>ML123317.1:0-13599 GCA_003846335.1 Cuora mccordi
CCCCGGCCCTGAGGGGGTCCCGTTTCCCTGGAGACCCGGCCCTGAGGGGGTCCCGTTTCCCTGGAGACCCGGCCCCCGCCCCCCCCCCCCCGGCCCTGAGGGGGTCCCGTTTCCCTGGAGACCCGGCCTCGGGACCCCGGGAGGCCTGCCCCAGGGGGTCTCTGATCTGCCCCCGCTGCCCCGAGAGCGCCCCAGGCCCCAGCGGTGCCCTGGCCGTGCAGCGACCAGGCCTGGGTGGGGTTCAGCCCCTGTGCCTTGGGGCCCGGCGCCAAGTATCCCCCGCCCGCCCCAGGAACACTGTGCGCCCCACCCGGGGTCTTCACCTTGGGAACCCTGCGCTTGTCGGGACGTGCCCCCCTCAGCCAGGATCCCTCCACCCGCACAGGGCTCAGCCCACATCTCCCCTCCCCCAGCCCCTCTCAATATCCCCTGGATTGACTCCCACCCCAGTGAGGCTCTGCCTCCAATTGGTGGGACTCCTCAGGCCTGAGCCCTTGGACACACCCAATTTCAGCCAAATCAGCCCCACCCTTAGTGATGTCTCCCTCCTGTCAGCTCCCCAGAGAGAGGGAATTCCCCAGCTTCAAGGGAACCTCCACCCAGCTTCAAGGTAGATCTTCCCTGTGGGGAGACACTCCTACAAAAAAACGAGGGAGTTCTTTAAGGGGAGATTCCTTCCTTCCCAGGAGAGATCCTCCTGGAAACCCATCTCCGAGGCTTGTCTTCTCCTTCACCAGGCATCCTACATAGTAATAATGAGTACATATGGGGTACTTCGATATGGTGACTTCAACATCTGGCAAGATACTGAAACAAATGATTACACAATGAGTGTATAAACATCTGGAGGATACCAGGGTTAGAAGGAATAGCCAGCATGGCTCTGTCAAGAACAAATCCTGCCAAACCATCCTCATTTCCTTTTTTGATGGAGTTACTGGCTTAGTCGATAGGGGGAAGCAGTCGATGTGATATGGGAAACTTTTAGTAAGGCTTTTGACACAGTCAGATGAAAATTAGGGCAATGTGCTCTAGATGAAATTACCATAAGGTGGTACACAGCTGGTTGGAAACAGCACTCAAAAAGTAGTTGTTAATGGTTTGCTGTCATCTGGGTGTGTGTGTGTCCCACAATTAATTATTCATTAATTACTTGAATAAGGGAGTGTAGTGTGTGCTTATAAAATTTACATAGGACATCAAGCGGGGAGAGGTTGCAAGCATCTTGGATGATAGAATTAGAATTCAAAACAACCTGGACACTTTAGAGAATTGATCTGTAATCAACAAGATGAAATTAAATAAAGACAAGTGCCAAGTAATGCACAATTACAAAATAGAGAATAACTGGTTAAGTGGTGGTAGTAGAAAAAGGATCGGGCATTATAGTGTATCACAAATTGAATGCGAACCAACAATGTGATGCAGTTGCCGAAAGGGCTAATATCAGTCTGGGGTGTATTAACAGGAGTGTCGTATGTAAGACATGGGAGGGAATTATCCTGCTCTACTCGGCATTGGTGGGGTCTCAGCTGGAGTACCTTAGGAATGATGTAAATAAATTGGAGAGGGTCCAGGGGAGGAAAGATTACAAACCTTGCGCATGTTTAGTCTTGAGAAAAGAAGACTTGGGGGGTGGGGATCTGCTAATAGTCTTCAAATCTGTTAAGGGCTGTTATAAAGAGGATGGTGATTAAATGTTCTCCACACCCACTAAAAGTAGGCCAAGAAGTAATGGACTTAATCTACAGCCAGGGAGTCTTAGTTTAAATATTAGGAAAAACTTTCTACCTCTTAGCGTAGTTAAGCTCTGGAATAGGCTTCCCAAGGGAGTTTGTGGATTCCTCGTCATTGGAGGGTTTTAAGAACAGATGCACAAACACCTGTCAGGGATGGTTTAGGTTTACTTGGGCTTGTCTCTGCACAGGGGCTGGGCTTGGTGAACTCTTAAGACCCCTTCCAGCCTGATATTTCTGTGGCTTTTTTTTTCATCAAGAGGTCTCTGTGATCCTCCACTGGAGGGGCTAATTTATATTCCCTTAGTACAGAAAGAGAAACTGAGGCACAGAGCAGGGAAGGGAATCGCCTGCGATGGTGCAGCAAGGCAGTAGTTGTGTCTGGACTAGAACTCAGGAGTCCTGACTGCGAGTCCAAGAGGAAACCCTGGGGCTTACTGTCTCCATGTGCTCTCTTGTGAAACCGCAGGAAGCTGTCTGGGCAGAAATCCATTCCTCAGTCTCCCAGTAACTTTCTCCACCATAGTCACTCTGGACTTGGGAGCCACCAGAAAGGAAAACCAATGTCATGGCCTTAACTGACTCTGATACCAGTAACACCAGTGCGCAGGTGCTTTAGGAGCTGTAGTGGACACTAGCCAGCAGACTAAAGCCTCAGACAGGCAGGTGTGGTAAGACACTCTGCTTAGTCCCCATGTATTTGTAACTGGTTCCAGTTTAACAGATGAGGCATTGAGTCAGCCTTACCTGCCTTCTTTGGGGACTAAATGAGCTCTGGATGTAGTGTGTGAATGCAAAGGCTTAGTTTCTTATGTGTCACCTGGTCCGTCACCATTTATTGGGTCTGGGAACCCACCCTGTTGGCTCAGGGAGTTCTGGTCTTGTTTGAGTGGCAAACACTGGGGAAAATACAGTTTTATTCTGGATAAAATGGGGGCTTTTCACCTCTGCTGCATGTGTGTATAGATACGAAGATCGATTGGTCTCTCAAAGGACCTAGAATGTAGGCAGTGCACTTCCCTCAGGAGTTCCAGGGATCTGAGCAGGGAGTGCGATGCTGAGGTCCAGTCATGATTCTGCAAATCACTCGTGCTGAGCAACTCATTTCACTCTGCCTTAGTTTTCTTATCTGTAAAATGTGGATAAGAGCTGTTAGAGGGAGCTGTGACTTGGGGAGCTGAAGTTTTGGTGGCTAATTGAGGAGTGTTTTGGTAATCTAGAGCACTACATAAGTACTAAGTCCTGGGAGGCAATGGAGAAATAAGCCTTGATCTTGTTAAAACCCTCCTTCCCTGAGCGTTGTGCATCCCTCCTTTGAGAGCGTAAGTGCCGTGTGAGTAACTGTCTCAGCTAGGGTGTTCTCCCTCCAGCCTAGCATATTATGCACAGGAAGGAAGGAAGGGTCTCTGCTCCATGTGGAGAAATAGATATTTTTCTCCACATGGAGAAGAAAATGGGAATTCAGCTTTTGTTTTCCAGGCTCAGAGGAGGGAGAAAATGTTCTCCCAACAGCCACAACAAGAGCCATGTCCAATCAATAGCAAACAAAATCCTAAGGATCTTAGAACCCTCTTGAAAACATTGGCCTGTAAGGGAAACCCCGACTGTGACACACAGCAAAGGTGTTCAGTAGTTAACTGTTGGGTCTCTGGAAGGAAGGCAGCATTAGGATGCCTATAGCCAGGGGAGACAGATTGAAACAGAACAGGGGGCAAATTTGAGTTGAAGATCAAGGGAATCTCCAGCGCTGTGAGCCTAAGGGAGGTGGTAGAAACTCCATTGCTTGAGGCAGTTGCACCTAGATTAGACAAAGCCCTAAAGATTGTACAGTAGTGAACAGCCCTGCCCTGCCCTGCGAGGGTGGATGACGTGGGGATCAATAGGACTCTTCCACCTCTTAATTTTCAGCTAATACAAATTGATACTGCAGAGGAGAGGAACCTTCATTCTCCTACAGAGTCGCTGCTGCGGCTCCTGGGTTAACACTGATTTCCTGCATCGCGTGCTCTGCCAAGCATAATTGGAGTCTCTGCAGATGTGCCAAGCCCTCGGGAAACTCTAACTACTAGGTGGTACTGAGCTCTCAGTTAGCAGCACACGGCGACTGTGTGAATGTCAGTGCAGCATAGAAGAGAGACAGCTAAAAAGTCTGATTAAACCATAAGGTCCTTACAGGCTAGTTGCCTCTGTAGAGAGCTGAACTCTCAACCTCTCACTCACTGCAAGAAACTAGCCACACACTCGGTGATACTGGGATTAAGCAAAAAATGGATGAGTTGGGAAGCATGTAGGGTAACCCTTCTCTGGCATAGAAGCTGCTGTCCTGTTGGTGTGACCCACGCAGCTCAGCATGTCAGTTACTGTTCTGTTAGATCCTATCAGCCTAACGATGGGTGTGTGGGGATAGCTCGGTGGTTTGAGCATTGGCCTGCTAAACCCAGGGTTGTGAGTTCAATCCTTGAGGGGGCCACTTAGGGATCTGGGGCAAAAATCAGTACTTGGTCCTGCTGGTGAAGGCAGGGGGCTGGACTCAACCTTTCAAGGTCCCTTCCAGTTCTAGGAGATTGGTATATCTCCAATTATTATTTATTTGGGACATGAGGTGAGAGGGGTTCCCAGTGTTACTCAGACTGTCTGTACTCTCCTCTTTGCCAGGGGATCGGTTGGCTCTTCTATTCCAAGAGCAAGTGATGAAGAGTGTTTTTAAAAAGCTGTAAATTGATCTCTGCAGGCCCGAGTGGAGAGGATGGAGCAGTTCCAGAAGGAGAAAGAAGAGCTGGATAAAGGGTGCAGGGAATGCAAACGGAAACTAGCCGAGTGCCAGAAGAAAATGAAGGAGCTGGAGGTGACAGACGCAGAGAGTGGGAAAGGGGAGCTGCAGAGACTTCAGGCTGAAGCGCAGCAGCTGAGAAAAGAAGAGAAGAGCTGGGAAAAGAAGATCGAGGAGCTGAGGAAGAAGGAGAAGAACGTGCCCTGGAACGTGGACACCCTGAGCAAAGACGGCTTCAGCAAGGTTGGTCTGAATGGTGCCTGGTGAGGGGAAGGAGCGGGGGGGATTTCTGGCTGAGGAAGCTGCCTTGCAAACATGGCGTCCGAGCTGTCGTGCTGGAACCACAGCTGGCCACGCAGCAGTGCCATGAACCAGCCTCCTCTCTCTCTGCAGAGCGTTTTCAACGTCAAACCTGAAGAGGAGGATGAATCGGAGGAACAAAAAGAGAAGAAACACAAGTCGTTTGTGGAGAAGTACAAGAAGCAGATCAAACACTTTGGTGAGTTAGCTGGCTGCAAGCGCAGGGCTCCCGGGCAGTCTAGGGGATGAAAGCTTCAAAAGTCCCTTCCGCATTATAGGTGAAACCCCGTTATATCGGGGTAGTGGCGGCAGGACTCCAGCGGTGATTTAAAGAGCCCGGGGCTCTGGCCGTGGGGAGCCCTGGGCCCTTTAAATTGCTGGTCGAGCCCTGCTGCCGGAGCCCCGGGGTAGTGGCGGCAGGGGTCTGACGGTGATTTAAAGGGCCTGGGTCTCCCCACAGCGGCCAGAGCTCTGAGTCCTTTAAAGCACTGCTGGAGCCCCACTGCTGCTGCCCCGGAGTAGCGGCAGCAGGGCTCCAGCGGTGATTTAAAGAGCCCCGGGCTCCAGCCACAGCGGGGAGCCCAGGCCCTTTAAATCACCGTCCGAGCCCCGCTGCCGCAACTCTGGGGTAGCGGTGGCAAGGCTCCAGCAGTGATTTAAAGAGCTCCAGGCTCCAGCTGCTGTGGGGAGCCCGGGCTCTTTTAATCACCGGCCGAGCCCTGCTGCCGGAGCCCCGGGGTTACTGCGCTATATGGGAACCTGTGTTATATCGGGTCACGTTATATCGGGGTAGAGGTGTAGTTGGATTCCTTGCTATCTGGGTCATGTCCGCAATACCTGTCTTCTCCCATGCTGTAGACTTAGAAAGTGAAGAACATGCAGCTGGAGAGACCCATGTTCAGTGTGTCGGGTGTGGGGCAGCGGAGTGTTCTCAGCTGGGGGTCCCTACCTGTGGAACTCCTTTCAGATCCATGTGTAAAAGGCACCAATAAGCCAGTGGTTTCCTAACACAGCCCACTCCTGGGGCTTGCCTTTATCCTTAACTTCACTTAAAAAGCCCTACTGCAGGACTGTACGAACCAACATCCATAGATTCATAGACTCTAGGACTGGAAGGGACCTCGAGAGGTCGAGTCCAGTCCAGCGGTAGCATGTAGGCCCTCTCCTGAACGGCTCTTCTCTTGAGTCCCACCCCCGACTTGGCTGGACCTTCTCTGCCTCCTCCTAACTCTTCAGTACCTTCATAGTCCTGAACTGGAGCTTTTCAGGTGCCCTTCACCAGAGCTCTGGAGCAGCTCAGGTGCTAGCACATCTGTCCACCCCACAGTCCTGTGCGGTAGGGAAGTGTTACCCGCATTTTATAGATGTGGATCTCCGGTACAAAGGGATGAAGTGACTTAGCCAGGGTCACGTGGAGAGTCTGGCGGAGCCAAGAAATGACCCCAGATTTATTGAGTCCCAGTCTAGTGCCTTCCCACAGACCCGTCTTTTCTTATGAGACCCTCTTGGTCTGATGGGTCAGGTGGGTCAGCAGGTTAGCTCTATCTTGCCACATCATCCGGTCCTGTACTGGATTCTGCCTTCATAATCCTGCTGCTTGGATACCAAAGTCATAGGCCTCTAATAAATATGCTTGTAAATTCAGCTGGGTGTTCGGTTAAATTCCTACAACGTTCCTGTCCCAGTCTCTCGTCCCGCTCCCACCCACCCCATCCAAAGACAGTGCGCCCTGCCGTCATTAGGGCTGTTGCTGTGAAATACGGCCAGGAGGAGAAGTTAATCCAAAACTCTGTCCCGTGTTTGATCTGTCCTAGGTACTTAGGTGGCTCATTGACCTTGGAGATGGTGAGGTGCTCAGATACCAACAGAGCCTCTCCTGAGGCAGCTGAGGCACAAAGGCCCAGATCCTCTGGGGTGTTTATCTAAATACCAAATAGGACTAAGTGACTTGGCCAGGGTCACACACACACAACCTGGAGCAGAAGAGGGAATTGAACCTGGGTCTCCCAGTCACAGGCGAGTGCCCTGACCACACCACCATCTTTCCCCTCCAGCAGGCGTAATCCTGCCTCCTAAAGTACCACGGATCCTCTCTAGCCCTGTCCAGGCTCCGCTTGAAACTGTGAGCAACAGCTTGGTGGGTGGGCTCTTCTCTCTGACCATGTGGCAAGGTGACTGTCTGCTGCTAACTGTGGCTCTCCTGCTTTGAAGGGATGCTGCGGCGCTGGGACGACAGCCAGAAGTATCTCTCTGATAACCCGCATCTGGTGTGTGAAGAGACCGCCAATTACCTGGTCATCTGGTGCATTGATCTGGAAGTGGAAGAGGTGAGGCTGCTGTGTTTCGCCAGGAGTTGTGACTGCAGCCTGAAATGCTGATAGCAGTGAGGGGTCAATCCCGTGTGCCCTGCTGAGTTCTGGCCCATTCACGTTTGTGGTGGGCCAAGCTCTTCCCCACTGGCGTCCCTTCCCTAACGGACACCTCATGGCATAGCGAACCCGTGCTGGGGCAACGAGGCCTGGAAAGCCTGGACTGGAGAGGCTTCCTGCCACTCTAGTTTCCCCCGTCAGTACTGTTGTTCCAGCAGCCATTCATCTGATCCGCTAGCTGCTTGTTCTCTTCCTGAGTCAGCCTTGGCTGTCTTGTGGCCAGCTGCCCTCCTGGGAGCCGGCGTCTCTTTCAAAGACGGCTTCCTCCAGTCGCTTAAAGATGGTGCTGACACTTGAGAGATCCTGGCAGCTGAGTCTGGAAGGGAATGGGCCAAGAGCTCAGACTGCAGTGGACTCGCTTGTCATGGCTCTTGGCCAGCCGGTGTCCTCTTTCCACTTGGGCAAGGCTGCCGCGGCTGGGGTCTGTTGGAATGTGAGCACGCCCTCTGCTGGCAGTGCGCCGCACAGCACAGCCCTTAGAGCCACAGGCGCCTTTCTCTTCCGCCTCCTAGAAACACGCCCTGATGGAGCAGGTCGCCCACCAGACCATCGTGATGCAGTTCATCCTAGAGCTGGCCAAGAGCCTGAAGGTGGACCCCAGAGCTTGTTTCAGGCAGTTCTTCACCAAAATCAAGGTGAGTTCCAAGTCCCCTTCAGCTGTGCCATTTTCTCCCCATTTCCTCCTCTCGCAGGTGGCCTGCAGTCAGGAGGACTGCGGTGGACAGTGTGGAACTCGCTACCGTGGAGTGTTGGTTAGGTCAGGAACTTAGCAAGATTCC
This sequence comes from Cuora mccordi, assembly GCA_003846335.1. Classification (NCBI taxonomy): domain Eukaryota; kingdom Metazoa; phylum Chordata; order Testudines; family Geoemydidae; genus Cuora; species Cuora mccordi. Next base: position 8,015 of record ML123317.1, read on the forward strand.
AAGAGGGAATGGACACATGGATTCCTGGAATATCCCAAATTCTAACAGTTACTGCTGAGGCTACAAACCTGCCTCAGGGTGTGAGACAACCTCTATTCGAGTTAAGAAGGGACCTTCCTGAGGCACATTACCCCACGTCTATGTCTCGTGCGGTTTTTCACACTGTCCTCTGCAGCTTCTGATTCTGGCCACTGTCCGAGGCAAGCGACTGGGCTAGGTGGACCTAAGGTCTGAGCCAGTCTGGCAATTCCGATGCCACGTGGTGCCGCCTCCTTCGTTCTCAGTCTGCCCGCGCTGGAGAGAGGCGGCCCAAGGCCCACTCAGGAGTGGGGTTTCAATACAGTCTGACTTTTGCCCAGCTTCCCATGCCCAGCAGTGAGCGTTGTGGCTGGGGTCATCACTGTGGCTGCTAGCTAAGGCTGCAGAGCCTTCTCCTTTGTCGCTGGGCCAGCTGAAGGACACCTGAGCAGCCGCCTCTGGGAGCTCTGTGCCTGGAGGGCCCTGAGCGCAGAGAACATGTTGGACTGTAAGTTTTATCCCTCCTACTAGCTGGACTTTTTCGTGGCACCTGCTGCTTGTGCTCTGCCATCGCCTGCCTGTGTATCTGTGGTGCTGTGCTCGCCCCCACAGCAGGGGGTTGTGGGGACACCGCAGGAGGAGAGAATGTCAGTCTGTCACACATGCTGTCGTCCTACAGCAGGTGGCTTTTAATGAAGGAAGCACTGGGCTCCTCCCAGCCCTGCAATTAGCCTGACTGAATGAGGGCGTGGCTACAGTGGCACACTCTGGCCTGAGCAAAGGGGTCCGTAATCTGGGTTCAGTCATGTCTCACGTGCCTGGCTGGATCCTGTGCCAGCTCGGCTCCTTCTTCGTTAACATTCTGGCCTCTCAACTCTGCTGCCCTGCTTCTCCCTGCTCGCTGCAGACGGCCGATCAGCAGTACATGGAGGGGTTCACCGACGAGCTGGAGGCCTTCAAGGAGCGGGTGAGAGGCCGTGCCAAGGTGCGCATCGAGAAAGCCATGAAAGAGTATGAAGAGGAGGAGCGGCAGAAACGGCTGGGCCCTGGCGGGCTGGATCCCGTGGAAGTGTACGAATCCCTCCCGGCTGTGAGTAGCCTGGCACTGACTGTCCATCTCGCATTCTGGCTCCTCCTTCCCACTCCCTAGCCTGCCTAGAGCACTTCTCTGGCCCCGTTCTCTGAGCAGCTCAGGTGCTTTGATGGGTTTATTCCCCGCACCCCCCAGGTCAGAAAGCCCTATTCCCATTTTACAGGTGGGGCACTGAGGCACAGGGAGACTCAGACTTGCCCAAGTCTGACAGAGCAGGGAAATGAACCCAGATCTTCCAAGACCCAGACTAGTGCCCTGGCCACTGCACCACCCTCCCAGAGCAATGGGCAAGGTGGCATTCCTCTCCATGCGCCGGGGCAAGGCGGGTCACTGCGGAGTGTCTCCCCTGCCTTCCTAGGCCTTGGGTCCTAGCTGAGCGGGAGCACGAGGTGTGAGCTCCTAGGCACTGTCTATTGCATGGGCCCTGGCCCAGACCCGCTCACCAGGCTGCCCTCTCCTCCCCCAGGAGCTTCAAAAGTGTTTCGATTCAAAAGACGTTCAGATGCTGCAGGATGCAATCAGCAAAATGGAGCCTGCTGTGAGTATCCCTTGGGTGGGGAGGACCCGGGGCCTAGGTGAGGGCCTGGAGTGCCCGGCTCTTGAGGCACAGGAGGAGAGCAGTCAGCTTTCTGTTGCTGTGAATTGGGGTCCGTTCCCAGTCACATTCACGCATCTTCCTGTGTAGCTATTGGCTTCTTCCCAAGTCACTGATCTTGAGCCAACCAAGTGGCAATGAGCCCTTGGCTGAAGGCTGCAGTGCAGTGTCTTGCAGGGGATGGAGGTGGGTTTGGGGAGCTCTGGGAGGAAGCAGAGACCCGTGGGGCAAGTGCTGTGCTAACATCCCTGAGCCCCCATGCGCTGTCTGCGTTCCAGGAAGCGAAGTACCACATGCAGCGCTGCATCGATTCTGGGCTCTGGGTGCCGAATGCCAAGACGGCGGAGGGAGCGGAGAAGGGAGGCGAGGAGGCGGAGGCTGTCTACGAGGAGGTCAAGGAGAGCAGCGAGGAGGAGAAAGGAAACCCATGAACTACTGCTGGAAATGCGTAAAGCAGACTGTCCCCTCACCTCCCCCCACTGCCACCATCCTACCCCCTCTCGCCTCCCTCTCACCCGATTATCCCTCAGGATGACACATGCTTTACACGTAGACACTTTGTGAATGTGTGAGCTGCTTGCTGGCTCTTTGTATCCAAGGCCAAGCCCTGGGCTGCCTTTGGGGAGCAGCCGGAAGCCCCTGTGTTAGCAGAGGGGAAGTCCAGTCGGTTTCCCCAGTGAGACGGGAGCTCAAAGGGACTTGGCATATGGCAGTTTAGGTTCTAGGTCTCACTCTGGTGATGCCGGGCAATGTACTAGTTACAAGTGTGCCGTTGTCTCTCTTCTGTTGGTGCCCAGTAAGGCTGTTACCTGAATAAAGAGATGGAAGTAGCTGAGCGTGGAGCGGACTTGCTGGGGCAGTCGGGTGAGCTGTTGTGGCTTCTGAAAAGAGAGAACTTGACCTGCAAAGTTGTCCCTGGTGCTGGGAGTTACCTTGCAGGCCAGCCTGAGGGCACTGGCCTTCCCTAGTCTGCGGAGCCCTTGGTGGCCAAATCAAACTGTGTGGGCTGCCGTGGCACCTGGCAGGGCCTGCAGGCAAACACACCAGCCCCCCTGCACCTTGGGTTAGCGCCTGTGCCACCTCGGCCATCTGCCGGTGTGTGCTCGGGGGCCCGGAGGAGCGGGCTGTGCTGTGAATGTGCCTGAGGCGTAGGCCCAGCTCTGCTGACCGGCAGTCTGTCGCTTTCCTTACCAGCTGCCTGCCTGTCTAGCAGTGTCCCATGCTAAGGGTGACCGTTCCCCCAGTAGGACGGGGGAGTGCACAGGGAATGGAGCCTACGCCAGGTGGCAGGGGGACAGCAGACCTACACCCTGCATTGATGGGGACGCACCGCTGGGTAGCCAGGAGAGCAGAGCTTGGCCATGCTGTGTCCAGTGGCTCTGTTATTTCTGGTGCTGCTGTGAACTTCTCCAGTGCCAAGCTCTGTTTCTTCTGCAGGTGGCTCAGTGCCCCTGCGCTCAGCAGGGCTGCGGGTAACCGGCCTGCCTTGCCGCATTCAAAGGCGGAGCCAGCCCTAGGAAGTACCAGGGTAGAATGGCACAAGGCAAAACCGCACCTGCATTTTAAGAGGTAAATCCCGTGCCTGGGTGTGGCAAAGCAGGGAGCCGGCGGCAGAGTATCCATGGGCTTAGGGGTGCCAGGTTGACTCTGGTCCAGCCGGGATCACGTGCTGACTCCACACCAAAACTTCCTTATGCGATTCCTTGGCCGTGGGCCAGGCCTTCCCAATGGGTGGGCAGGGCTTGGGCATTGGGCCCAGGTTACGTGTCGACTGGGCTCCAAGCACAGAAAGGCTCTGCCGCAGCAAAGACCTCTTGGAAGCCGTCTGTCCCCCCCGCAGCCAGCAGCCAGGCGGGTGAGACCAAAACACCTAGCGAAGGGGGTGGGGCATGATCTCGTCTGCGCAAACAGGAGAGAGGAGGTGGCGCAGCTTTCTGCATTGGAGCATCCTTGCCACGTGGCTGCCAGCCTGGTGTCGGGCCACGCTCCGAACGTGGTCGCACCGGCCGCTTTGAACAACGGGCTGGCAGGGTGGTGGAGAGGAATCGAAAACCAGCCTACGCCCACAAGTGGCCCTGCCCGTGTCCTGGCTGGAGAGCTGCTGTAGGCTAACGAGCAAGGAGTCGGGCTGCAGGTGAGATGGGGACCTGGGTCTCTAGCTTCACTTCCTGCATTTTCAGAAGCCGCCAGGAAGGGAGACCACTCGACTGACTGAATAAAGGCATTTAGTGTCCGACTCCCTAGCTTCGGCTGGGACTCCATGTACTACGAAACAGGAGCTGTTGTGTACCCAGAGCTAGTGCAGTGTGTGTGGGGAGGAAGCTTGAGGGGGAAATACATGCCCCGAGGATTTGGGTGCACACAAGTAGACATTTCTGAGCGAAATGCTGGACGAGCGACCAGCTTGTTAAGTGATGTGTCGTCTGGCTTGTGTGTGGTAGGTAGGTACCAGCGATACCTGTGGGAACAGATCCCTGGACAAGTCTGTTCCCTTCTCCATGCTTCCATTTCCCCCTCTGTAAAATGGAGATAAAATGTTCTCTCCTTCGCCTTAACTTCCTGGCCTGAAGGCCCCATGGAAACTGTGACTAGTTACAGTGCTACAAATCGACACCTCACAAGCCAGCTGGCAAGATCTGTGCCCAAAGGCCTGAAACCTGCTTTTAAAAGTTCTCAGGCCCTTCTTGGAGCCAGAGGGGTCTGCTTGGCGATAGCATGAGCCGTGGCATGAAGAGTGACAGGCCAGCGAGGTCTGGGGGCCACGATCCAAATCTGCCTTCACCCATCACTCCTGGGGGCGTTCAGGCTGGAGGATCCGGCGGGAGAGTGAGCAGAACAGCGGCCCAGCCAGTGTGACAGAGCACAAGCGCTTGCCTTCATGTCTGCCAGGTCCGAAAGGGCAGTGACAGGTCCGTGCACTGGTGGTGCTAGACACACACAGACTAAGCAATTGCTTGGGGCCCCCGAAATACCATTCACATCTCGTTTGGGCTTTTTACCATGTGTTTAGTAGGTGGTGGTGTGTGGGTGGGTGTGTGTGTGTGTGGGGGGGGGGGGGTTGTGGAAACAATACAATGAGAATTTGGAGGGGGTGGGTGAGGTGCCAGGGCTGGGTGGGTAGCCCAGCCTCGGGGCGTGTGGCAGTGAAACTGCCTGTCTCTGAAGTGAATTGAGTTCTGGTGCAAAGTGCCCAGGTTGCCAGTTCTGCCTGTGCCCAGTACAGGTAAAAGCTGGGCAGCACCATGCCGCCGATTGGCATCGGCCTCGGCGAGTGACGTGCTCTGTTAGGAGTTGGGCTGAATCGCCAGCCACCAAGGAGGGTTGTAAAGCAAGTGACTGGCGGGTGGCGTAGAAGGCACAGCCTCTGCCCACGCAGGGAGGGGTGTGGCTGGAGTGTCTGCGGCATTCAGGCAGGTAGCACGGTGCTGGGTGCTGTTCGCCACCTTTGTCTCTGAGCGTCTTTGATGAAATGTAGAGTCACAATAGGCACGTCCAGAGTCTGGCTGAGAGTTCCTAGGACGCTCTTCATGGAGTAGGCTGCTTTGGATGGGAGCGGGAGGAGGAGGAGGATGTGAACATCTGTCTGGATGCCAGAGAAGAGGAAGGTTTTGCTGTGTTTCCTAGCAGGAGGGGCAGATTCTGGATTCATCTAATCCCTCTGGAACCTGGTTCTACAGCTGGACCCACTCAACTGAGTACTGTGTCCTCCACTCTCCTTCTGTTCTGTGCATCTTCCCAGCGGAGGGCAGCTGTCTGGGCAGGTCTCAGCTGGGGCTGTGGTCTCTGGTGTAGCTGGGGGCCCCGGAAAACTCTCACGTGGCCCAGGCCCCCGGAGCTTCTTCTGCTCTGGGTCTTCGGTGGCAATTCGGCGGCGGGGGG
>ML123317.1:13609-55344 GCA_003846335.1 Cuora mccordi
GAGCTTCTTCTGCTCTGGGTCTTCGGTGGCAATTCGGCGGCGGGGGGTCCTTCCCCTCTGGGTCCTGCCGCTGAAGTGCCCCGAAGACCCATGGCAGAGGGTCCTTTCGCTCTGGCACCCGCCGCCGAAGTGCTGGGTCTTCGGTGGCAATTCGGCGGCGGAAGACCCCAGGGCCCCGAATCCTCTGGGCAGCCCTGTTAGTTTCCCCCTCTGTGACAGCTGCCTACTCTTCAAGGCCTCTTGGGTTGATGGGAGCCGGGCCCGAGACCTTCGTTCTGTGTCATCTCCGTGTTGTGAGATGATGATTCTCTACAGCAGGCTCCATTATTATCTAGCGAGTTCCTAGCCAGCTGTGCAGAGTCATAAAGAGCTTCAGACGCTACTCTTCAGTTTTCACCACTGCTTCGCTCTCCTCACAAGTGCCTCCCCTTTCAGCCTTTCCCTTCCTTATATTCTTCGTTTTTATAACCTCTCCTACACCAATGGCCTCCATCCCTCAGGCCTCTTTCGAGATGTGAAAGTGAAGGCAGCTCCTTGCCAGCAGAGTGGGCGGAGGTGGGGTGGCTGTGAAAGTCCTTTGCACTGTTTGGAATGATTCGTGGCCTAATTCCAAACTCGAGAAGTTGGTCTCTGGGAGCTGGGGGAAGAATCAGTGAGTAGGCAGGAATGTGAAAACTCCCACAGGCTATTTTGGAGCCCAAGGCCATTCTGTCACTTGCTAGCGCTAGTGCGGAGCTACACGTCCGCTCCTCTAATTCAGCCTTTGGCACGACTCTAGCCCCTGTCTTTTGTACTGGGGAACTTGGTTTTTAAGAGCATGAATGAATGTATAAACCTGATCACTCGGCTTCAGCCTTTACAATATACCTGCCTAGCTTATTGTTCCTTATTTCTATTACTGTAGTATCCAGAAGCCCTCCCCCTCCAGGGAGCAGGCCCCTCCTGTACAAACACAGCCCTCTCCCCCAACAGCGGACACTGTCAGCATAAGACGAGCAGTCAGGTGAGGCTAGAGAGGGGTGTACAAGCAAACACAGCCTTTGCTGGTCAGCATGACAGGCAGTGCCCTCAACACACCAGCCCAAGATCGATTGATTTTTTTTGTCCTCATGCCTACAACCAAAAGCCAACTCTTAGGAGGGCTGTGAGGGAGGCCAATGCCCTACGTGGGGTTGTTTCTAGAGAGCCCGTCCTGCACAGGAGGAGTGGTGTGGAAGAAAGCACAAGGAATTTATTTGCTGCTTGTTCCAGCCTGTCAGTGAACTGTCCCTCTGGCCAGGATGGGCACGTGGGTTGGTGGGGTCTAAGTCTGAGTTACTTTGATTGCCATCACTTAAATTATGCCCCCGTTCAGTGCATAGTAACCCTGTATTCAATTGCTACACCGTGGAGCAAGGGAGAAAAGGAAGAACATTGCTGCCTTAGCCAAACTGCAATACAGGTAGTTCTACCATCCTGCCTCCGCTGAGACGTGCACGGGCCTTTCTAATGACCCATGAGCAGTTGCTGTCGGACAGTCCAGCTGTAGGTGGAGCTGCTGACAGCCAAGCTCTGAGGAATGAGCAGCGGCTAATAGATAATTTCCTTCATCTGAAACTTGGTGGGAGTTCTGAGGGCTATGAAATTTACACTTCTCTTGCTTGGAATGAACTTTCCTGCTACTGTGATGCTGCAGTACAATAGCTGGATTCACATCCAAGCAGAGCTTCATTGTGGGCGAATGAATGAAATCCACCACATCTTAATGATGGAGCTATAATCCAATCCATGATCCTCTCTCTGTGGCTGCTGTAGAATCTCCACTCTACCTGTAGGCTAAAAGCAGGGCTCACTAGAACCATCTGCCGTTTTAGTTTACCTAACGTCTTTTCCCAGTGATTCACCATAAGCGCTCCCACCGATCTACAGTGCTTGAAACCCTGACCCTAGAAATTGTAGCTGCACCCTAACAGCTGCTTGCTGGTTGCACTGACTCAATAAGTCAGAACAAAGTGTCTTCTCTAGTTCATGCGTCTGACGAGGTGGGGATTCACCCCCAAAAGCTCATGCTCCGATACTTCTGTTAGTCTATAAGGTGCCACAGGACTCTCTGTTGCTTCTCTAGTGCTGTGTGTGGGCTCAAGTGATCATTTGCATTGCTATAGTCTCTATTGTCAGTATGGCAACCTCAGAGACTCCCTGCATGGGCGGGTTTTTCCTTGTGAATCTTCATCAGTCCCTAGGGCGGGGGTGAAAAAAGATGTCACCCATAAGAGCAGAGTGAGGAGGAGATAGTATGGGGTGGAGACAGATGAAGATGAAAGGAACAGAGAAGAGGAGACTCCTAGGTGTTCTCTTGCGATTTCAGTACAAATTCAGCCCTAGTGTGACTGCTACGATAACCAATCACTGAAGCTCCAGCAGTCATTAGAGACAGGAAGGACTGTCTTGTGGTTGTGGCACCGGGTTGGGCCTGAAGAGTTCAGGCCTCAGCTCATGTTTCTGCCACAGACTCCTGGTGTGACCTTGCACAAGTCACTCGATCTCCCTGGGACTCAATTCCCCACCTGTGAAACGGGGCTAATAAAGCCACCCAGTGTCGATTTAGATTGTAACCTCGTCAAGGCAGGGGTTGTATCTGGATATGTCCAGTGCTTAGCACAAGGGGCCCCTAATCTCAGGTAATTCAAATAATTAGAACAGTCAAATCAGCTCCCAGTGAGTGAAGCCGCTTTGAGCTCAGTTAGATCCCTGCTTCCTTTGCCTTTATATTGATTTATAAAAGTCAGCACTGAGGAAGAGAGACTCCATCTCCCCTATAGCAGCTTGGGCCAAAGGGCCACCAAGTCTGGGATCTTGACTCCCACAATGGCCAATGCCAACGGCTTCAGAGGAAGCTTGAAAAAGCTCATAATGAGACTGACCAATTGTGCCAGGCTGACCACAGGGAGAGGTTCCCCCTGTTATTTTGTCTGCCTCTTCGTGGCATGGCTGCCTAGGTGGGTTGAGGAAATTCTTTCTTGTCCCCTTGTGGCGATAAATTAATGCCCTGGAGCATGAGACTAGATTAGCCTTGGGGCTTTAGCACTTCCTCTGGCTAAGAGAAATAGTTCTTATGCCGGCCTTTATCCCAAAGGCCATTCAGAGAAATTGCACCCTGATTGTAGAAGGGGAGCTCTTACCTGCCTTAATGAGTTCCACAATTTCCATGATGTAGTAGTCAGAACTATCCACTTGTTGAATTCTAACAAGCCTGGTTTTATACACTAAAAAAAAGGAAGACATACAAAACACCAGTTGAAGGTCTGCAGTATTTTTCTGTAGAGAATTCACTGTGTAACTGACTCCCCAAACTGGCTGTGAGAAAGCTGGTGCCGTGGTGAGGGCAATAGCTGGAGACCGGGGTTCATTTCCCTGCTCCACCACAGACTAGCTGCATGACCTTGGGCAAGTCACTTAGTCACTCCATGCCTCAGTTTCCCCTTTTGTACCGTGGGGATAATAGCACTGCCCTGCCTCACAGGAGGTTGTGAGAATAAACATGTTAAAGATTGTGAAGTGCTCAGATACTAGGGAAAAGGGGGCAGGGGCGGCGAGTTACATACACTCATGGTGCCTGGGCTCCAGCAATATTCAGGGCCCGGGGGCTCGGCTCCACCAATGTTTGGGGCCGGGGCTCTCCCCCGGTTTCCCCTGGCCCCCACTTGCTGCCCCTGCTCACCTCCCCTGGGCCCCAGAGCCTGCAGCTCTCACTGAGTCTGCTCTGCCGGCTCCTGGCATCAACTGCTGCCACAGGGTCCGAGTGCCCCCCATCCACTATTGGCAGGGCAGGCTGCCCTTCCGCCCTAGCCCTGAGCCTCTCCAACACCCCAAACCCCTCAACCCCAGCCCTCATCCCCCCCAATCCTCTGCCCCGGCCCTGAGCCCCCTCCTGCATCATGAACCTCTCAGTCCCAGGCAGAGCCCGCACCCCACACCCCAATCCTCTGCCCCAGCCCTGAGCCCCCTCCTGCATCATGAACCTCTCAGTCCCAGGCAGAGCCGGCACCCCACACCCCAACCCTCTGCCCTAGCCCTGAGCCCCCTCACACACCCCAAACCCTTCATCCTCAGCCCCACAGCCCTCACCCCTGCATGCACCCCTCCCCTTCACACACACACCTCCCCTGCCCACAAACTCCCTCCCTCCTATCCCCAAACTCCCTCCCAGAGCATGCACCCCCTCCCCCTTCACGCACATCTCCCCCTGCCCCCAAACTCCCTCCCTCTGCACCCCCTCCAACCCCCAAACTCCCTCCCAGAGCCTACACCCCTCACCCCCTCCTACACCCCCACCCCCAATCCAGACCCTGCACCCAAACTCCATCCCAGAGCCTGCACCCCTCACCCCCTCCTGCACACCCACCCCCTGTCCCAGCCCAGAGCCTGCACCCAGCACCCAAGCTCCCTCCCAGAGCCTGCACCCCTCTTGCACCCTAATCCCCAGCCCAGGGCCTGCACCCCAGACCTCCTCCCCCCACCCAAACTCTCTCCCATAGCCATAGGCAGGTGCGGGGCAGAGTTTGGGAGTGGGTGGATTGTGGACACCACCAAAATTTTTACAGACCTGCCACTCGTGAATGGGGGCATAGCAGGATAGTTACCCCACTCCTGCTGATTGGAAAGGAGCCACAGCTGTGGCTGGCTTAATAAGGGCCCAGCTGGCCCTTATAAGAGGGCTGGGGGCCAGAAACCAAGATAGACTCTCTCTAGCTTTGAGAGGGAGGGATCTGGCTGCAGAGAGCTGAGAGATAGTACCTAGACTGGAGCAGCGCTGGGGGAAGGCCAAGGGAGCTGGGGCGCTCCGGCCTGGAAATCCCTGAGGCTGTGGCCTAGTGGAAGGCGAATTAGGTACTGGGGTTGCAAGGGCAGCAGGTCCAAACCCCCCTTGCCTATGATGAGTGGCTTTTGCACTGCAGTCTGCCCCAGTGAGTGGGGGCTAGATGGTGACTGGCAGTAGCCCATGTCTGAAGCAAGGTGGGGTCAGAGGGTTGTGGGTTCCCCTGGGTGGGGAGACCCTGAGCCTGTGGGGGTATTGCAAGGAGGCAGCACCCTGGCCTGAAAAGGGCACTGGGGTCCAGGAGGGCCTTGGGCCAAGCAGCAGGCAGGACACCAGCCTGCAGAGGGCGCTCCGGAGGCTGGAAACACTAATTCCCTGAGATAACCAGCAGGAGGTGCCACAGGGGTGAGTTGTGCACCGTGACAGGGGGGTAGATAAATTCTTAGGGTTAGATTGAATCTTAAACAGTCATCTGATCTTGTTCATTTTTGGGCACTTATGGCCCCAAAATCTCATCAGGTTTCTGTCCCAGCAGATCCAGACCTTACCCTGATTCAGCCTCAAAGGCAAACTTTACAATCCAAATCGAATTCTGAACCCTGTCTCTGCGCTCTCCTCATGGGGAAAGACTCGGCAGATCCAAATCACAGATTTACCATAATCCACTCCAGGTTTGTGTGGACCACTTGCAAGCAAGAAACCACTGTTCGAACAACCATCACAGGCAGTAAGAGGGAACTGAAGGGAGGTTGGGCCAGCAGGGTCGTATATAGAGCGCCATACCGGTGCCACTCCAGGGGGCTCCCAGCTGGTCTGACAGGTAGCTGCTAGGGAAAAGTTTCCGAGAGCCGTGCACGCAGCGCATGCGCACACCTAACTGGAATTGATATCAGCAAGCACTCAAAGAAGAACTCATTGATCCCAATGAAGGAAAATCACTATATAAATGGGGTGCCATGAAACTCTGGGTTTGTTCTTCCAAGACTTCCCCGGAGCATCATGTTGCAACCGACAGAACCCGGCTCCTACTTACCTGTGATCAACCTAGCTGGCCACTAGATTGATCCGGAGTCTGGACTGATAACTATAACATTGACTGGTGGGACAGTGTGTGTGTGTGTGGTGTGTGATTGAATGCGTATGTTAATTGTTGTATCTTCAATAAACGTGGCGTATTGCCTTTTCCCCTGAAAAAGATCTCATGTGCTTCTTGTAAGCATAACACCATGGGGCGTGGTTCATAGGGGATGGAAAGATGGGAAAACCTGGGTATGAACGTAGAAGGGACTCTACGGTGCAGAGATACTCACGTTGACTTGATCCTTGCAGATGTCCTTGGCCTCTTCCAATGCAATCAGCACAAAAGCCGTTAAAGAGACATCAGGCTCAGCCCCCTTGTACCCTCCCTAAAGGGGAGCAAAGGACAGATTTGGGATAAGAAAGTCCCCCGAGTACCATGAAAAGGAAGAATTAATCCCAGGACCTCAGCATAGGAAATTATAGCAGAACACATGCTTCCTAGAAAGCTACCCAAGAATGGACTCTGTCATGGCCAGACCTGTAGCTGGGCCAGGTTCTGATCTCAGTTACTGTTACTCCTTTGTCAGTGTGGAGGAACTCCATCCAAGTCAATAGAGATGCTTCGTATTAAACCAGTGTGAGAGAATTTAGCTCACCAGGCCGGTGCTCAGGTCCTGCCACTAGCTCCCAGGCAGCTTCCCGTGCGTTAATGGATCAAGCCCCAGTGACATCAAAAACCAAACTTTGGCCTGTGAAGCACCAAGACAGCTGTGCTCCTCTGGGGCAATGCAAGTCACTAAGCCCAGGACGAAGCGCATGAGAGGCGTGGACAAGGCATTCTCAGTTGAGGGGAGCTGGCTGGGGAACCAATGCCCAGGGGAGATCAGGCCAGGCCAGAGTCTAAGCATCTTTAGTAAATGCTGCAAAACTATCCCCTTCGGAGATGTCTTTCAATCATGAGAACAACAGTCATGGCACTAACCCCACCCACTTCTATCTAATAAACCCTGATATAGACACCTCCTAAACCCAGACATGGACACTCCCTTCTTCCCTAAACCCTAACACTGAGATCCCTAACACAGAGACCCCTTAAACCCAGACACTGGCATCCCTAAACCCCAGGGGTGCTGGAACAATTTTTATAGTGGGGATGCTGAGAGCCATTGAACCAAACTGTAACCCTGTATATAATGGAAACCACTTCAAGCCAGGGGTTGTTGCAGCACCCCAGGCACCCCTAGTTCCAGCACTTCTGCTAAACCCTGACACCCCTTCAATCCCTAAACCCTAACACTGAGATCCCTAAACCCCACCCTGAGACCCCTAAAATCTAACACTGATGCCTCCTAAATCCTGACACCAACACCCCCTTCTACACCCTAAACCCTAACACTGAGACCCCTAAATCCTGACACTGACACCCTCTTTTACCTAATAAACCCTAACACTGACATGCTCTAAACCCTGGCACCCCTAACTCCAACAATGACCCCCCCCCTTTCAGTCCTAAACCCCGAACAACAACAAAACCAAAAATGATCTACCCCCCAGCAGAATGTTTACCCCCAAAAAGGGAGAAGTGCCAAAGACTCCAGGAAGTCCACTAAGGACTAAATAGATACATTCTGGTCCATTGGGCCTGAATCTCCATGCACTGCTGCCCATGTAACTGCACCGGGAGAGAAAGAGGAGATCAGTCTGCGTGAGCACAGACTTTGGGATGTAGCCCAGTAAGACGTCCCTTTGAATTATGAACCAACAAGTTGCTGTGATGATTGAAGTGGGTAGTGACTGGTGTGTAAAAGTCAAAGGAAACACGTACAACCATCTCTCCGCGGATTACGGGGGCATCTTCTTGGAAGACCCCATCCAGTTTCTGCTTTTCCAGGATCAGGATTTTTCCAGGATTCTACCTCCTGACTGATCGTGCTGGGGGCTCTGCCTGTCTCCAGCACTCAGGACCCTGAGCTACCACCATCACCTGGGAACCCCGACCAGTTCAAGCCTCATGGAGTGGGTGAGATCCATCTCTCTCTCTGTTTTCTTTCCTACCTCAGGTATTAACCTTTAAAATGTAGCTGTTATGTTTGTTTAGCCCTCCTGGTGTGGTTATCACTATGATTCAATAAATGACTTTTATGGTTCAGCTGGTTGCTTTTCTCTCTGAATTTTACTCTTTTTAGCTTCCCCCATTTACTCTGCAGCGACGCTTCTTGTACCTAAGCTAAAGATCCCTGTAGTGCCCCAAAATACTGTGGGGTTTGCTCATCAAGTGGGCAATTGTAATGTGAATGTGTGATAGGGATGTGTTAAACTTGGGGAACATGGGTGGGGGGGAGCAGCTGAAAGTGCTGCTCAATCCAGCCTATTGAGACCAGGAGAACATAAGGGTACCAGCTTGAAAGTGCTGCTTAACCCAGCCCATTGAGTACAGGAACACATGAGGGGATCAGCTGGAGAGTGCTGATTGACCTGGTCCTCTCAGACTTGCTCTGCTAGTGTGTGTGTGCACATGTTCATCTAGTTCTAGGGCTGGAGGAACCTAGGTCCTGCAGGAGAGCTCCATTGGGAGGGGACTTGCAGAAGGAAGGAGTAGAGCTCCATGTGAACACACAAGTGACTTTCACAGCACGTTAATAGAATTACAGAAGCCCCTCCCCCAGAAGAGTAACCCTGATAAATGAGCCTACCCCCACAATAACGGGCACATCTGGGAACAGTGTGCAAAAAGCCCTTTTCCTTCCTCAGGAAAGTTGGATCCCAGATATGTTGGTTAATGCTGCTGGGAGATTGCTTTAGGTGAAAAACTGCCGTAATAATTGATTTTAGACTCTAAGAAGCATGTTATGATTTTCATTTTATATGTAACCAGTTCTGTTTCCATGATCTTGACTCACTACCTCTTAAATCTTAATCTTTGGTAATGAATTTAAGATTATTCCACTATACATATGTCTCAGTGCTGTGAGGTTATAAAGATCTGATCCTGAGCTGTACCAATCAAGCTGTTTAGATTCTGTTCCCTGGTAATTTCTGTGAGTGTCCTGTGACAGTAACCTGATGCTTCTGGGGGACACTTTCAGAGGGACTTCGTGGCCGCGGTGCAACTACTGTTACCATGCAAGGCAGAGCAAGGGCTGGCAGAGCCCTGTGGAGATTGGTAGGCTGGCTAACAGACCGGTGGTGTTATGCTTGACTAGATATCAGCTCCCTGAGAAAATCTTCCTCTCGCCGGATGAGTAACAAGGTGACTCAGAGCCTGGGCACCCCAAGAAAGCTGCACCCATACCCCTGTAACCTGCTTTCTCTCCTCCAGGGGCCTCTTTATCTTAGCCAACCCTCAAATATGTTCAAACCATGTTCAAATATGTTAAGGACTGTTATAAAGAGGACCCCGCTCAACTGTTCTCCATGTGCACTGGACGTAGGAGAAGTAGGAATCAGCTTAGTCTGCAGCAAGGGAGACTTAGGTTAGATATTAGGAAAAACTTTCTCACTATAAAGATAGTTAAGTTCTGGAATAGGCTCCAAAGGGAGGTTGTGGAATCTCATTACTGGAGGTTTTTAAGAACCCATTGGACAAAGAGCTGTCAGGGACGGTCTAAGTATAGTGCTGGATGGGATGATATTTCTAGGACCCTCCCAGCCCTACATTTCTAGGATTCTCTGAACTGTGGAGTTTAACTGGTGAGCCCCTCCGTGAACTGCCCCATCAGCCTTCACCCAGCTCTAGTCCAATGTGAATTATTAACAAAATGAGCTGGTCCCGATATGGAGACACCACAAGACCAGTGAGCGCAGCAGGACATACCCTGTCAGAGATACCCAATGACAGTCGTTCCCTTGTAGTGCAGTGGGGGAAGCTAGGGAATCCAATGGTTCCTCTCCGCTAAAGTCTTGCAGTACACAAACAGGGACTTGGCTTAGAAAAGCAGAGATGCCTTCCCTCACACACCATTACAGGCACCGAGCCTAAGGCTGTAAGTAAACAGACGCAGTTCACAGATAGCCTTCTGACCCACAAATAGGCTAGACAGGAGGGAGGATAACTCGCCAGAACACAGTCCATCCCACTTACAACCCAGAATTCATCAGCAACACTGAATTCCCAGAAAAACAAAGATGAGAATATGATTAAGAACCAGACCCCAGGCCACTAACTACAGGGAGTAGATCTAGCTTTGTGGGGACTGCGGAAGAGTGGTTAGAGAACCTAGAGAGGCGCTGAGCTGAGGTCTTCGTCCAGCTCCACGGAGAAAGGGCAAGGGAGGAAGCCCCCACATCATGGTTACAGAGGACATTGAGGAAACCCCAATTCTCTGAAAGACGAAATCAGGCCTCTGAGCAATTGAAACAGATACCTCAAACAGTTTAGTAGGAAATATGTACACAGTATATACAAAATCTGGAGCTGGGTTATTTACATATGATCTTGTTTGTGAGATACATGGCCAGCACCTGAAAAAGAAATGTGAAGAGTCATCAGTATTTGTCCAGTGCCCCGTAATACACATAAACAGAGTGGAGATTACTAGGGAATAACAATAGGAGAACATGGACTGGGAATAAGCTGCTGGATACGGTCTAGAAAACAATCACCAAAACAGGAAACACTACAAGATTAGGGGAACCCATATTACTTAATAGAGTCGCTTTTGAATTAGTGGAATGTGTCAATTCAACGTGGTCTCTATTGGTTTCCTTCCAATATTCAACTGTTACAGGAACCTTGTCTCCCCATTGAGAACTATAAGCAATAACATCCCAGACTCCCTCTGCCTTTCGCCCTCCTCTGCTAACTGCTGCCTGGTGAATCCTCGCAAGCCCTGCACCCAAGGGGACAGTAAACTGGAGACTGAGGTGGTGATGGAGACTAGAAACCTGACCCTTCAGTGACCTTTTGATATGAGGTGAAGGATCATAGTAGCTGACTTTGGAGGATGAGTTATATCTGCTGAGCGCCTTCTCTGAAGGGCAGAGCATCCTTATCTCCCAATAACATCAGTGGGAGTTTGAGAACACTCAGCAACTCATAGGCTTGGGCAAGACAAATACAAAGGCCTTGGGTGGCTAAAGTTAAGCACTAAAATCTGCAGGTAGAAGCCTAAATACCCATTATTGCCACCTGCAGAGGTGCTGATTAGGGCACTCAAATCTCTATCAGCTTTGTGGTGTTTCAAATAGATATTTGAAAAGCAAGGGGACTGATGTTTAAAGGCATATTTGGCCTTTGGTTGTCATTAGACACCTTTATGCCAGGTGAGTGGGTTTTCCAAACCCGGATACCTGAACTCAGACTCCTAACACCCACGGGTAGGTGCATCAATAGGGGTGGGGTTAGTTGTCAAGTCACCCTTTTGCTGCCCTATGTTGCAGTGGAGCAGGGCAAAGTAGCCATAAAGCTGCCCTAAGAGGCAGCTAGGAATTCCCCAGCATGTGCAAATCCCTAACACCCAGAGAACCAGCATAGAGAGTGTACAGCCAGTGTAGCTGGCTGTATGTCACCAACTCCTAGCTTCCCACCCAAGTATATGGGGTGTGAGCTGGGAACAGAAGCTGGCACACACAGTGTGTGTTGTGCTACAGCTATCTCCAGTGCAGCAGTGGCTGTTACAAGACAGCGTAATTTAGAACAGCCCAGAGTCTAGAGCTCAGCTGTATTTGTGGATCTGGGCCAGTACTTGGCTGTTACTATAGTAATGACCTCTGAGCAAGCAGTATAATGTACATGCTTCTCACCGAGCTTGTCCAGAGGCTGCATGTCCATCAGAATGACTAGATGTCCTGATGTGTAATAAAAACGCTTGAGTAATAAAAATCAACCCAGGCTACTTTACAGGGCCTGATCCTTCTCTCACTTACAGCATCTGAGCAGTAGGAGAACGGCGAATACTGCCCAGGATTATAGTTGTCTCTGTCTTCTTCCAGTTTTGGGTAGCGGGAGCGAGGAGTATAAGGGCCCTACTGTCAATCAAAACTTAACCCCACCTCTTGACCCAATAAGCCCTGCCCGCCGGTCATCAGAAGCCCCACCCCATGGGGATATTACTTCTGGGCGTCAAGGTGGACACATGACCGGAAGCAAGGTGTGTCATGTGACCCCTCTAAGAACTCCTTCAACTATACCAATCAGGATAGATTTTGCCCCGATAGGAACGCCCCGAGAGAAGATTTAACCGATCAGGGGGAGTTCCGGGGTTTGTGTGACCCCTCTAAGAACTCCTCCCACTGCCTTCTACCAATCGGGAGGGGCTTCAGCCACTAGAGAGCACCCTGAGAGGAGATTAGACCAATTGGGGGGAATTCTGGGGCTGGGTGACCATCCAGAAGTGGTTCGTGTGACCCCTCTAGGAACTCCTCCCACCACCCTCTACCAGTCGCGATGGGTTTCGGCTGCAGAGGACTGCCCCGAAAGGAGATTAGACCAAAACAGGGCAGGTTCTGGGATGGGGTGACCACCCAGAAGAGAGTTGTGTGACCCCTCTAAGAACTCCTCCCAATGCCCTCTGCCAATCAGAGTGCCGCACCATCACCGCACAAGTCCCAGAGCTGGACAGAGGAGGCGATCTCTTGCCAAGAAGACATGTTTCAGAAATTGTGGAAAGGCTGAGAGGAAACGTGGACTCCTTTACCACCCCCCTGAGAACTTCAGACTTTGTTTTAGCCCCGCGGACCTTTGGACTTGTGTGGAGAAAGTGCTACAGCAGCAACAGTTCCGAAGAGGATGAGGGAACAGCCAAGGGGATTCCTTTGGCCCAGCCATTGATGGATACGCCAGAACCTGAACCCAAAGCCCAACCATTCATGAGACACACCAGTGAGCATGGTGGCCTCTCGTTGTCCACCACCCTGGAGGAGGAAGGCGATCATTGCTTGGGGGAGTTACCGGCGGACAAGCTGAATGGAAAAGACGTCGCTCAGGTAAATGAATGATTAAGAAGCGACAGTTGATGATGAGGTGTAATGAGGTTAGGAACCTGGGGTTGTGTAAATCTAAACAACAAGCAGTGAGAACTTACACTTGTTTCTTGTCTGAGACAGCTCGATGATGCCTTTCTAGAGGACCCGGAGGCCCTGGACAACGTTGCATCAAGCAGCAAAGATGAACCGGGCCCGCCTTGTTTTTGCTGAACGCCGCTAAAAATTGTTGAAGAGGACTTCGAGGATGAAGGTTATAAGGAGTTTAGGAGAAGGTTTGGCATGGAACTCGCTGAGCCAGTGCCACATCGTGAGCGTAAAAATTTATGTGGACTATTGTATGCATTGCTATTTATGCTGTTCTTAATAACTGTCTTAGGGAAAAGCTTTTTGAAGATTATGAGGGCTATGTCATAGATGCCCCAGCCCAACGGCACCATGACTGTGTGATTTGGACTTCAACTTCATATGTAAATTTGTCAATTTAAATATGTAAATTAAAAACCATCTATTGAAAAGGGCTTTGTGACTATCTGCATTTCTGTTAGAAGGTCTCTGGCCCTTAAGTGAGCTACAAGTTTTAATGGAGCCTCTTGGTTTGTTTTCAAGGAGCTGTATGTCTTTTAAATTAAAAAAATGGTTTGTGAGAATCTAACTTGTGTTTTTGTGTAAAAAAGACCCATTTACAGCAAAAAGCTGAAATGTATGTTGTGGGAGGAGAAAAATCCTAAAAATGTGGTTACAGTGTAACCATTCTGCCCATCAGAGTTGGCAGCAACAAGAGCTGTGTTCAGTTGCTAGGAACTCCATTCCAATCACACAATGCAAAACTGGCTCAAGCCCTCAGCCAGTGGGGCACAGAGGCTCCCCTACTACAAGCTAAAATCACCACTTACTGTGTTAAGTAGTAGGGAGGACTCAGTGCTGGTTCACCATTAGCCCAAAGTGAATTCAGCTCTGCAGTCTGTAATCAGACTCTGCATGGAATCAAAATTAGCACTAACATTTCACAGTGGAGACAGGAAGAAGAGATAGAATTAGTGTCTGGGGCTCACCAGGTACAAATACCTCTCCCCAGCCTTTCTCAATTTGCTGAGTTTTGGAACCCACGTCCCCTGCCTAGCGAGTGCTACTTAGTTGATGGCGAGTCCCTCTGCCATAAAAGGCCAAGTACAGGTCCACTGTCCTTGATTCACATAATCAGGATAACAACACTTTATTCTTCCTGCCTCAGTAACAGAGAAACTGGGGATCCCACAGCAGCCAAAGTGACCATTTGGGCTACTGTGGGCTCATGCTAGGCGGGGTGGGTGTGCCTGTGCAAACGAGATCAACCCCTGACGTTCTTTTCCACAACTCACCACCAAATGTCAGGGTAGATCTCATCCTGACTCTGCTTACAACAGTAAAACAAACAGAGATGGTTCAGACATGTGTTTGAGTACAATAGAGTTGACTCATCCTGTTGAACTGAATGGTTTTAACCACACCCCCACTGAATAGTGAAGGTAACTGTGACTACTTATCCTTGTTGCCATAGGGATAAATTTGATTGGTGTGCACCCATGGTAAGGGAGGTGGGTGGGTGAGTTTTGATTAATATGAAATGAAATAAAACCTCAGGAATTTGCAGATGCTATTGGACAGTTTAAATATGACCCGGGAGTTGGTTGGATGCTATGGGTCAATTCAAAGCCATTAAAAGTTTAAATTAATATATTTACAACAAACAAACAACCCCCCCCACACACACACAAGGGTCTAAAACCAAAACTGAAATGTTTCAAGGGGTCACAAACCTTCACCATGCTTTAGAAGAAGCATTTGCTCTAAAGACAATCAAACATTTAAAAGCTCTGGAGGGCTTATTATGGTTGTGATCCAACCATTTTATTTCAACCCCCACCCCAAATAATATGCATGAAAGAAATGTTTTAAAAAACAAGCCCCAAAGAGATGTATTGATATCTGCAAAAGGTCCCCACTTGGGACTGAGGGGGGGACAGTTACATTAAGGATTGGGGATTTACTGTTTAATACTGTACTGTAAGAAGGCCCTGCAGAAAAATGGATTTTAACTAAAAGAAAAAATGTAGCCAAAAGCAGCTCAGTTGTGCAGCCAGCTTAATTCCCCCACCCCAGCTCCCAAAAGGGAATGTTAGGAAGGGGCCTAAAGTCCTTAAGTCTCTAGTATTTCAGAGCTGTAGCCATCAAATCAACCTGCTCGCTACTATTTTGAAGTCCTTTTGAAACAAAGGGTTAGGATGGTATGAAAACCTCAGGTATTTTGGAGACTTTTTTTTCAACAGAATCTCTTGAATGGCTGCTGGGCTGCAAGAGGAGGTATGCTCCCTGTTTTAAACTCTGAAAATATATATTGTATAATATCACTCATTGGCTGTGCTGTCTTAGTAAATAATGGTGCCTATGTTTATTGCAGTGTGATCTGTTTAGCATGGAACTAGTAACTTTAAATTGCATTTCATCACCAGGCCAAGGTAAAAACCATTTTAACTATAGTTTTGCTTAATAACGTCAGGTACTACACGGGTTGTATAGGGATTTGGGACTAATACTAACTAACAGTTTTTGCTTGTTCTTTAATCCAAAGGCCCAAACACACATTGAGGGGGACAGAACAAGCATGTTCCTGCAACACTTTATCCTGTAGTAGAAGGTAACTTTCTGCAATTGGCTATTAAATGCGTGTGGGATTATTGAAAACTATTTTGTTGCAAACTGTATTTTAAACTCTCTCTCTCTCTGTAAAACATAGGTGGGATTTTTTTTTAAGTATATGGCTGCAAACTGATGGTAATGGTGTGTTTCAAACTAAGAGGGTGTTGGTTTTTTAGTGTGCAAAATGTGTTTTAACCTGGATTTTAAAAGTTGATTTTAAAAGCCGTTTGGTTTTTATTTTGCAAAATGAGGTGTATTTAAAAAAAAGTTTGTGGGTTTGTTGTTTTAAAATGGTAGAAACAAACTCAAAACTCCTGTTCGTTATACAGCCTGAAATGGATTATTTTGTTTTAAAGCTATGACTTTTTAAATAAAATATTCATTAGGGTATTTTTCTATTTTTAAGTTTACAAGACAGTTTCATGTGATTTATAATAAATAATAATAATAATAATAATATCATCTGCTCCACAAACCTACCCAATACCAGCAGTGTGAGAGACCCTGACGAACTCTCTCAGTACCTGTTTTCCCCCAACTATAAGGTTCCATCCTGCAAGTTTATCGACGATGAAACAGCATGAGTGTCTTGAAAGGACCCAAAAGACCAGTACTCTGTCTCTGGAAATACCAGTGTTTTCATAGCCTGTTTCACCACTGCTTATGCCCGCATAGAACTATACAAACTGCTAGACAGATTTCAAAAGCAGTGCCTGTACCATGACACTGACTTGGTGATATGTGTGAAAAGGGAGGGTGACTGGAATCCTCCTCTGCGGAATTATTTAGGCAAGACACCATCAGATCAACACATCACCGAGTTTGTGTCAGCAGGACCGAAAACATACAGATAAAAGCTATCGGGGAAAAAGGCCTGCATGAAAGTCAAAAGGTATTACCCTGAACGTAGCAAATTGTGAAAAGATCAACTTGGACAGTTTGAAAGATCTAGTTCTGGACTATTGCATGGGCCTGTGAGAAAACACCTCCAAAAAGATAGAGGTTCAGCAGCCCTCTATCATAAGGAACAAAAATCAGTGGCAAATAAAGACAAAAACCCTTAAGAAAAACACAGAAAATTGTTTCCACCAAGAAGGTCCTAGGAGAAGGGTTTAAAACCCTGCCCTGTGGCTTTAAAAATGGATCTGAGGTGGAAACACCCCTTTTCTGCAATTCTTGCGGGGCCTAGCAACTGTGGGAAAATGTGTTGGATAATGCCAAACACACATTGTCTGTTATGCCTGAGAGTATTGGATAACATGGCTATAAAAATCATTGCAAGATGCACACGTCTGGGCTTGCCGAAACATGTTTTAAGCAAGGCTAGATATGCCCAAGAATTCAAATTTAGTTTTTACAAAATTCATCACCATCCGGTCGTTTAGCACTAAGTCGTTAGAATACAATTTAAGATAAACCCTTGCTACGATGATGTAAGAAAAACATGCAGTGATCGCTGCAGGCGACAGAGTGGGGGTCTTGTAATTGTCTATTGTGAAACACATTGTCTGTGGCATTTTTGTTTAAAAATTTCATAATGCTTTTAGGAAACAACACGCTATTCGGGGGGGGGGGTGCCCGTATGAGTCACAAAACTCTCCACGGTTACACTTCACCAGATACAAGGTGAGCCAATGTTCACCGGGTTGGTTATGTGGATGCGTGTTGACCACCAAACCTAAGGGTCTCTGAGACAGCTTGCTGCCAGGGAGCCAATCATAAGGAAATTCTTTTTTGTGTAAGGGGTCGTTGATGAGACACGTGAGAGCTGCACGGTGTCCATGGTCACATATAGCCAAGCAGAACATTTCTCCTCTGATTTATCACTATGATGTTGTCAAAAACCCCAGACACGGTGATGGTTAGAGCCATCCCAAAACGTATTTCTGCTCTCAGGTTCCCGGTTTTAAACAGGGAACAGTGATTGGTGCATTCCTGGTTGGGAGACAGGTCAAAGGCAAACAAGATGTAACCTCACAGTTGATTAACAGAGAATGATCTTTCACGTGTTTACCAGCTGTCTGTACCAGATTCATGTATCCTCTCACGCAGTGTTCTGCCTCGAAGTCTGGTTGTAGAGCCTTGGTTACGGAATATTCCACCTATGCCAGCCTCGTACATCCAGGAAGGGCATATCCCACCTGGGCTTTGTAATAGTTCCTGTAGATGGTGGGGTCGCTGTAATTTTTTAGGATCACCATAATGTTTTGCTTTTTAGAAAGCTCGCTCTCTCCGGGGACACAGGTGCACCTTGATGATCACCTTGCCAAAGCAATACAAGACTTGTCTGTTCTGATCTGTCTTGATTTCAATGGTAATGGTATCGATGTGGTGTTTTCTGACAGGAACGTAATGAGGTTTATCGTAGGTGATGGTGACAAACTCGTTGTTCCTTCCTCGGACAGGGACACAGCGCAACAGGGGAACAGAAAAGTCCCCCACAAACTCACGTTCTACAATATCTGTGAACAGACGCAAGAAATTAAAAGCCCTGTGATGTCTGCTGAGAAGGGGAATTTTTGGACGCTGTGCTTCGGGCTCAAACCTAGAATGTTAGCTAGCTCCCCGCTGATAGAAAACATACAAGTAAAATCGGCGGATTTAAGACTAACTTTTCTACCCCCAGGGTCGTAGTTCATGACCACCTCAGGCGGTGTGGGATGATGAGCCACAGTACTGTTCATATGATCCAATAATTCAGGTATGGATGAGTAATAACCTCGTTGTAGGATAAACTCCATGCCACACCTGCAAAGGTGATTTCAAAAGGGGTGTCTTCGTTGACAGTGTTCCGGCTGTGCGGATATTGTATTTCCACTAACCCACCTCCCAGGCTCTCCGGAGATCCTAGGGCTTAATTAGCCATATTGTAAAGTTCAAGCTGGTGTTCTGAGGAAAAACTGCAGAGCTGGGCAACGTAATGTAGAATCCGCTGTCGCACATTTTCTCTCTCTCTGTCTTTGCACGAGGAATCTTTTTGTTTGTTTGTTTTGTTCACCTCTAAATGTCACAGAGTTGAGAAGCTTCCACCCAGCTGTTAAACTTATCGCCTCCTCAAACCATTTCACCAGTAGCTGCTTTCTTCTCCCTTTTCCTTTATCCGCTAGAACTTTTTCAATCCTGTAAATCCGGTCTTGTTTGGGGTTTACTTTTTGTAATTCTTCAGGGCAAAAAGATCCAGTAACTGTCTCACCCTCGTAATCTTTTAATCAGTATACAGGTCTCTGGCTCCTGGTTAAGGCTTCATCCACTATAAATAGCTCATCAGTAAACGTCTGTTCATAACCTTTTTCAAAGGCTCCTTTGACTTTAGATAGTCTCATGTGGTCGCCTTTTCTAAAAGGGGCAACAACTGGTTTTATTTTAAAACCATCTCTATAAACTGTTTTCCATATCTTCAGAGAATGTGAAGGATTAACATCAGCAGGTCTGGTACGTATAGTTCTGTGAAAGCTCCGGTTGTCACTCTTTATAAAGTCAGATAACACGTCTTACAGCCTCTGTTGTGTTTGGAGAACCGGTGCACATCTACCAGATCTGCCTGCCATTGCGCGTCCACATCTGAAACAATGGTCTTGTTTCTTTTAAAATGTATTTGAGCCAGTTTGTGTAAAGTGTAAGTATCTGATCTGAAAGCTAAGCTGTTACCTGTCTTCTATTTAAAAAGTTTTACTGTGCTTTTTGGCCACTCAAAAAGAGGATTCCCCCACCAAAGCTCCCAGCATCCCTGGGGATGTAATATATTTTCATTAACAGAGCTGTCTGTGGAGACAGGACTGTTCCTGGTACCGTCTTTTACTAACGCAAGTATGGAGGGGATACAGTCATAGGGACACATTTAAATAAGTTTAATTAATTGCCTGGTTTAACACAACCTTTGACAGCCACCTGTAAAAATGGACGCCATGACCCCTACAACGAAAGACTCTGAGCTGGTTCATTCTTCTGTTTTGTCCTTTTCCGGATTTTCCTCTTGAGATCCGCATCTCAGACAGGAGCAAAAACAGCTGATGCACAACAGGGCTACCGATGTGTAAGTTCTCAAAGGCCTCTTGAAAGGCATCGTCGAGCTGTTGAGAGATTTTCAGACAAAAAACAGTGTAAGCAACCCTCTGCTTGTTCTTAGATTTATGCAATGCCAAGTTGATTCCTAACCCCATTATACCCCCATGATCGACCATCACTTCTTAATCATTCATTTACCTGAGCAACGTCTTTCCCGTTCACCTTGTCCACCAGTGACTCCCCCAAGCCATGATCATCTTCCCACTTTGGGGGGGGGGGTCGTCACACTCATCGGGGTTCTTCACGAGGGTTCGGGGTCGGGTCCTGAGGTATCTATCAATGGTCGAGTCAAAGGGCCCTCCTCGGAACTGTAACTGCTATAGCGCTTTATCCATACAAGCCCAAAGGTCCTCGGGGCTAAAACAAAGTCTGAAGTTCTCAGGGGAGTGGTAAAGGAGTCCATGTCTCCTCTCAGCCTTTCCACAATTCATAAAACACGTCTTCTTGGTAAGAGATGGCCTCCTCTGCCCAGCGCTGGGACTTATGAGGTGATGTGCTGCACTCTGATTGGCAGAGGGCATTGGAAGGAGTTCTTAGAGGGGTCACACAACCCTCTTCTGGGAGGTTCACCCCTTCCGAGAACCTACCCTGTTTTGGTCAACTCTCCTCTTGGGGCAGTCCTCTGCAGCTGAAACCCATCGCAACTGGTAAAGGGTGGTGAGAGGAGTTCCTAGAGGGGTCACATGAAGCACTTCCGGATGGGTCACCCCACCCCAGAATTCCCCCCAGTTGGTCAAATCTCCTCTTGGAGTGATCCCCAGTGGCTGAAACCCACCCTGATCGGTAGATGGCAGTGGGAGGAGTTCTTAGAGGGGTCACACAAAGGACAGGTCACCTGCCCTGCAACTCCCCCTGATTGGTCAAGTCTTCTCTCGGGGCATTCCTATTGGGGCGAAACCCACCCTGATCGGTAGATGGCAGTGGGAGGAGTTCTTAGAGGGGTCACATGACACATCTTGCTGCCGGGGTCAAGGGGTGGGATTAACATTTGATTGATGGTAGGGCCCTTATACCACTGGAGCGCCTTGTTCTGTTTGTCTCCGTTCTGCTTCATTCGCCAAGCGCTCGGCCAGGACAGATGTCACTTATGAGCTCAGTTGCCACCAGCTGGACAGTGGGACTTGGGTCTTTCTCTAGGACCTGGAGAGCTGAAATTACAGAGGACATCACGTTAGTGAACAGACTGTCAAATCACAGCTAAGCGTGATCACAGAACCTTGAAGTACCTGAGCAGAATGATCACATGGAAAAATGTGAAACTGGGCTCAGTCCTTCTATTGGGGTGGAAAATACATGAGAGATGAATAGGCCTCACTTTTCATATAGTCACCTGTGCCTGAAATAGCTGGAGACTTATTACTTCTGAATACCACACGACAGCAGCTCTCCAATACAAACAAAGCTTTAGGGTCCCTCATTGGGTCCCTTCCATGCTCCCAACTGTGGGGAGACCCTGACTCTACCAGAAAGTCATCCACTCTGCTGCAAATGGAAGGAAGTCCATTGTTTCAATAGCTTCCACTTTTCAGTTATTTTCCAGCTCTATTCAGGAGCCCCTGCCTGAGCTCAACTCAACGTGGAATTTAACACAGGCCAGGTCCAAGCTGGTTTGCGCATGATACAGGGCACCTACTGGAAGCAAAATTGCTGGTGGGAAATTTGGGGTAGCAGAAAGTGGCTACTTCTCACTTGGGGAGTCCACAGAAAGCCAATAAAGCCCAAAGTGTGGAGAGCACTGGCTGGGGAGGGGGCATTGCCAGGACAACCAGGAGATGCACTGACTCATATCACACCTTCTGCAGCTTCCTCCTTCAGGGGAAATTAAGGCTGACTTTCTACTGGGCAAGAGTGAATTTGTCCTTTGATGTGTGGCTGATGCACTTTGCACCAGTGGTATCGGTTACTGCTGCTTGTGAGCTAAATTCCTTTATAACTCACTAATGAGCAGGACTTCAGCTGTATTTATCACTTACACTTCAGCAGATGTTCCAGGTCCAGCCATTTCATACGCTGAGTGTCTGTGTGTTCCAGGATGATGCCTAAATACAAAATGTCAAATAAACAACAACAACAACAATAAAACCTTCCCTTGTTGAGTGCAAAGTGATATTAGCAGCCCCTAGACAGGTCTTTGGGGTCTCCTGCTGTGGGCCTAAGGGTGAGCTGTGGGCAAGAGGATGCTAGAGCGCTTTAGAATCCACACCGAAGAGAATGAGAGAGACATTTTTTAAAAAGAATGTTTACATAAAACCCATTTGGTTGAAACAGTCTGTGCTCCTCTTGCCACTGCTGTCAGTTATTGGAGAAGTACTAAGATAGTGCCTTGGTCTAGTGGTCTGAGCAAAGGACTGGGGCCAGGAATAAGTGAGTTCTAAGCAGGGATCTCACAAGGTGACTGATAGGTGAGCCCCAATGCCTGCCTGTCTCACATGGGTGTGCTAGGGAGAAGAGGGCACTGGGCCAAAGAGGAGGAACCTAATGCTTCCTTGACAAGGTGCTGTGGCCAGGAAGGTGAAACAGCAGGCGCTATGGGGAGGTGGGCTGCTTGCCCCCCAGTGATGAAGTCGCAGTGAGGAGCACTGAACAGCACTGGGTAGGTCTGCACTTTGAGCTAGGGGTATCACACCCAGTTCAATGGGACGGGCCCACACTAGCTCTGACAGCGCTAGCATTAGAATGTAGCTAAGGCAGCACAAGCCGTGGGAGGAGCAGCCACTGTGAGAATAGACTTTGGGGTTTGGATGGGATCATACTTGGGGTGGTTAAACCTCCTGCTGCTCCTGCCGCCGCAGCTCCTCTCTATTTTTAGCACACAGGGCTAGTGCGGGTGTGTCTCATTAAGCTGGGAATTATATCCCCAGCTCAAAGTGTAACCATGCGCTACGTGACAGTGTCCCAGCCGCTACTGCGAAATGACTGCACCGTGCTTCCCCTGCTACAATCCCGAAGCACTTTATAGCAACTAATGAATTCCTCCGATCACCATCCTGGAGAGGTAGGGACATTAACATCTCCATCTATGGCTGGAAAGCTGAGGCACAGAGGGATTAAGGGCAGCTCAGTGCTGCACAGTGGGATTTTTTCTGTCTCCCTCAATGGGAATATCAAAAGGGACACTGGGCATCATCTCTCACCAGCTAACTTGGCGGCAACTGCCCGGATCCCGTCCCAGCTGCTACTGAAGTACGCGATGGTGGTGCTGTACAAGTTCTCCAGCAGCTCTGCATTCTCTTTGGCCTAGAGGAAATCAGGGACACATGAGCTCTCTCTGGCTAGAAGTGCCCTTTGACTGCCAGCACATGCTTTTATGAACCACAGGTAAATAAGAGAAAGAACAGGTGGCTGGGTAGAAGTGGAAAAAATGGGAATCTGGGGCAGATTTACATTTCCCATCACCCTCCAGTCAATAATCTCCTACAGTTCAACAGCTCACTCACAAGGTGTCTGCAAATGTCCACCTGGAGCTCTTCAGGCTTCAGCTCGGCTCTGCCACCAAGGTGCTTATTGATCGCATGTTGGAGTCTCTTCAGTCCCAAAAACGGGAAACAGAGGTGAAATGTAGCTCTGCATTCCTGAAAAAGAGTGTCACACCATTGAATTGTTCCCTACCGAGTGCTATGTTCAGTCAAAGGGAACTCATCTGCGTGACTGCTCATCTATTCCAGGACAAAAAGGGATTCATCTGGATGCGACTGGCAGAAACATGCAGGAATGACTAATAGAGGGGAGAGCTTCCACTGAAACCTGGAGGTAGCATCAATGTCTTTTGGGAACAGATATACCGATGAAAGCTGCTTTACCAGGCACAGCTGTGGTCTCTCCTCTGTTCTGGGGAGGCAGGGGCCTGGGGTGCAGAGACAGACAGGAACAGAGACCTGTCGGGGTCAGACCCATGACCTATCCTGGATTCTGGTGAGGCAGCCATGGACCAACCTGGCTGGAACTGACTCAGCAGGAGGGCAATGAACTGAGGGGAGAATTTGGGCCTCCACAACAAGCAGGAATAGCAGTGCTCCCCCGACATTGGGAGGAAGATTCCTTTGGCTTAGT
The DNA here is from genome assembly GCA_003846335.1 of Cuora mccordi. Classification (NCBI taxonomy): domain Eukaryota; kingdom Metazoa; phylum Chordata; order Testudines; family Geoemydidae; genus Cuora; species Cuora mccordi. The sequence goes on from ML123317.1 coordinate 37,143, forward strand.
AAATAAGTCACTGTTGGTCTTACCATTGAAACCTTGGGGCTTGGGTCTTGCAGGTGCAGCAGAAGTGTGACCCAGCTCTTTCGAACCTGCTCGGCGAAATAGGCCTTCCGTTTTTTCTTTGTCAACTGAGCCAGGATGCCAAATAGGACAAAGGCCACTGAGCGAAGAGCATCATCCTCCTACAGCCAAGAAAGCCCCACAACTTGGTAAGTAAGGGACAATCCCATCACGCACCTCACACAGCCGTCTCTTCTACGCTAAAGTAGAGTGATTGCAACTACAGCTAGTCAGATAAACTTTAATTAACCAATTTTTTATTCGAATTTTCTGATTCATGAAAATATTTTAGAGACAGTTCAATTTTGATGAAATTCCTCCAGAAGCCAGGCAGGGTCCTTAGAAAGCTGCCTGGTGTCTTGCCAGGGCACCCATCCAGCTCCTTGGCAGCCAGTCTAGCAGGCTGACTGGGATCATAGGCTTCCAGGCTCCCAGCTTTGGGGGGAAGGATAGCTCAGTGGTTTGAGCATTGGCCTGCTAAACCCAGGGTTGTGAGTTCAGTCCCTGGGGGGCCATTTTGGGAACTGGGATAAAAAGCTGAGGATTGGTCCTGCTTTGAGCAGAGGGTTGGACTAGATGACCTCCTGAGGTCCCTTCCAATTCTATGACCCTGGGAGTCCTAGCTCTCAAATTTGCAACTCCCTGGCACCTCTAGCTCCCAGAGTTTCCTGGGTTCCCAGCACCAGGATAGTCTGAGAGCAGACTGCCCCGGGCCAAGGCTTCCAACAGAGCTAGGTTGAGAATAGTAATTCTGTTTCACAAGGAGTTCTGAAGTTTGGAGAGAGGGGTTCCCACAAATAGGAACAAAACCAAAATTTGAAATCTCAAAAATTCTCTGCGAAACAGAATTATAATTCCAACCCTCTCACATAAAAACAGTATAGAGCAGGCCCAACGCTCTCTATTGCACTCTGTAATCCCCTTTTCATGGTTATCTAGCTACCTAATCTAGTATTCAGACTTTCTTTGAGGTTCTCAGTGGCAATCAAGAACAGAAGGGTGAGACTGTGGGAGCAGGGATGTCATCCCCGTCCTCCTAATGTTCTCTTCCTCCGTAAAATACCTCCCTTCCCTGGGGCCTAAAATCTCTGCACTCTGACATGAGCAATGCCCAGGGAGTCCACATCAAACATCGTAAATCGAGTCTAATCAAGATCGGTTGAACTGGGGTTGGAGAGTTCTGTTCACATACATCGTCAAAGTAGGTCCGGATCTGTTGGGTGAGGTCTTTGAAGGAAGAACCAATGTCCTTCTCTTTCAGCTCCTTCAGGACTTTGGCCAGTGCTTTCATGCTCTCACCAATCACTTCAGCACTGAAAGTGTCATGTAAGGCCCTCATCAGTATGTCCAGAAGAAACTTCTTGTATTTTTTCACCTGTACAAACATACGACATTAAAGAAAACTTATCACTGATCACACTTCTAAGAACTTTTCTTTAGCAGTTATGAAGCTGTGGGAATTTCATCAACCCTCTCTCCCTCCTGAGATCTATAGCTATATTTCAGACCAGGTGCTAGCTACAATGAGCCAAACTCGGTAACATAATACACGTGCATAATCCTATTATTAGATTTCTAGTTACTTAGATTCCAAGGCCAAAAGGGTTCATTGTGATTATCCGGTCTGACCTCCTGCATAACATAGAACTTCTCCGAAATAGTCTCTGAACTAGAGTACATCTTCTAGAAAAACATCCAATCTTGATTTTAAAATTGCTAGTGACCGAAAATCCACCACAACAACTTTTGGTAAATTGTTTCAATGATTAATTAAAATTACTATTAAAAATGTACGCCTTATTACCAGTCTGAATTAATCTAGCTTCCTTTTTCTCCATTGAATCTTGTTATACCATTGTTTGCTAATGTGAAGAACCCATTATCAAAATTTGTTCCCCATGTGAGTAGTTATAGACTGTCCTCTAGTCACTCCTTAACCTTCTCTTTGTAAAGCTAAATAGATTGAGCTCCTTGAGTCTATCACTAAAGGTATATTTTCCAATCCTTTGATAGTTCTTGTGACTCTTCTCTGAATCCTCTCTAATTTATCAGCATCCTTCTTGAATTGTGGACATCTGATCTGGACACAGCATTCCAGCAGCACTCACATGAGTGCCATATTCAGAGGGAAAATAACTTCTTTACTCTTCTTCAAGATTCCTCTATTTATGCCTCCAAGGATCATTTCAGTCCTTTTGGCCACAACTTCGCATTGGGAGCTTATGTTCAACTGATTATCTGCCATGGCTCAAGTTTTTTCTCAGCATCATTGTTTCCTGGGATAGAGTCTCCCGTCCTGTAAGTATGGCCTGCATTTTTTGTTCCTAGATGTATACATTTACATATGGTTACATTAAAGTGCACATTGTTTGCTTATGCCCAGTTTACCAAAGGATTCAGCTTGCTCTGTATTGACTGCAAAAAGGTGACTAGGGTATGGGAGAGAGCAGAATTTGGCCTAGTGCATTGTGTGCAGCCTCTGTAAACTCTGAGCAATTATTTCCCTTGGATTCTCTACTTATGTTGCATCCTATTCAGCATTCTCTCATACCTTCACAGGCGCCCCATCGACTATATTTCCCAGGCCTCTTACAGCCATCTGACGGACAATGCTGTTCCTATCCTGTGACCTTTCTTCCAAGATGCGCAAGACACTCTTAAGCAACTTCTTCTCCCTGAGCATGGGATCAGTCATTAGCTGAAATAAAATCAACATGTCCATTAGCACCAATATGATCCTTAAGATTGGGAATAGAATTTGAGCCGGCATAGAATACACTAAAAACAACAAGGAGTCCTCCTATAGCCACAGTCTTGTGGATACAGACTAATATGGCTACCCCTCTGATACGTGGCACATAACACACTAACTTTATCATTCCACACAAATGAGAAATGTCTTAAAAACATGGAGCTTTCCTTTTGGGCACTATAATAGGGATCCACTCACCTCTTGAGAGCCCCTTAGTGGCCAGGTCTGGTACCTCAGTCCTTTTCTCACCCCTGGTGCACCCTGCCAGCTGACCTCAGTGAGTCTTCTGTGGCTCAGGCCTCTGGCTAAGTCCCAAAGTCCAAATGAACCCCTTCTGGGCTAGTCAAGAACATTCCCATTGCCCTCACTAGGGTCTCCAGCCCCAACTCTGGGTCCTTGAAATTCTGCTCTTTGTTCAAGCTCTCCGTAAGCATTGTCCCCTTCCTGGGGCTTATGCCACTGTAAGTGGTAGGGGATCCAAGGCCTGCCCATAACTCTGAGTTCCAAACCATGGACCCTGTAAACAGTAGTTAGGCACCGCTTGATTTCAGTTCATTGTTGCTTTTTCCTACCAGCCACTTTTAGCTTCACCCTCACCTCAAGGTTCAAGTTCTTAAGGACTCTCTTCCTGCAAACCCAACTTAAGCAAATACTGCCAGAATCAAACTCTGGCAATCCCTGGAATTTCTGTGGCCAGAGAGCAGCATCGTTTCTTGCCCCTCCAGTTCCTGGCAGGAACTGACCTGCTAAGGCCCTGCAGCTCCTTTTAGCTGAGCCTGATGGGCTCCGATTGGCTGCTTTCATGAGGCCTCTCTAGACAGACCCAGATTTGTGGCTCTTTTCCTGGGGCAGGGGGCAGTAGGACCATGGGGCCTCTTGTAAGGAGCCTCAAAGCCCAGGAACAGCCCATCCCAGACACAGATCGATTGTTTTCCTTAGAACCAGATGAGCCCCTAAGATAGTTACTTAGCATAAGTGGAAATATGATGCAGATGTTAGAGGAGGGCTATAGAAAGGGAGGATGGTCCAGCAGTTAACACACTTGTCTAGGACTTAGGAGACCCAAGTTCAAATTCCTGCTCCCTCAAAGACTTCCTGGGTGACCTTGGCAAATCACTTAGCCCTTCTGTGCATCAGCTCCCTGCCTGCAAAATAGGAATAATAGTGCTTCCCTACCTCCCAGGAGTGTTGTGGGGCTGCATACATACATAAATGAGTTTTGAGGTACTCAGATACAATAGTCATGAGAACCTAAGACAGATGTGAATGTATTTGTATGTTGCTTGTTTTATAGTATTAGGACACTAGGTTCATTCCGAAGATCTGCTGAGTGAAACCAAAACTAGGAGCTGTTGGTTAGTATCAGCACTGGGACTTGGCAGAAGAGGTCCAGTACTTCAAACTCTGTCTGTATCTCTCTCAGCCAGCACCTGTGGTTGTGTAGCTAGTATAGGCAGTGACAGCAATACAAATATCAGCGAGAGAATGACTCCGAAAGGTAGAATGAAGTTCCTTGTCAGGTTTCCATATAAAGGGGGAACCAGTCTACTATCTAAAATGACAGTTACTCCTATGAACTGAACTGTACAACTCCTTAAAAGAAAGGCAAACAGACAGTGGTCTAATGGTGAAACTGCTCTTCGGAGCCCTGTGTCTTACCTGGGCAAGGAAAGCTGTGCTGGTGACTCGGAAGTTTTCCATTGGGGAATTCACCCAGGGGAGGAGGCGCTGTATGATCTCAGGTGTTACTAGTCCAAATCTTAGCAGACCACTGGAAGGCAAAAGAAACCGCTTATGGGGTCGATTGCACACTTCAAAAACTCAGCTGCTCTGAGCAGACAGCTCTGATATCTATGGGTGGGAGCTGTGTGTTTCCACCCAGGGCACCCCCCACAAAGCTATAAACTGGAGGTTCCCTCTCAGCCACTCTATTTGCTACTGATTCCCAAGGATAAAATCATGCCTCCTAGATCTCTTACCTCACCAGCAGACACACTCCCTCATGGTGAGTCTGGGGGGTTTCAAGCAGAATCCATGTTTTCTGCGTCCTGAGCACTCTCACCAGTCTCTCATTCCCAGCTTTGGAAAGCACAGATTCTAACGCTTGGACAGAAAACCTGGGGAAAGAGAGGCACAGAACTGCAGCAATCGGTAGGAAGGTGCAGCCTGAACAGAGTCAGGAAGCCCAGGTTACTTGTCAGGTCTGCTGTTCATCGACAGTTCATCCACTGGCAATATCCTGGACACCAGTGTCCCTGGAAGGACTTGATGCCAGGAGGTAAGTTTCTGTCTCATACATCTCATATGACTAGTTTTGCTAGGGACAAAATTTTGCAGTCATTTTTCACTTTCTGCAAGGAGTATGGGCACTAGCAGAGTACAAGGATATAAAAAAGATACATGATCAGGACCCAAAAACTGGGGGGCATAGAATGTGGTGATCACTAGTGGATATTTTGGGGTTGTATCTCCAGATATGAGGTGACAGAGTGCTGAGGGTTTGCACTTGAGTCAGCACTCTGGTCACTATTAGTACTAATTCAGTTCCTTACAGAAAGCCTAATTGGACAGAGGTGTAGCTGATTACGAGGTCAGATTGGGGCTAGTGAGTCATGGAACCAATCATTCCATTAACAGGGAAACTGTATAAAAGGACATGGGCAGGAGCCCTTTGAGGGGAACAGACAGAGAAAGAAACTTGGGTGACCAGATATCCCGATATTTGGGGCTTTTTCTTATACAGGTGCCTATTACCACCCACCCCCTGTCCTGATTTTTCACACTTGCTGTCTGGTCACCCAAAGAGAAACAGAAAGACAAAAAGCTGGGAGAGCCTGACAAAGTGAGCTCTCTGAGTGGAAACACCTTCCCCCCCATTTTGGAGAAGAGTTTAGAAAGTTGAGATACAAGATAAAGGTGCTATGTATTGGTAGGGGGATTAAATAGACTTCACGTTGGTGTTTACAAGCAAGAAAGTCTCAACATGGTCTGTGTTCGTAGAAGATGTGGGGGTGCAACACCCCTCTCTGTCACAGCTGGGGGCTCATCAGGGATTTCCCTGTTATCTATGCAAATGGAGAGCCTGCTGGAGAAGCCGGGGTAGAGGTCTGGCAGTCCGGGTGATGGAGGGAACACACTGAAATGGGTGGTGAAGCAGCAAGGAGAAGTCTAGAACAGGGGTTCTCAATCTTTCTGTTTCTGAGCCTCCTCTCACCTCAACAAGCTATAAATACTCCATGGCCCACTCCCAGGCCTCTGCCCTGCCAGGCATCAGAGTTTGGGGCTCCTGGCTCTAGATTTTAACTCCACAGGGTGCAGGGGCTGGGGCTTTAGTGCAGGTGCTGGGCCTCAGGGCTCCAGCCTGGCTGGGCTCAGAGATTCAGCTTTCTGCCCTAAGCCCCAGCTAGTCTACTGCCAGCCCTGCTTGGCGGACCCCCTAAAACCGGCCCGGTTGAGAACTGCTGGTGTAGAAGACCCCACAGACCTTCTAACAATCCCACCAGGCAGAAAAACAGCCTTTGCTTGCCTGGTAGGTTTAACAGCAAAAGAGCCTTCAGGAATTTATACAGGAACAAGCCCAGGTCTGGCAACAACTCCTCCAAAGTCTGGCAAGTCCTGTGACAGGAAATGGAAACCAGGCACAGGAGATCAGACTCTGTAAAATGGGACCTGCGAACAACCCTGATCTGGTTTTGGTTACTCTTAAAGGAGCAGCGGTGAGACCTCACAAGGACAGAACAATGTGGGCCTTTCGACTGACACCCCATTTAACCGGGGAAGCACATATATGGCTCTTAGTGATTAGCGGACAAGAGATTAGGACGTGATTAAGGCAGCTATGCTGGACGAGGTGGGGCCTGTCCACAGAAAAGTACTGCCAGAAATGGAGAGTTGAAAGATGGATTGAGGGATTAGGCCTCTGTGCATTTGCATAGAAATTGAAAGATTGGACCACTGTAATGGAGTAGGAAGCACAGACTGTCGGTGTGGAGGAGGGGAGAGCCAGAGGTTTAGGTGAGAGGCAGGAATTCACACTGTGGGCTGGGCTGTGCCTGGGGGAGGGGAGATGACACCTCTGGCCAGGGCAGAGACAAAGGAAAGAGGCGGGGGAGAAAGGAGGGGCCGGAGGGGACTGGCAGTTGGGAGTTGGCTGGAGAACAGAGGGGAGCAGGGAGACTGGACTCTGAGCCCCGAGGGGGCCTGGGAGGCCCCCCAAGATGGACCTATCCGGGGGGATCTGGTTATCTGTGCCTGCAAGACCTGTGTTGGACTGTGTTCCTGTCGTTTAAATAAACCTTCTGCTTTACTGGCTGGCTGAGAGTCCCGATGAATCTGCAGGGAGTCCGGGGGTGCAGGACCTGACTCCCCACGCTCCGTGACAACTGGTGGTAGCGGTGGGATCGGCGGCACCCCGGGGGCGGCGCTTCCTGCAGTAAGTGACTGGGGAGCAGTAAAACGAAGGGGCGATTCGGGCGAGTGTGGCCAGAGAGCAGGACTTTGCAGTAACAGGGTCCCCCGGGGGATCACAGCGAGCGATTCCAGGGGCGGAGGAGTCTGCAGCTCGACCCTGGCAAAGAGGTGGTGACCTCAAGGACTGGCACACTAGGGGTCCCCCTGGAACCCGTGGGGAGCGGCGAACACCCCGACCTGCGAGTGGCCAGCAGGAAGATGTATTCCCAGAAGCGCAAGTATGAGCTGGTGGAGCTGTGCAAGCAGGGGGGGCTGCGCCATGGGAAGCTCACCAAGGCCCAGCTGATTGCCCGGCTGGAGGAGAGAGATCGCAGGGATGAACCGGTCCCTGTCTCTGAGGGAAGCAGCCCGGCAGATGCAGCGCAGGCACCAGTATCTGTCCCCGCTGGGAGTGGTCAGCCGGCCGCTGAGGGCCCCTCGAGACCCCCCCACCCCTAGGCCTAGGGGGAGGGGGAGGAGGAGCCCAGCTACGGAGGGCACCGTGACCCCCCCGGCCGGCAGGGGGTCGTCCCGACGACGCTCGGCCTCCGGGGAGCGCAGGCGGCTGGACTTGGAGAGAGAGATCAAACTGAAAGAGATGGAGATGGAGGACCGGCAGAGGCAGCGTGAATTTGATGAGAGGGAGAAGGAGAGGCAACGTGAATTCGAAGCGAGAGAGAAGGAGGAGCAGCGCAGACATGAACTGGCCATGGCCCAGCAGAACAACAGGGAGGCCCCGGCTGCGGTGAGTGAGGGGGGGCCCAAGCCTACAAAGAGCTTCGGTACGAACTTCCTGGCCCCGCGTAAGGAGGGGGAGGACATAGACACCTTCCTGACGGCCTTTGAGAATGCCTGCGAGCTGCACCAGGTGGACCCTGCAGACAGGATCCGGCGCCTCACCCCCTTACTGGACTCCACCGCCGTGGAGGTGTACAGCCGAATGAAAAGGGAGGAGGCAGGGGACTACAACCTGTTCAAAGAGGCCCTGCTCCACGAGTTTGGGCTGACCCCGGAGATGTACCGGAAGAGGTTCCGGGGTCAACGTAAGACCCGGGAGGGCACATACCTGCAACTGGTCAACCGGGCGCAGGGGTACGCCCGCAAGTGGACGGCTGGGGCCCAAACTAAAGAGGACCTGCTTGACCTGTTCGTACTGGAGCACCTGTATGAGCAGTGCCCATCCGACCTGAAGCTGTGGTTGATGGACCAAAAGCCGGAGAACCCGCAGCATGCAGGCCAGCTGGCCGACCAATACATGGACAGTCGGGCAGGGGATAATAGGGAGGCGTCTCGAAGGAGCAGGTCTGCCTCGACGCAGAGGGAGATTCACCAGGAGCCCTCCCAGAAGGGGCCGAGGGAGGACCCCCACCAAAGGGAAACATCTGGCGCCAGGTCCAGCCGTCCCACTCGAGGGGACCCGCGAGACATGGGCTGCTATCAATGTGGCCAACCGGGCCACATACGGGCCCAGTGCCCCAAGCTCCAGGACAAACTGAGCAGACCAACCCCACACCGGGTCAACTTGGTAGAGACCCAGCCGGAGGGGGGGCAGCGTTCGCAGGAGAGGGGGGCTGGCCGCGTACCACCGGCGAAGGAGGGAGGGGGGCCCTGGGTCAGCCCCGCCGAGGTGGATGCTTCCAACCCTGAGTTTCGGGTTTACAGGGTGGGCACGGGGCTACCCCTCCGGAGCGAGTGCCTTGTTCCCCTGGAGGTAGACGGGAAGGAGGTCACTGGGTACTGGGACACGGGCGCAGAGGTGACGCTGGCCCGGCCCGAGGTGGTGGGCCTAGATCGGATGGTGCCCAACACCTACTTGAACCTGAGGGGTGTGATCGGAACCCCATTCAAGGTGCCTGTGGCAAGGGTACACCTGAAGTGGGGGGACAAGGAGGGCCTCAAGAATGTGGGGGTGCACGCACATTTGCCCACGGAGGTGTTAATGGGGGGGGACCTCGAGGACTGGCCCAGTAACACCCGGGGTGCCCTGGCCGTGAACCATAGCCAGAGCCGACGCAGGGCTCTGCACCCTAACACCGGGACAGGCACGCTGCCAGGGACACCGGACCCTGACCCGGTGGGGAGGGAACGCCCAGGGACAGGGCTCAGAGAGGCTGTGGCCCCAGACCCAGCCGGTGAGAGAGAGCAGATCCCCGTCCCTGCTCCAGCGGCGGAGTACCAGGCCGTGGTGCGGGAAGACCCCTCCTTGCGGAGGATAGGGGACCTGGCCAGCCTCGGGGGGGAACAGACCATGGGACGAGGTGGCCGGAAAAGGTTCCTGTGGGAGAAGGGGTTCCTGTACCGAGAATGGGCTCCCCCAGGGAAGATGGAGTCAGGGGGGATCAGGAGGCAGCTGGTGGTACCCCAGGAGTATCGCCACCAGCTGCTGTGCCGGGCCCATGACATTCCCCCTTCAGGGCACCCGGGAGCCTGGCGTACCCAGCAGAAGCTGCTACAGAGCTATTACTGGCCTGGAGTCTTTGCCCATGTCCGGCAGCACTGCCGCGCCTGTGACTTCTGCCAGAGGGGGAGGGAGGCCCGGGACAGGGGGAAAATGGCTGTAAGGCCCTTGCCCCGCCCCGAGGAGCCTGTCCAGAGGGGGGCCAGGGTCAACAGGGGGGCTCGGAGCCGAGAGAGCCCGAATCACAGCCCCCCAAACTGGAACGTGGGGAGAAGGCCCCAGCCCCGCGTGCACCCCAGGGGTACTGGGGTGGGGAAAGGGCGCGGGCGGCATAAGGTTGTAGGTGGGTCCGAACTTCCCCGGGTCACTGGCTGGAGTGACCCCGCTCAGTTCAGTCTCGGAGGGGGGAGAGGTGTAATGGAGTAGGAAGCACAGACTGTGCGGGGGAGGGGAGAGCCAGAGGTTTAGGTGAGAGGCAGGAATTCACACTGTGGGCTGGGCTGTGCCTGGGGGAGGGGAGATGACACCTCTGGCCAGGGCAGAGACAAAGGAAAGAGGCGGGGGAGAAAGGAGGGGCCGGAGGGGACTGGCAGTTGGGAGTTGGCTGGAGAACAGAGGGGAGCAGGGAGACTGGACTCTGAGCCCCGAGGGGGCCTGGGAGGCCCCCCAAGATGGACCTATCCGGGGGGATCCGGTTATCTGTGCCTGCAAGACCTGTGTTGGACTGTGTTCCTGTCGTTTAAATAAACCTTCTGCTTTACTGGCTGGCTGAGAGTCCCGATGAATCTGCAGGGAGTCCGGGGGTGCAGGACCTGACTCCCCACGCTCCGTGACAACCACTTACTGGTAAGGCCACATACTCAAACTGTGGGGGAGATCATGGACTGCATGATTCTGGAAGTTTCTTCAGAGTCACCCTGAGCATACCTGAGTATAGGTTACGTGGCACCAGCCAGTTAATCTGGACCCCGCAGTTAAAGTTACAGAGGAATTTGCAGAGGCGGACATTCCCAGAGTGAGTCAGTGGTTTAAGGGGCTAAAAGATCACTGAAAGATTGCCATATGAGTCTCAAATAAAAGCTCATGTCACCAATATCATTGTGAAACACATCTACAGATGCTGTGTAAAGAGCCATGTCTATGCATTGAAAATTACATTCTTATGATCTGTGTCTAGGGACTAGTCACCAGGAAAGGTGAAAAAATGGTTTTCTTTAAGGCAAGAAATGTTTCTCCATCTGTTTGTTTACATGTAAATTAAGCATGTAGGGTTCACATTCAGTTCAGGACTGTGAGAACTTCAAAGAAAGAAAAGTAACAGGAAGGAGACAGGGGGTGGGGACCCAATTTTGGGGTACACCTCAAAGGTTTGCTCTAGTATATTTGGGGGACAAAGAAGACACCCTGGCATCTTTCACTTAGGAAGTAGATGGACAGCGGGGTCACTATCAGGCTTGGTTGAGAACGTTGGGTGAGAAACATCTTTAGACAGGAAGTTAACCTGTTGGTTAAGTTTAGTCTCTAGGACCATGTTATGATTTCATTTGACATGTAACCATTTTTTGCTTGCATTCTTACTCACTGTCACTGGAAATTCTGTTCTTTGACCATCTCTGTTCTTGTTTGCCCTATAAATATATCTAAGTGCTGTGTGTTTTGCACTATAGAGTATAAGTAATAAAGTATAAAGTACAGAGTCTAAAGTATAAGAAGTAAACTGGTGTGTACTGTTCCATAGGGAACAGCATGCCCGGTAATTCTGTGGGTGTTCAGTGGATAAAGGTCTGGACACTATACGGAACGGTCAGAAGACTCGGGGGTTGGTGTGTGCCTATCACTAACCTGTACAAAGAGACTGGGGTCTGAGGAGGCCTGGATGGCAGTGCTTGTTTTGCCAGAGCCTGGTCATTTTAGGGAACTGACCCACAGCAGACACAGACAAGACTTCCTCACTCTAAGGGCAGGCAATGGTAAGGTGCCTCATAACCCTGGAAATTCCTGGGGAGTGTCACACAACTCTATTGGAATTCTTTGTTTCTCTCCCTTCCTTCTAATTACCGGCAAGGGTTGCCCTCAGTATGTTGTTGGTCTTTTTGGAATAGGCTCCGGCTTCTTATCCTTGGCAAAGGCATCTTTTGTCCTGAGGTTCGGCTGACCTGCTGCAGGAGAACAGGAAACCACTCTGGGAGCAGCTCCCGCACAGCTTTGCTCGACTGCTGTGCTGACACCACCTCAAAGATGGCACATGTTGCCTGAAAGGAGAGCATGGTAAAAAATGAGATCTCCTCCCAACACCATCACACGCTCTTTTCCCCTTCTGATATCAGCTGTACTGAATTTTCACTTCTGCCGGTAACTTGAATGACTGCAAGCAACTCCCTTAACTCGTGGCTCAGTTTCCCACATCTGTAAAAATGTGTATGACCTACCAAGGCATGTTGTGAGTCCTAAGGAATATTTGCAAAGCACTGTGAGAAACCTGGTTCAAAGACTCTCTAATTGCCAGATGTTATTAAGTAAATCAGCCACGTACTCTAAAACTGCGTATTTGTTCCACAGACAGCAGAGCTGGACTCAGGGAAACAGTACATCAGAGGAGAAGTGCCCACACAGCAATATTCTACCACACTTCTAGCTTTCCAGCAGCAGGATTGTCACAGGGCAGAGGAAAGCCTGAAAGGCGTGTCTGTCATCTAACTTACTGAGAGAGGTTCAGCAGCTGCCAAATGCCTGTCAGTTTCAGTCTCTGAGGTGACGCTTCCTTCTTGGCTTGTTGACGTCTTTATTTTTTCCATTAGGACCTGTAGGACCTGAGTGGCAAGCAAGGGCTCTCCCCCCAGAGATCTCCACAGCTCACTGGTGTCACTGCAATTTAACAGAAGTTACATGTGACCCCTGGACACTTTTGTGGCTCAGACTGAATGCGTCCTATTTAAGTAAAGACCAACTTTTCTCCTTGCCTATGAGGAGAAAGTTAGGAGCACTGTCCTCCTTTAACGCTCCTCCTGTTTAAATATTGAGTTTCCAGTTACAGAACTAGGTTAAGTGACCTAGTCTTACTGCAGCCTAACCATTAATACTAGACTTCCGAAGGACAGGACACAGAGCGCCAACCTCAGTTCCTGTTTTCCCACTCCCCAGGAAATATGGACTCATGAGCATGTGGCTCCCAAAGATCCAGGGTTTGGAAGGCAAGTGGATGAAAGAAAAGCCACATTCCTACTAACTGGACATACAATTATGAGAACGAATATTCATGGCCATCCTAGTTCCCCTTCGCAAAGGGTGTCCCTACCCTCTGTTTGCCAGAAGCTGGGACTGGGCAACAGGGGATGGATCACTTGACAGTTACCTGTTCTGTTCATTCCCTCTAGGACACGTGGCACTGGTCACTGTCGGAAGACAGGACACTGGGTTAGATGGACCTTTGGTCTGACCCAGTATGGCCATTTTTATGGTCTTAGGTTCCAGCACTGATAACTGATAACCCAGTTGGGGACCTTTAAATGAAATGATGGATCTGCGTCCAGTCCAGTTTTAAATCCCAAGGACGGCAACTCTATTCTAGCAGCCACACCCTCACCGATACCAAGCGGCGGTCTGATGACAATATTGGCCCTATTCTTTGTCATCAGCCAGGGATTGGACTTGAAGCTGTCATGCTACCAGGAAATCAACAGCAATTGCTAATTTCCAAAGTGAGGTCAATTCAGGTATCTAGAGAGCCAGGCCGGTTCCAGGCACCAGCCCAGCAAGCAGCTGCTTGGGGCAGGCAAAGGTGAGGGGCAGCACATCTGGGTCTTCGGTGGCAATTTGGCGGCTGGTCCCTCACTCCTTCTCGGAGCGAAGGAGTAGAGCTGCACATCGCGATCGCAGGGTTTTTTTATTCCCCGCCCTTTTTTTGCTGCTTGGGGCAGCAAAAGCCCTGGAGCCAGCCCTGCTAGAGAAGTAGATGTTTCCAACAATACACTCCAGTTATACCAGTAAAGTTAGGTCTTTAGGATGTCAAAGCAGTTATGAATGAATGGAAACAGAATGACACTTAATTTCTCTCCACACCCCACCTTACCATGCTCTTGGACCTTCCTGGAGAAAGACCCAGGCTATTAACCATCAGGAATTATCCCAAAATGTCTGCTGCTTAAATAAAGCCCTACATCTCCCAGCAAAGCTGTGGGATCCATGTTTTACCAAGATGAATGCAATAGGTAGCGGTATATACCTGTCCATTGGCAGATGGTTGCTGAGGAGGCTGGAGATCACTGCCTCTAGGTGATGGTGAGCTAAAATAGACACTGCCTCCAGCAGGAATTGCCTCAAGCTGCCCTCCTGGATAGTAGCCATGTGGCTATATATTATATCCACAATAGCTGGCACCTGGAAGGAACAAAACCAGAAAGAAATGTCCCTTTTTCTTTCTCTCCATTCATTCTACAGAATCAAAACCTTTATTTAGACATTTGCTGCTTTTTTAGAAATTCCTCAGGAAACAAACGTTCAAATATGTCTGTGTAACTTTAACCCACAACAATTGCCCACACTTGGCTGTAAAAATTAACACTGACACACACACATACAGCGAAACCCCGCTATAACACGATGATCAGGGTCCAAAAAATTGGATCGCGCTAAAGGTGGGGTCGCGGTATAGCGGGGTTTACCATTTCAAGCCGGTCGATTTCTCTTGGGCAGAAAACTACTTGCATTTGCGAACTGCCCACCGCAGTAACTGAAAGGGTGGAGCTCCAGCAGCGGGGGCTCTCAGCCATGCGGTGAGAGAGGGAAACACTTGGGGAGAGCAGGGGAGACGTGCAACGGGCAGAGGAAGAGTGAGGAGCAGCCGGGGAGAGAGTGGCTCTTCTCACCAAAAGGGTAAGCGGGGGCAGGTGGGAAGAGGCAGTGGGGAAGGCACATTCCATTTTTTGCTTTTTTTTTTCCCTTTGGGGGCACTCCAGCCCCTCTCCCTTCACAAAGCCTCTCTCTCTCTCTCTCTCTTTTTCTCTCTCTCTTTTGCGCTTCCGCGGCGCTCCAGCCGCTTTTTTTTTTTTTTGGCCTGGGGCGGCCGGAGCCACCTTACAATCGTGTTATAGCCGAATTCGCATTATTACGGGGCGCATTATAGCAGGGTCAGGGGCGGCTCTAGCCATTTCGCCACCCCAAGCATGATGGCACCCGTGGCTCCGGTGGACCTCCCGCAGGCGACCGGCAGAGCACCCCCGCGGTGTGCCGCCCCAAGCACGCGCTTGGCGTGCTGGGGCCTGGAGCCGCCCCTGAGCGGGGTTTCCCTGTACATACCAGGTAATTTAATGTGATGGTGCCCAGCTAGGCATTAAATAAACCGGCTGGCATGCACAAAAGAAGGCTTTGCTTGCCCAGATTTTGCAGGTGTGATTTAAGCAGCCAAATGCAACCATTTGCCTCAAAGGATGCACAGTTCATAAACAACCACAAGCACAAAATATGCAAGTGCTTTAAACACAGTGTGCAAATGCCTGGGACTATGAACAGGTGACGACCTCTCATTCATTCCTAGCCCTTCACATCTTCGAAATACTGTGCAAACGTGGCAGTTCTGCTGCGAGGGTTCCCTGTCCTGAGGTCTTTCACCAGCCTTGATAGAAGATTTGTGGAGTGCTCCTTTCATCTAGCCCTAACGCACTGGGCTCCAGAATAAGGCATATAAATAGAGGATCCCAAAGACACTATAGTTTTCTCCCTCCCTCCTTCTATTCTTAAAGGGTACGTCTACACACCAAAAAAATCCCACAGCAGTGAGTTTCAGAGCTCAGGTCAACCTGGGCCTGAGGGGCTTGCACTATGTGGCTAAAAGTGTAGCTGTTCCTGCTCGGGCTGCAGCCCAGGCTCTGAAACCTGGCAAGAGGGTGGGTCTCAGAGCCCAGGCTCCAGACTTCCTGGGAATGACAACAGGACTATTTTTATCCAGGTAGCCCTTAGCCATAGGCCTCCTAAGAACTGGATGCCTCCAAGTGCCGGTCATTCTGTCTTCTTGTCTTTTCCCCAGAGTGTTTTTTCAAGCCTTTCTTGGCTGAATACTGTGGCAACAAGCCAGACAAATAAATAACCAACCATCTTCCTTTTCCCTTGGATTCTCTCTGTCTATTGCTATTGATTCTGCCATTGCCTAGTTTAGGGTGGGAACAGAGATGGAATCGACTCTATGTCCGAGGGGGAGAAACAGCAAGATTTTTGTTCATTACACATGAGGGCAAAGATCTAAAAGCCTCGAGTTTAGGCAGAAAACCTCTCCAGTTTCCCGTTTTACCTTATCGAGCATGGCATCTCCACACTCCTTCAGTATAACCTTCATCCACAGTCCAGCTGCTGTGGCACAGGTGGGGCTGGCAGACAGCATACTTTCCACTGTGGCCTCAATAAAGGCTGTGGCCTGTTCTGGGGGAAAGTACTCACTAACAACCTGGGAACAAATCAAAAACAGGAGAGACTGCAATGATGTTTGGCTCCAGCACTTGTAAAAATGGAGGCCTAATATCTCTATGGAAAAATATCTATGCATCAGCAAATTGCATCCGACGAAGTGGGTATTCACCCACGAAAGCTCATGCTCCAATACGTCTGTTAGTCTATAAGGTGCCACAGGACTCTTTGCTGCTTTTACAGATCCAGACTAACATGGCTACCCTTCTGATTAATTAACAATTTGTTAATTAGCCTCATGTCCAGCTAGCCATTTGGGATTAAAATTCTCTCCATAGTCTATATACTACATTTTTGTATTCTACACTAATGAGATCAGGTTCGAGGCAAAGCTTCTGTTGCACAGTTAGCACAACATTGTACTGGATATGCAGGAGGTAAGTTTCCAGTTTGTATTCTCTTAGATACACTGCATCTTTTTACAATATATACAATGAAGTCAAGAGAGGCATGCACACAAATATAGGCTAAGGCAAACCCACAAGGTGACAGAATGAAGACTGGATGGGTTCTCAGCTTGATGTTCCACTAATACAGTTTTTTCTCATGGATAGCTGGATAGGTACATGTGTGCGCATCTGCGTGTGCATTTTCATGGGTGTGCAATATTCTGTGGAATCTGGATTTTACATGGCATTCATAGCACACATCTATGAAAAGCATCTTGCTGGTTACTAGCAACAAATGCCCCTCGCCCACAGCTCGCTCCAAGTACGGAAAGGCATCATGAAAGCGTAAATGTAAAATGAAGGGTGCCTGGTCACTAGAACATCCGCACAAGTTTTTTGAGTCAGTTACCCTGGCCATTTTGGAAGATGCCTGAAACAGAGCCTCGGGGTCCGGAGCTGCTGTTAGTTCTTCACGGAGACATCTCAGCTCCTCCTCCGCTGACCCCAGGTTCATGGGCTGGCCTGGAGTGGAGAAAAGGAAAAAAAGTACTGTAACGACTAATGAAACTGAACCTCTACTGCATGGACATTCATACAGGAGGATCCATGTGCTAGGCTGTTATCAGCATAGTGTAAAATCTTGGCCCCATCAAAGTCAACGGCAAAACTCCTGTTGACTATAATGGAGTCGGGATTACACCCTAAATGTCTGAAAGTTAACAGTAGTGGTATGTTATTGTGACTGATACAGGATTGAACAAGCACCGTATTCAGCTTGGAGCAGCTTTCTGGGGGTGTCTGGTTTCAGTAGCCTCTCTGCTCTCACTATTTACATCTAATCTCACATTCAAGTACAACTCATGGAGGTAGATGTGAGGGGTTCCAATGTAGAAGTGAATCCCTCCACCAAACTCTCGTTGTAAAAGAGATGGGGCTGGACAAAACCTTCGGCAGGAAACCCAGGCTCATCCGTCACTTCTAAACAATGCTGGGATTTCTATGTTGTACACTCAAAGACTGGAGTCCCTTGTTCTGTTTCTGAATCACCAACACTGTTTTTTAGGACTGATTAATAATAATTAGAAATAGAGTCACCAGATGTCCCGATTTTATAGGGACAGTCCCGATTTTGGGGTCTCTCTCTTATATAGGCTCATATTATCCCCCACCCCAGTCCTGCATGAGTTTCACATTGGCTGTCTGGTCACCCTAATTGGAAATGGCCTTAAATAATAACCAAGATCTATCCCTTTACATCTAACCATTAGGTGAAAAGAATATCCTACGCCAGGGGTCGGCAACCTTTCAGAAGTGCTGTGCCGAGTCTTCATTTATTCACTCGAATTTAAGGTTTCGCGTGCCAGTAAGACAATTTAATGTTTTGAGAAGGTCTCTTTCTATAAGTCTATAATATATAACTAAACTATTGTTATATGTAAAGTAAATAAGGCTTTTAAAATGTTTCAGAAGCTTCATTTAAAATTAAATTAAAATGCGGAGCCCCCCGGACTGGTGGCCAGAACCTGGGCAGTGTGAGTGCCACTGAAAATCAGCTCACGTGCCGCCTTCGGTACCCGTGCCATAGATTGCCTACCCCTGTCCCACTCTTTCACAAAGGGGAAAATGGCCTACACTTACTCCAACAGCTTTGAATGCTCATGACAGAGGGCTGCTGCAAGAACTTTTTGTTTAAAGAATTAG
>ML123317.1:135094-161970 GCA_003846335.1 Cuora mccordi
GGAGCCGGGACTCCTGGGTTCTCCCCAACTCGGGGAGGGGAGTGGGATCTAGTGGGTTAGAATGGGGGAGGGGGGGCTCGGAGCCGGGACTCCTGGGTTCTCCCCAACTCGGGGAGGGGAGTAGGATCTAGTGGGTTAGAATGGGGGGCTGGGAGCCTGGACTCCTGGGTTCTGTTCCCATTTCTGTCACTGACTTGCTGCACCCCCTTGGATAAGTCCTTCCCTCTCCTGGCTCGATAGAGAAGTGTCTTCGGTCTGCATCTTACGCTGGGTCACGTGGTATGTTCTGCTGGGCAGAGTGCCTTGGGGGGGGCCCACCTGCCGGCTGATGGATCCCTTCTTGTGTGAGCAGAGCGGTGGAGCCTGGCCCATGAGAGAGAGAGCGAGGGGCAGGTAGGGGGCAGAGGGAGGGCCTCTTTGCTTTCAGGGCTCCGGGCGCTGACCCCTGGCTTCCCCCAGTTGTTGGGTGGGGTGCGGCGAGCCCGGCTATTGCAGAGTAACAGAGTGGTGGAGCGAGGGCCAGAGTGTGCCCCTGTTGTTCCAAGGCTCATGGGAGGGTGACTGGGCTTTGGGAGGCTGGTGTTCCTCCGCCTGGGGGCCGTGCTGCCGGGACCCCATCGCTCAGAGGCAAATGTTGGGTGTTTGCGGTGTGGTGATGCTTCGCTCCTTTCTGGCCGGCTAGTTCCTCTTCCTTCTCCCTGCTGGACTTGCCTTCCTGGGGCCCTCCTCCTACTGAATGCAGCCATGGCAGGCCTCTTCCAGCTGGCTGGTCCCTGGGACACAAGCACCCGCAGCCACACACGGAGCAGCGATGTTTCTTCGATGCCGTCAGGCCCCGAGACCCCTGCAGCACTGTCCTGAGTCCTGCTGGAGATCGCCCCACCCTTTCCTTACAAACGCTTCCCTCTCTCCTTTCAGGCCCCGGCGAGATGTCTCTGTGCCAGTGTGCGGGGAAGCACAGCGACTCAGACCTGGAGGGCTGCTGCTTCTCGGCGGGGGGGGGCCTGAAGGTGTACCTGCACTGGAGCGGCGAGGAGGAGGAGCGGTGCCAGACCTACACGCAGGGGGTGCTGAGCGCAGAGGAGATCTGCATCGCCATTGCCCAGAAAATCGGTGAGCGCTGGCTGCCTGCGGAGCCGGGAGTGTCCCTGGGCTACCGCCGCTCCAGACAAGCCTCCATGAGTCTGCCCCAAAGACAGGGCTCTGAGCAGTCATTTGTGCTTAACGCTGCTGGATCTGCCAGGGAGGGTCACTGCCCAGCGCTGCATTGGGGTGGGGCTGATCCCTCGCTTCAGACTCAAAGGTGAAGGTTCCCTCTGCTTCCCTATGATGCTGGCAGCCTGCTGGGCCAGTGAGCAGCACAGGTGTTACAGGAGCACCAGTGTCTTCCTGCCGCCCCTGCCCGTTACCGCCCCGTGGGGTCCGATCCGAAGCCTTGAGCGTCCAGGGGCTGTTGGGGCGCGTGTCCTCCTGAGATAGCAAGAACCGTGAACTCGTGTGACCCTGGGTTGCTGGTGCGCAGCTGCTCTGCAGGCCACCCTCTGCCCTGTCTATGAAGGCAGCCGTGCTGCCAGCCTGGCCCTGGCCCCCTCTGCATAACCCTGAGCTCTCGCTGGCCAGTGCTGTCTGCGATGATGTGGCTCTGCCCACTGGGGATTATGAATCACGTCGGCTGGACGATACCAGCCGTGCTCTGGTGCCGTAGAGCCGGAAGGGCTGTTACTCCCTCCGGTGACCAGCTCCCAGCTCTGAACCAGCCAGTCCCTGACCAGAGGCAAAAGGCTCTAATCCCTGCCTGCCCCGACACCACCGAGTCCCCCTTGCTTCGTATTGTTGAGAGTTCACGTCCCCCTTCGAAGCTCTGTGTCCATTAGAGCTGTAGCTCTTGCTAATCAGGACCACTGGCTCTAGCCTCCTGGGTGTCTCTGGCGTTCCTAGGTGAAGGGGTGAATCTCCCTCTTCCCCTGTGCTCTGGCTGTTGGGTCTTTACTGGAAGGCTGAGTTATCGCAGCATGACTAGCTCGACTGTGGCGATGCGGGCTCTGACTCGTTGGCATCTTGGCGTGATAAACACTCTGCCACTCTCCAGGGACTTTCCCTGGTGAGCCACAGGAGCCGTGGATGTCACCCGAGCCTGGTTCTTAGGTCCCGTCAGAGCCGAGCCGCCAGGGCTGCCCTTAGGGTCTGTGCAGGGGTATTTCCCTGTCACACTGGGAGGAGGAGGGAGTGGTTGATGTGCCTTTTAACCCCGGGTTTGCTGCAAACCTCCTTTCCTCCTGTGTGAGGCCAGCTGACAAACCAGGCTGGGATAATGTCCCCCATCGTGGTGTTTTCTGCTTGGTGCAGTTTAAAAAAAACCCCAACTCCGCAAAACCAGTCATGCTGCTGAGAAGCTTGTCAGGCCAACTGGCTGCCTCTGAGCAACCAGCCTGGGGTGTGGCGATGTCTCTGGGGGAGGCTAGTGTGGCCTAGTGCAGAGAGGACTGGACTAGGACTCAAGAGACCAGGGTTCTGTTCCTGGCTCCACCACTGACCTGCTGCTGGGTGACCTTGGGCAAGGCTCTGTCGCTCCCCGTGCCTCAGTTTCCCCATCTGCAAAACAGAGTTAATGATACTGACCTGCTTTGTAAAGCCCTTGGAGATCTGCGGCCGAAGTGCTATTTAAAAGCTAGCGATGAGGATTCTTGTGAAAAGCAGGCTAGTTTTAACAAGTACCTTTAAATTGTGAGCTGTCACATGGCTCAGAAAAGGCTAATTCCGTTGTTGCACTGTGGGACTTGGGCCTAGACCGTGGGTCTCGGAGCATCCGGCGCTATTCCTGCTGTTGGCACTCAGTGAAGGAATCTGTTACCAGTAAAACCCTGTAACGGGGAGGAGAGAACTGGGGACAGCTTCCAGGAGAAGACAGCGAAAGAAGCCGCTATAAAACGGTGCCGTCTAAAGCCGGGGCAGAGGAGAAATGCATCCCTGCCATGGCACAGGAATTCCCTTGTCTCCTGCAGGGATCACGCCGCTCTGCTACAGCCTCTTCGCGCTCTGTGATGTGCAGACCAGAGTCTGGCTCCCTCCCAACCATGTGTTTGAAATCAGCAAAGACACCAACCTGAACCTGCTCTTCCGCATGAGGTGAGGATTGCTCCCTGGGGTCACGGGGGGCTCCTCACGCGCTCTGCTTTTGCCAGCTGCAGTTGGGAGACGAGGGGCCCCTTAGCCAGCTGCTATGGGGTAACGTGCCAGGCATTGGAATAGGAACGCTCGTGTTGGGGACAGGCATCCCTTGGTCGTTTGGTTACCTGGGAAGGGAGACAACAGAAGCAATTAAGAAGCCTGGATAAAGGTTGGCATTGGGTCAAAGAGCGACCGGGCAGCATCTCTGGGGAAGTGAGAGAGACTGTGCATGTCTTTCTGGGTCTCCCTTGGGCCGACTGCACGGCTGAGCGCTGGGCGGTGTGCCCCTGCCATGGAGATCTCCATCCCAACCCGCATCCCCTGCTTCCCCGCAGTCAGCTCTGCTTCGGCTGTGCCAGACGTGGGCTTCTCCTGAGCAGAATCTACCAGTCACGTCATTGCGTAGCACTGGTGACGTGGACAAAGGTCCAAAGGGAAATAGGCTGAGACCCACCGAACTCGTTGTCCCTGTGACTTGGGGACAGAGTGTTGATCGAGGTCTCCAGGTATGAAGAGAGTGTGTGGTTTTTTTACAGCCGTTAGGCAGTTCTGCTTATTGATATCCTCCCTGTGAGGCTCTTGCATACCGCAGGAATCATGCTGCGTGACGCGGCATATCCTCCGAGAACGCAGTCCCCAGTGCTTTCACAGCAGGGCTTTCATGCTCATTTTTATAGCGTCTGACTCAAAATAAAGGCAGAAGTGAACAGGGATTACAAGACTGTTTGGTCTGGGTTTTTTAGGCCCTGTGAACCTCTTCTCTGGCAACTTTCCTCCTTAGCACCATTGTGCTTCTCATTAGAAAGTGGAATGTTTGCTTGGAGGCATCTCGTATGTCCCTGTCGGGCATGCAGGGGCTGAGGACCGCGCTGACTAGTTAAAGGCCGTCTGTCTGGCACTGCACTGAGGGCCTGCAAATCAGCAGTGGCCAAAGGGTCTGTATGGGAGGGCTTTGGCCGCGTGCATCGCCATGGTACTGGAGTGTGGATCCTGGGCTCCTAAAAAATAGCCTGTTGCCAGCCTCCTCTGCAGCGCAGACCACATATCCCAGCATGCTTAGCTGCTCAGCTCAAGATGGGGCAAAGCATGCTGGGATATGTAGTCTTTGTGTTGCTCTAAACAGCATCGCTATAGGCCACAATCTCTGTACCGGGGTCGCCCAGAGTGGGGGGCGAGTGTGGCAATTTGCCCCGGGCCCCACAAGGGCCCTGCGAGCCCTGGCCCGGTGGTGGGCCCTTCAGTCGCTCCGCGTCTTTGGTGGCATTTTGGCAGCGGGGGGCCCTTCAGTGCTGCCGAAAACGCGGAGCGACTGAAGGGTCCCCCGCCGCCGAAATGCTGCCAAAGACCCGGACCGCCTCCGGGTGAGTACAAGCGCCGTAGCTTCCCTGCTTTGCCGTCTGATTGCATAGGTCTCTGGCAACTGAGCCCCTGGGTTGGACAGAGCATCAGTCACCTTGATAACAGACAGCCTGGTCCAACGGCCGGATCCAGCCCCTAGATTACAAATGCTCACGTTGGATGCTGCGATCTCCCAGCAGCAGCACTCTGTTCCTCTCCCCTCCAAGGCACAGCTAGGTGCAGCTCTGTCGCTCCTCTGTCCTCAGCAGGACGGGTGGCTAAGCCACCCACGCCAGAGCACGGCTGCAGGAAATTGCGTCTCTCGGTATGTGAGCGTCAGAATAGCTGTGTGCTCGCTACCGCAGACAGCTGTGGCTTTGAGGGTTCTGGGGAGGACACAGGCAGTGGAAACCGAAACTCGCTTTGGCTGGAGTTTGTGCCTCTGCCGCATTTCCATAGAGATGCTCCCCAAGATGGGTGTCTGGGGCCCAGCACAGCAGGGTCCTGCTCCTGGCTGGCTCCTGTGGGTGTAATCCAAAGAGCAACGCGTTAGTGGCGCGCAGTGCTGGGGAGAGGTGTCGACCCGGGGAGACGGGAGGCCTCGAGCCAGTGCAGGCACGAAGCAGCTGGTGAGCTAACCGTGCTCTGGCTACGAATTGTGTGGCCTGCCAGTCTTTGTGCAGTGTGCGCCGCCTCCTCCCACCCCGGCTGAGCAGCCAGCATGAGGGGCCTGTGGGATGCAAGCAGCAGTGCTGCAAGCTTCCCTCCCCAACACACCCAGCTTGGATCAGAGCTTTGCTGTGCGAGATGTGGGACGGTGCACTCTGTGCTCCACGGAGCCCCGATCCTACCCACCCCGATGTCCGGAGAGGCGAATGGCAGGCTTGGGGCCTGTGACAGTAGCTTGCTTGCCGCATTGGTAGCGGTTTGATCCTGTTGCTGTTGAAGGGGTCAGGAGCCTTGGTTTCCATGCAAGTCTTGCTGCTGGACAGTCCTGTTGGTTGGGCATCCCTGCCTTGATTTCTGCTTGACGGGCTCGGAGACAACTTGTGCTGCACACAAGTGACTCCTGTCCTCGGCAGCTCTGGTGCTGCCGTGGGTGGCTGCCTGCTGGAGCAGGCTTACCCTGGGGACGCGCTCTTGTTCTGAAGTGCTCGATGGAGAGCCATGTTCTCACCACTTTATAGGCAGGGAAACTGAGGCCCAGAGGAGCAGCATAGCCTGCGCCAAGCTGACTGAGTCAGTGGCAGAACTGGGTTTAGAACACAGGAGGCCTTCGCTCTGAGAGGCGTGTCTGCTCTGGCTGAGACCTCTGATCCCATGAGCCTTTGTAAACAGCAGGTTTGTTAACCCCGTCTCCTCCCTGTGCCCTGAGAGCAATTTGAGTTTGGTGACTATGGAGCTGGCAGCTGAGAGGAGAGGGTGTTCCCAGGCAAGGGAGTGCCGGGCAAGTGCCGTACATTCCTGTGGAAGAAGCCAGCTGCACCTGAGGTGTGTGTAGTCTGGCGCATTTCCCTGCCCAGAATACCCAGCCCCTGGAAACTTCCAGCCTCTCCACAAGCTGGAGATCTGTGTGGGGTGTGATGTGCTGAGAGCCGTTCCTGTTCAGTAGCCTGGGCGGGGTCTTGGCCCCCCTCGCTTGCAGCCCAGGTCTGTCTTGTCTCTGCCGAATGGGCCTTGAAGTCTGAGTTCCTCCTGCGGGGTGGGGCCCGGCTGGCAGAACTGGGGAAAATGTCCTGGGAGACTCACCCTGCTGCTGCTCTGCTGCAGCTCTGCTGTAATAGAGGCCGTTGGTCCCCAGCTCACTGCATTGGCTGGACGCTGTCTGCCAGATTGAAACCGCCTGCACCATGGGGGAGTGCTGGCTCATGCCCTTCCCCGCTGGAACATGCGCAGGCGTTTCTCTGGCCAAGCTCCAGCGCTCGTTCATCTGTGCGGGGCGGCCTGCAGCACCCCAGGCAGCAGCTCTGGGGTGCCAGCACGAGGGGCTGAGACCTCAGCATTGACCAGGAAGCACTTTCCTGGCTAGGCCATGCCAGGCTGACCCTGGAGGGTCCTGCAGCAGTGGGGAGGCTGGCGGGGTCAGGTCCTTGCTGATACAAATCCCTGAAACTACTGCATGCTGGTTTGTACCAGCTGAGGAGCCGGCCCTTAACTCTAGCAGGGTGTAGGTCTGCTTGGCTGTATTGCCAGTCCTAGAGGGGTGGTAGCGTGGTCTAGTGGAGAGAGCACTGGACTGGGACCCAGGAGACCTAGGTTCTATTCTCAGCTCTGCCACTGACCTGCTGGATGACCGTGGGCAAGTCACTCCATGTCTCCGTGCCTCAGTTTCTCCAGCTGTAAACAGCACTAATGATACTGGCCTCCCTTGTAAAGCACTTGGACGTGCACTAGTGAAAAGCTGGCTGCATGGCCATCAGAGCTGAGGCCTGCAGCTGTGGCTTTTTATGCTGCTGCTGTGGAGACCAGGCTCCCTTCGCTGTGACTGCTGCTTGGGGCAGCTTGGAGGGGACTGACTCAGAAGCAGAAGAGGGAGGATTTTGTAGCCAGGGTCTGGCAGCTGCTGAACCACCGGGTTCAGTGGTGCTGTGCCCCTTCCCACCTCCCCCAGGTTTGTCTGTGTGCCTGTCCCGCAGGTACTACTTCCGCAACTGGCATGGCATGAGCGACAGAGAGCCGGCCGTTTACCGCAACGTTCCCCGGCAGAGCGACGCCCTGGAGGACAAGCTGCAGGGCGGGGCGCTTCTGGACAAGTCATCCTTCGAGTATCTCTTTGAGCAGGTGGGGGCCCCGGTGCCGGACTGGGAAGGGCTGGCAGCCCAAAGGGTTACAGACAGACCCGTGGCTGCCTAGGGATGAGTGCTGCTTTCACCAGCGCTTCCCGCTGGGTACCTCTGATACTCGGCTGAGTGTGCCAAGTGCAGGATGAGAACAGGCAGGGATCTGACCCCTGCCTCAGTGGAGAGTCCGGCGCTGATTCCCAAGTGCGCTGGCACAATGTTTCCTCAGCTTCCCCGTCACCTGTGCTGGCTGCGCATTCCTGTCCTGATTCAGTGGCAGGAGGCCACCTTGCCTCCAGGCTGTGGGCTGGGGAAAGGTTTAAACAATGTAGAAACGGCCAAACCGGATCAGAGCAGGGGCCCGCGTCCCTCTAGCCTGGTCTCCCATCTCGGACAGGGGAAGCACTAGCTGCCTCAGAGGAAGGTGTGGAATATCCTGCCCCGAGGAAATTTCCTCCTGAGCCCTGATAGCTCAAGGTCAGGGCGCCTGCAGCTCTTCCACACAGAAGAAAATCTTTAAGGTGATTTAAAGATATTCCAAATCTGCTCCGGGCCGTAGGAGGGCTCTCTGTGAGGCTGAGAAGGAAGACAGCTAAATTTGAGTGGATGGTTTGAGTCCCCTTTTCTCTTTGGAGAACATTGTTTGTTTGTTTCTGGTTCCCTTTGCAGGGGAAATACGAGTTCATTAATGACGTTGTGTCTCTGAAAGACCTTCAGAGCGAGCAGGAGATCCACCGGTTTAAGAACGAGAGCTTAGGCATGGCTGTCCTTCACCTCTCTCACATGGCTCTCAAACGAGGCGTCTCTCTCGAAGAAGTGGCCAAAAAAACCAGGTGATTGCGGGGTGGATGGGCATCGGCGCTGTGCTGTCCACCTCCATCCCAAGCACTGCAGTTCCGCTAGCGTGTGGCCGCTGAATGGCGGCCTCTTCTGGGGCGGAGCTTGCCTCACGCAGCACTGAAAATAATATGGCTTTCGTGGAGGTGGTTTCTGGAGCCCATCATAGGAGTCGCCTGGCAGCAGGTGTTGGAACTGAATTGACCCCAGGAGAACCCGCGTTCACATTGCGCCGCTTCTCCTCCAGCGGGCACCCTGCACCCAAGGGGGCGGTGGGGCCCGCTGTGCCGGGTACTAGGGTTCGTGGTGGAACGGCGTTGTGTGACTGCAGCGTCCTTTCCGCATGCTCTGCTTTGCCATTCGCTCTCCCGCCCGGCGAGCCGGCGCACTAACCTTCCTGGGCGCTGTTCCTTCCCTGTGTCTCTCGCAGCTTCAAGGGCTGCATCCCGCGCTCCTTCTGCCGGCAGATCCAGCAGAACAACTACCTGACCAAGTTCCGCATGAGGAACGTCTTCAGGAAGTTCGTGCAGCGCTTCCAGCGGCACACGGTCAGTGCTGGGAAGCTGACGGAGCAGGACGTCATGTACAAGTACCTGGCCACCTTGGAGAACCTGGCCCCCCGCTTCGGGAGCGAGCTCTTCCCGGTCCTCTCCTTGGAGACGGCCTCCGAGGGCGAGAAGGTGCTGCTCTATGTCAATGGCGGGCACGCGCAGCTGGAGGACGGCTGTGCCTCGTCTCCCAGGGACAGGCCCACCACCCACGAAGTCCTGGTCGCCGGCACGGACGGGATTCAGTGGCGGACTGTCCCTGTTGAGGTAGGTTGTACTCGGCTCCCCTGCCATGGGGGGCCACTGGCTCCTCTTCCTTGGGAGCAGCAAGTGGCAGTGCTGGTCCTGGTCTAGCTAGGGCTGACCAACCCCCCCCCCCCCAAGGCACTGCGGCCTAGTGGATAGAGCCTAGGGCTTGGGCTCAGGAGACCTGGGTTCTGCCGCTGGCCTGCTGGGTGAGTCTTGACCCTGCTCAGTGCCTCCGTTTCCCCATCAGTAAAATGAGGGTGATGGTCCGTGTTCGGCCCAGGCTGGGGTAGGGAATTTAGGTGATGGTACTGTTCTCCTGGGAGAGCTGCTGCTGAAAAATGCTAGGCAAGAGCCAGGCAGTGGTGGTTAATGGTGTGCGCCTGGGGAAGCCCCCGTCTCCGAAGGCTCAAGACTAGCCTGGCCTTGAGGGCCCAATGAATGAGGGTGGCATCGGTCCAGCGTCCGGGGCTTCCCGTGTTCCGTGCCACGCAAGCGCTGCTCGCCCCAGGGACTTGCTCAGCAAAGCATGTTTCTAGCCCTGCCAAGTGGGGTGCTCGCTCGGGCTTGCCTCGGTGCTGGCACGAGCCGTGCTGCTGCTGCTGCCGGGGCTGACAATGCTGCCTCTTCCCAGGGCATGCGGTGTCCGGACCCTCCAGGGACAGCGCCTGCTAAGGCCGAGGCAGAACTGATGTGGGGCGGGAGGTGGACGTGGTGGGGCAGAGGGCTAGATGCTCGCTGGCAGGAGCTGACGTGTGGGCCTAGTGCCATGGGAGAATGCAGCCAGGCCTGGCCACCGCTTCGCCTAGTCTGTGGATGCTGCCCAGCCCCTGGAAAACTGGAGCCGTGACCCCACTTTGTTTTACTTCTGCAGAGTGCAGAAAGCCTCCCCCACCGGGGATATTTTGGGAGGAAGGCCAGGGCCAAAGAGCTGGACCCCAAAGGGCCGTGTCAGCCAGTGGAGAGGAGCGAGGCCAAGTGGGTGCGTTTCTGTGACTTCCAGGAGATCACACACATCGCCCTCGAGGGCTGCAAAGTCAGCATCAACCGCCAAGACAACAAGTGCCTGGTGAGGGCTCTCCCTGCATGGCGGGGCTGGGGCGTGGGGGCTGCCTTTCTCCGGCTGTGGGGGGGAGTGGGGGCTAGTGGTTAGAGCAGGGGAAGCCTGGGTGTGGGCTTGGCCAAGTCACCCGGTAACGGCTTTAATCGCTGAATGTCTGTCCAGTGCTTTGAGAGCCGTGGCTCCAGGGTCAGCCCATTGGAGATGGGAGGGGGTTGGCATTAGAGGGCAGCTCCGGGATGGGGGGTGCCGGGGAGGGGACCTAAGGGAGCTGTGGGTTGTGTGCAGAGGGGGCGGGGCACTACCAGAATCTTGGGGCTTTCCCATAGTGCATCAGGATTCCACAGGGGTTGCTGTTAGTGCCGTGCCAGCGGCTGGGAGCCCCAGCCCATGGGGTGAGCGCTCGGGGCTTGATCCTTGAACCACTGGCTGGCTCAGAAACCGGAGCTGGGACAGTGAAGGGGGAGGGGGGGGGGGAGGGCGAGGCCTAGGCAGCCTCTCGGCCCCCAGTGATGACGCCCCATGGCTGTTTTTCCCCCCCCAGGAGCTGGTTCTCCCATCATACGAAATGGCCCTGTCCCTGGTGTCGCTGGTGGACGGCTACTTCAGGCTCACGGCCGACTCCAGCCACTACCTGTGCCACGAGGTAGCCCCGCCACGGCTGGTGATGAGCGTCCTGAACGGCATCCATGGGCCAATGCAGTAAGTGGTGCCTGCTGCCGAGTGGGAGACCTGGGGGCGCGGCGCGGCCTGGGCCCGTCTGACACCTTTCCCACCTCCAGGGAGGAGTTCGTCTTCGCCAAGCTGAAGCGGGAGGAGCAGGATGGGCTGTACATCATCCGCTGGAGCATCCTCGACTTCAAACGGCTGATCCTGTCGGTGGTGAAGAGGGAGCGAGGGCAGGTGAGGCAGGCGTGGGGGGAGCAACGTGCAGCCGAGATGGAATCGAATGAGCGAAGGCCCCGTGCGCGTGACAGCTGCTGCACTGGCTGTACGTTCTTACACTCTGCCAGCAGCAGTGGTTTGCGCCCTCAGCCTCTGCAGAGGGAGGACTGTGGGCGGTGGAGTGTCTGGTTCTGGTAGGGTTTGCTGGGGTGGGAAGAGGCAGGTTAGAGCAGAGGTGTGGCACTTGGAGTGGTGTCGGGGGAGGCTTGGGATGCTCCTTGGTTCCCCGGAGAAGTTTGTTCCCCAGTCCCGGCCAAGCCCTGGAGAAAGCCCCGTCTCCCACCCAGACTAGCTTGGCCTCGTTCCTGGGACGCTCTGCCAAGTGCATGTCACAGCCCTACTTTTCTGCTCATGAGACCCACTTGTCCTGAACGGTGTCTGGGCCGGGAGCCAGCTGGCGGGGGTTTGGGAGTGGTGTACTCCCGGTGCGGGGAGTCTATGGACCCAGCACCGAAGGCGGGCTCCAAGCGTTGGCATCCACGCAGCAGAACTGCTCTGGCTGGCTTTTACTGCTCTCCCCGCGTTCGGAGGGGTTGGGCCAACCTGGGTCTGATCCGGGCAGCTCCAGACATGCCAAACATGTGCAGCCACCTCTGGGGTGGAAAGTGGCAACTAACAGACACAGAACACAAGAGTGGGGCAAAGGGAGGCTTAGAGGAAAGAGACTGGGGTGAGCCAGGGGATTTTCCCAGGACTGCGAGGGGCCCAAGCCCCATTGGAATCCAGCTCCTTTTGCCCGGCTGCCCAGGCAGAGCAGCGCATCTTGTCTGACAGTCCATTAATTCCAATCTCACTCAAGTACATGCATGTCCCAGCACGCAGCTGCCATGAACACACCGTGCCCTGCCACTGGCACATGCCTCTCCGTAGAAACACTCCCTTTCCCTGGCGCCTTGCACGGCGGGTCCCTGGCACAACCCTCCACACAATCGCCCTGGGGAATGCAGGCCACGATGCCAGCAGATAGGGAACTGGGGGCGGCAGGTGCCAGGAGGAGCCCTGTGAGGAAGGCTGCAGCTGGGACAGCATCTGGGCGTGCTGTGTAACCGACCGGGAAGGTTTGGGCTGCCCTGGTGTCTCACTTGCGGTGACAGTGAGTGTTTTCTCCTGAGCCGACCTAGTTACTGCAGGAAATGCTGGAGCTGAGCAACAACTTCCTTCTCTGTCTTGGGCTGGCGTAGCGCAGTGGCAGCAGACAGGTTTAATGGAGAGGCAGAGGCCTTGCCTGGCCACTGTCTGAAATGGCAGCGCTGCCCGGGACCCTGCTGCAGTCCCCTTTGGTGAGCCGGGGTGCGGCCAGCTGGCCACAGCTCGGATGGAAGAGGTGCTGCCGGGCTGACTGCACAAACCTGGGGGATTGTGATGAAATCTAGGCAGCCAGTGGTGGTGAGACGCTGGTTAGCCAAGCGCAGGGCCTGACCCCAGACCCTGCCTGGAGCACGGTGCTCTGAACCAGCGAGTGACTAGGGAGAAGCTGATGGTTTTCAGTGGCATGGGGGGGACGGCAGGGTCCGCGTGCTCAGGCGTGAGACTGTCAATGGGGCATGCGCACGCTGAGCGGGGGTTCTGGGAGCCATGGACGTTGGGTTAACCTGTCACAGCGGAGTCTCTCTCCCTGGGCCCCGGGACGCAGGCCTCCCCCAAGTACAGGCAGTTCCGGATCCAGAAGAGAGGCGACTCCTTCGTGCTGGAGGGCTGGGAGCGGGAGTTCCCCACCGTACGGGAGCTGATGGACGTTCTCAAAGGCTGCACGCTCAAGTCGGGGGACGAGAGCTTCGCGGTGAGGAGGTGCTGCCCGCCGAAGCCGGGAGGTATGGAACCCCCCCCCACTGGTTTGGGGAGTGAGATTCTCCCCGGGAGCCTCTGGCAGCAGCCGGGGCTCTGCCCCAGCCCAGAGCTCCCACATGTAGAGAGCCAGAGCAGGCTCCTAATGTTTGTTTCAAGGCTGATGGGGTCTCTGACCTCCTCTTCCTGTGGGCCTCTCCCCACAGAGATTTCAGACCTGATCATCGCCCGGAGGGTGAAGGACAGCACCAGGCAGATCCTGAACCTGACCCAGCTCAGCTTCCACCAGATCCGGAAAAATGAGATCACCCAGGTCAGCCTCCCTGACGAGGCTCCGGGGGGCGGGGCGGTGTCCTGGAGGAGAATCGATGCGCAAGGGAAGCTGAAAGCCGGTGCAGTGGGGGGGACCTGGGGAGCAGGTGCTGGGCCTGGCTCAGGAGAGGGGGCTCAGCACCGTCAGCCCAGGGACGGTCTCCCTCTGGCCATGGTGGGGGGCCGAGTAACCCCTTGCTGCTGTCTCCCCGGCAGAGAGCTCACCTCGGCCAGGGCACTCGCACCAACATCTACGAGGGCGTCCTGCATGTCTGCGGGGGTGCTGGCGGGGACGACGAGGCCGAGTACTTCTCCACCGAGCAGAACAACAACAGTCGGGAGATGCACGTGGTACTCAAGGTGCTGGACCCCAGCCACAGGGACATCGCCCTGGTGAGCCGAGCCCTGGGGCTGAGCGGGTGGGCAGGAGGGAGTGCTGGGCCCAGCCTGCTGGCAGCTCGGGCTTGGAGCTCTGCGGTGTGGACGGGCTCCACGCTTGGGACACCGCACGGACCCTGCCTGGGAGCCTCCCCATGGTGCCGTAGCCCAGGGGACTGTGGGGCGAGGAGGGGGTGCTTGGGAGCCCAGGAGGAAGGGTGACTCTGAATGTGGGGAGACGGCCCTGGACCTGGATAGGAGCCTGGGGGAGGAGGGGTGAAATGGCCCCACCCCCAGCCCGCTGGCTGTCCCGGGGATCGCGCTCCCGTGACTCCCCGCTTCTCTCTGCAGGCGTTCTTCGAGACGGCCAGCCTCATGAGCCAGGTCTCGCACATCCACCTGGCCTTCGTGCACGGCGTCTGCGTGCGAGGCTCCGAGAGTGAGTAACCGCGCCCCAGTGCATGGCCCTCCCCTGGGTGGCAGCTGCAGCCGCCTCCCTCCGCCCCTCCCTAACAGCCTGTCTGGCCCTTTGCCCCCGCAGAGGGGCTCAGGGACCCTCTGAGAGGGCAGGAGTCTCCCTCCCCAGCCTGCCTGTGCAGGGGGTTTCATCTCGGCAACAGTTGATCAGACTGCGACTCGCCAGCATGTCTGTCCTGAGCGTCCTCAGCTGGGCCCCAGCCTGCGGCCCGGCCTTGCCCTCCAGGGCCAAAGAGCCAGGCTTGCGAGGACCGGCCTCTTCTGCCCTCTCAGATATCATGGTGGAGGAGTACATCGAGCACGGCCCCCTGGATGTCTTGCTGCGGAAGGAGAAAGGCCGGGTGACCGTCGGCTGGAAGATCACGGTCGCGAAGCAGCTCGCCAGCGCCCTGAGCTACTTGGTGAGACGCTGTTGGGAACAGGGATGTGCCATGGGCTTGTTCAGGCCCCTTTTGCCCCTGCTCCAGCCCCCGGGGAGCGCCAGCTGCCAGCGCTCAGCACTGCCGATCCATCTGGGTAGGTCCTCAAACCCTCTCCCGCCTCCCGTGGCCCAGCACCTCCCCACCCCGGGAAGCACGGAGCCGAGGAGCGACTCATCCGAGGTCGCCCAGCGGGACGCGGGCGGTGCTGGGGTTGGAACCCAGGCCTCTCGCCAAGGTGCACGGCTAGGTCTGACACCGTGGGACTGTCTCTGGTCGGAGCGAGGCCTGGTGGGGGCCTGGGAGAGCCGGGAGTGGAATGCCGCCTCCTCCCTTCCTTGCTAGGCCCGTTGCCAGCGGCTCAGGAGTGCTCCCACGCCCACACTCGGCAGCTGCTTGGAAAGGCTGCGGGTGGCAGGCCGTAGCCCTGTGCAGAGCTGCACAAAGGCCAGCTGGGGCTCCTGTTCTCCCCCCACATCTGTTTCGCGGAGGGGGAAAGAGGCAGGAAGCGAGTGCCCTGCGTGTTGAGCTGTGACGGGACCCAGGAGTCGTGTCCTGCTTCTGCCCGCGGAGCCATCGTTCCAGCCTGGTTTTGAGACCCTGCAGAGCACCTGGGACTATCTTAAAGGCACGGGGCTCCTCACCTCTCACTTCATTTTTTTACAGGAGGACAAAAACCTGGTGCATGGCAACGTGTGTGCTAAGAACATCCTGCTGGCCAGGAAGGGGTTGGAGGATGGGTTGCTGCCTTTCGTGAAGCTCAGCGACCCTGGGGTCAGCTTCACGGTGCTCTCCCGAGAAGGTACCGTCTCCTCCCGCCTAGTTCTCGGTGCCCTCCCTCCCTCCCGACGCCCGGCTTGTCGGTGGCTGTCGCTGAGCGGGGCTGGGCCCATGTGGGAGGAGAAGTCCCAGAGTGCTGTCACCAGGCTCTGCAGCGGGGATTCCTGTGAATTGTGCATCAGCTGGGCTGAGCGCAGTCATCCCAGCTTTCATTCGGCGCCCCAGCCAGGCTTGGCTCGCGCTCCTGTCTGACTCTGAGCGGTGCCCCGTGAGTCGCCCGCTCCAGCAAGGATCCCAGACGCAAACGAAAGGCGAGGCCCTTCTCCAGCACCTTCCCGCCCAGCGGCTCCTCGAGCACTCGCCAAACGACTCAAGGAGTCACAGCAGCCACCCCGGATGTGCAGCCACCTCTGGGGTCTGCTGTCGCAGCTGTTGGAACAGCGCACAGCAACGCGACACACCAGTTGAGGACAGGAAGTGGAGGGATAGTTTTTGGTAGAAGCAGTCAGGAGAATTGGATGCAGCATGTGATCAGCCATGCTAGAGTTTGGCCAGGACTCGGGGGCCAAAAGAGCCGTGGGCTGGACTGTGACCAGAATGTTGCATCTCCACCATCCCCTGAGCACCATGTGGAGTCCTGAGGTCCCGGCCCATTCCAAGGGCCGAACCTCACTCCCTGCAGCACAGGCCCCCTAGCCACACTGGGGTCAGCAATGACTCTGGGGGCAGAGCGCCTCCTACTGAGCCACCCATTCCATTTCCTGGAGCACTGCCTCCGAGGGGAGCACGGCCTCTGCTGAGCCCCGGTGTGCTGCCTGCAGCCCAGCTCTCCTTTGGGAGACGTGACCGGATCAGAGCACCGAGTGGTGCGGGTTACACGCCCCGGGTGACTCCGGCCACCAGGCCCTGCTCATGAGACTCCCACTTGGTCTGTTTGCTTTGTCCTCTCCTAGCTGGGAGCCCGGCCCCTCCTGCTCCTCCAAGCAGGGCTGGGGACTCTGGAGCTCTTCCTGCCGGAGCTGCACATGTGACTCCTGACGTCAGCACGCAGCAGGGGTGGGTTGTCCTTGCAGAGCCGAGCTGGGCCACCGTGACCGGGCCCGACTCCTTCGGCGTCTGCCCAATTCTTGCGGTCCTGCTGCAAGGAGCTTTCGCCAAACCCGAGTTCTTAGTGGTGTGTGCGGTCGCTCAGGCAGTGTCCCTGCAGCAGCCCTGAACCCCTCTCTCCTCTTCCCCAAGAGCGAGTGGACCGGATCCCCTGGATTGCCCCTGAGTGCGTCCAGGATGTCGGCAGCCTCAGCACCGCAGCCGACAAATGGAGCTTTGGCACCACCCTGCTGGAGATCTGCTTTGATGCGGACGTCCCGCTGAAGGAGCGCACCCCCTCTGAGGTAACGCCTGCGTCCGGGTGCCTGCACCCCCCCCCAGCCTGGTACGCGCCTGTCCCATAACCTCAGCTGTGCCCGCGAGCTGCCCTCCGGCTAGTGAGAACGGGAGCGGGAGCGGCTGGATACGCTGGTTTCCCTCAGACTCTAGCATCTCTTCCGAGGCCGGCGTGGCAGAGGGAATGGGATGTGCTGAGTGGGGTGAATCTTGCGGGCTCTAAACCCCACTGGGAAGAGGCTGTTCCGTTCTGTGGCAGGCCAGAGCCGCTCTGGGGGGCGGGGGGCCGCGGAGGAAACGGTCACTGAGGCAGGGGAGAGAGCTGAGTTTTGAGAGACCGCAGGAGTGGGGCTGCGTGGCTCTGAGTGGCTCGCCGCAGCTGGGGTGTGGCTCGCTCAGTGGCACCCTCCTTTCCCCGCAGAAGGAGCGCTTCTATGAGAAGAAGCACCGCCTGCCCGAGCCATCCTGCAAGGAGCTGGGCGCCCTGATCAGCCAGTGCCTGACCTACGCCCCCAGCGAGCGGCCCTCTTTCCGGACCATCCTGCGGGACCTCACCCAGCTGCAGCCGCACAGTAAGCCCCCCGGCCCCCCGCCAGCGGGCAGAGCACACACGGGGGCTGGAGACAGACTGAGGGAGACTTCCTGACTCCTGGGCAGCTCCTCCGCTCTGTGTCAGGCCGGGCAGGGAGGGTGAGGGGCCCCCAGCTCTGCTGGTGTCTGCCCTGCGTCAAGACGCGACTCTCCCTCCTGGCACTCAGTAGAAGGGATGACCCGGGCAAAACAAACCTGCCACCCTGGAGCCCCACCAGGCACGTGTGGTTAACCTAGGCTTGGCCCGCGCCTGGCGCCGGGCGCCCCACGTCCTTCTGGCCACGCCGGAGCTCCCTTTGCTGCTCCTCGCTGGCCATCACTGAGCCACGTGTCGCACTGGCGTGTGGCTCGGGCCAGTCCTGTCAGCCGCGTGGCTCTTCTCCTTGCATTCCAGACCTCGTCGACGTCACCTCCGTGAGCCCCGACTTCCCCGTGTCGGACCCCACGGTCTTTCAGAAACGCTACCTGAAGAAGATCCGAGAACTGGGGGAGGTAAGTTGCATCCATAGCAACCCTGGCCCGGCTCCATGGCACCATGTCAGTGCACCGCCAGAGGGAGGGAGAAGTGGCTGCGTTTCCCGAGAGCCCAGACAGCCCCGTCCCTTTCGCAAGGCCAGGCTCTGTCAGGGCAGGGTGAGCAAAGCCGCTGGCTGGGGCCCTGCAGGCCGCTGAGGGCGCGACTGCTGACTGAGGCTTCTTGCACCACTGTTGGAGTGTGTGCGCTTAGATAGATGGGCCTCTCGTCTGCTCCCGCCTGGGTCGGCCTGTGCTGCCCTGTCCCTGGGACGCTGGGATACCCTGGCTGTTACTGGTCATTTCCAGCGCTCTTCGGGCACTGCCCCCCACCGGCCTTGAGCTCGGGCCGGATCCCAGGCTGGCAGAGGACGTTTCCACTGGAGACCTTTGTCTGAGAAGCTTTTCTGCCCCAGCTCGTGCGTCCCACAGGGGCCTCTCCCCGCATCAGACAACTGGAGCCCTGCTCCGTGGTGGGATCTCAAAGCCCCGTTTCTGTCTCCCAGGGTCACTTCGGCAAAGTGAGCCTGTACTGCTATGACCCCACCAACGACGGCACCGGGGAGATGGTGGCCGTGAAGTCGCTGAAGTCCGGCTGCAGCCAGCAGCTTCTCACCAGCTGGAAGAGGGAGATCGAGATCCTCAAGACGCTCTACCACGAGAACATTGTCAAGTACAAGGGCTGCTGCAGCGAGCAAGGTACAGCCCAGCCGCCACTGGGGAGCGGGGCTCCTGGGGGAGGATCGCGGCAGAGCATGTCTCCCCTAGTCCCATGTGTCCTGCATTGTGCGCAGCTCCCTCCCAAGCCGGTTAGTGCTCCAGCAGCCCAAGGCACGTGCTCTACGGACACCCGTAGGCTGAGCGTGCTGTGGGGCTCCCCTGCTTCCCCCAAGGTGGGGTTAACTATGCATGGTCCCCCCAAGGCTGCTGCTTGGTGCCTTGATTGCAAATCCCCAGGCCAGAGCAGAACGGTTGCACCTCTGTCGGCTGGCAGAAGGGAGCCCTAGGCACTCCCTGCAGAGGCTGGCCAGCTGCCCAGGGGTTGCTCTCCAGGAGCGTGGGACGTAAGGCGCGAAGCTGCAGGATCGCAGGAGGGGGCTTAGCCTCTGGTAGGATTCAGGCCGTGGCTGTGTCTCTCTGCTCCGCTGCGCACCGCAGCCCGTCCCGGTGAGCGCGTCGCTTACATCCGCCTCCTCTTCCAGGGGAGAAGATCGTGCAGCTCATCATGGAGTACGTGCCCCTGGGCAGCCTGCGGGATTACCTGCCCAAGCACAACGTCAGCCTGGCCCACATCCTCCTCTTCGCCCAGCAAATCTGCGAGGTAACGACTGGGCCCAAGCCAGGCAGCGTGGGGGGGGCCTGTGCTGCTGCTGTCACTGCCTGAGGGAGAAGGAGCTACACAGTGTGTCTGGGCCGCTCCGGAGCTGGGTTGGGGAAACATGATTGTGCCGTGTGCAGTGTCCAGGGGGAGGAGTGGGGTCTAGTGGCTAGAGCAGGGGGGAATCTGGGCGCTGGGACTCCTGGGTCCTATCCCCAGTTCTGTCAGACTCTTCATGTGACCTTGGGCCAGGCCCCGTCTCTCTGGCTGCAGGATGGGGATAATCCGGTGTTTGCTGTCCACAGGGCATGGCTTACCTGCACTCCCTGCACTACATCCACAGGGACCTGGCTGCTAGGAACGTGCTGCTGGAGAACGAGAATGTGGTGAAGATCGGTGACTTCGGACTGGCCAAAGCCATCCCCGAAGGGCACGAATATTACCGCGTCTGCGAGGACGGAGACAGCCCTGTCTTCTGGTAAGCGTTGTGGGGTCCCCATGTTTCCCCTCGGAGGGCATTGCTGGTAGCTTGCTAGCTATCCCAGTGCCCTGGTGAAGCTGCATTGCGCGGAGCTGACTAGCCAGCCTCCTCTTGTTAATAGAGAGGGTTGGCCTGATTAAAATACAGGTCCCAGCACGGCTCCAGTTGGAGCATTGCATGCTGGGACTGGTGGTCTTTGTGAGCCACACAGGTGAGTGGCCTCAGGCCACGTGCGAGCTGTGATGGAAAAGCAAATTCAGTAACACCTGGAGGCTGTGTGCACTGAGGGTCGGTCTGCAGTGCA
Source organism: Cuora mccordi (assembly GCA_003846335.1). Taxonomy (NCBI): domain Eukaryota; kingdom Metazoa; phylum Chordata; order Testudines; family Geoemydidae; genus Cuora; species Cuora mccordi. The sequence goes on from ML123317.1 coordinate 154,758, forward strand.
GCCACGGCGAGGAGGATGACTGGGTAACCAGCACTTGTGCCGCCTCCTCCCTCGGCGACTGCCAGAGCAAGTCTGCCCAGAGACTGCATCTGAATGTGACGCCCTCCTTCTGTACGTTCTCTGCCATGCCAGAGGCCCTGAGGAATGGGATCCTGCCGTCCGTGCAGGGTCTGGCCTGGGACTCTCCGGGATGCTGTGCAGGGCCATGGGGCAGAGTCTCTGTTGTGAGCCCCTCGGAGCTCAAGTGCCGTTTTCGGAGGGAGTCTGGCCACGCTCTGGCTGTGGGCCCCTTGTGCTGATGCCCTGTGGTTGCAGCTGTAGCTTGACGGTGCCCGTCTCCCCTGCCCTGCCCCGCAGGTACGCTATGGAGTGCCTGAAGGAGTGCAAGTTCTATTACGCCTCCGACGTCTGGTCCTTCGGCGTCACTCTCTACGAGCTCCTGACACGCTGTGACTCCAGCCAGAGCCCCCCTGTGGTGAGTGGAGAGGGACTGACGGGGGCTTTCCTGCTCCTGGGGTTCGAGTTTGCTGAACAAGTAACAAGCGGGACCCTCCCCCACTAACCAGCTTTGTTCTCCCTCCCTCTTAGAAATTCATCGAGATGATTGGCGCGACTCAGGGTCAGATGACCGTGCTGAGGCTGATTGAGCTGCTGGACAGGGGGAAGAGGCTCCCGAGCCCGAAGGACTGTCCTTGTGAGGTGCGGCTGTCGCTGCGCGGTGCCTGTTAATAACGTCACACGGTGCTACAGCCCATTCCGGCCCAGTGGGACCCCGAGTGCTCCACAGACTGTACAGGGATCACTTCTTCCACCCCTGGAATGTAGCCGTCTCGCTGATGGCTGCGTCCCGCTGCTCGGCAGCCTAGGCCAGGAAGTGAAGAATCCAGTCATGCGGCAGGGTGACACAGGGACGCAGAATTGACTCCCTTCCCCCACGCCGCCAGGGGTAGCACCACAGCGGTCTAGGTGCTGGGCTCGGGCAGGCCGTAGCGAGGCAATGTCTCTGCCTCCCAGTGAGGGCTTTGCCTCCAGAGGGCCTGGCTAACGGTTAATTGCCTTCACTCTGGTTAGGAACGGAAGCAGTAGGTTGGCCTTGCTGCTAAAAGATTGCAGGGTGAAATCCGGCCCCTGCTGAAGTCAGTGAGAGCTCTCCCTGGGATTGCACTCGGACTGGGCAAGCTTGAAGTCTCTCCAGCCAGCCGCCTGCTCTGGGCAGGGGCTGTATCCTCCAACGCCCATGGCCGTAGGCAGAGAGAACCCTCAGCTGGCGGAATAAGGGAGCAATGGTGGCTTTTGTTACTTCGGGTTGGTTTTGATAGGCTTTGGAGCAGGGGAGGGTACGTGTCAGCCAGAGAGCTGTTCCACTGCTTCCTGCTAACGGGCCTGTTCCCAACTGCCTTCCAGCGCAGGCTGGGGGCGGCTGCTTTGAGTGGTGGGTTTGATTTCTGCTCGGCCTGCCTTTCAGCTGTTCTTTCCTTCCTCAGATCTACTGCTTAATGAAAAACTGCTGGGAATCCGAAGCTTCCTTCCGCCCAGCGTTCAAGAACCTCGTCCCCATCCTGAAGAACTTCCACGAGAAATACAAGGCTCAGGCCCCCTCAGTCTTCAGCGTGTGTTGAGTGGGATGCTTGGGAACTTGCTTGGGGAAGGACCACGGCTGCCTTCAGCTGGAAACCCTCTGGTGGAGAGGCCACTTGGAAGTGCTGGGGAGGGTTGAGACTTCACCACTTGCTGCCTCGGTGCTGCTGCTGCACGGAACCGTCCTACTCGATCCACTTTTCCACCGTGTGCCTTGGAGTCCAGGGAACCCTCCGTGTAAGGAGAGAGGCCTGGCGAAGCTTCTGTTGCCACTTCTGCTTTGGCCTGGATTCGTAGGCTCTCCAGTCAGGGGGGTTTAATTCCGGGAAGTGCAGCCAGAGGAAGCTGTGCGGCTGTCTAGCAGCCAGGCGCATCTCCTCAAACCTCTTGGCTTGTGTCAGCGCCGTGCGGCCAGGGCGCTGTGCGCGTTGCAAGGGCTGGACGGACGTGTGAAAAAGCCTCCTTGGAGCCCAACAGGCCGCGTCCCGGGCTGCTGTCAGGAACTCCTAACACCTTTGCAGGGAGCTGTGGGGCAGAGGCTGGAGCTTGAGGGGTGGGTACTTCTGGGGGTATAGGCCTGAATTTAGCCCTGTTACGCTGCATCTGGGGCAAGGGGAAGCTGGGGGTGCACGGTTAAGGCAGCTGCTGAGTGAGGGCTCGAAGCATTATTAGAAAGGATACACTGGGTCCGCGCCTGCTCCCTCCTCCAGCCGGACAGGGGCTCCCAGCCGGCCCTGCTCTGTGGTGCTTTTGCAGCTCAAGGGAACGGGCCTCTCTTGGGCGTGTCCCCCGCCTGCTCTTCACTGATGCTTTGGTCTTTGGGCTGGGAAAGCTCTGGCCCATCCTCCAGCTTCTTGGGATCTTGCCCAGTTTGTACCATAAAGCACCCCAGTGCCTGCTTCCGCTGGCAACCCCCGAGCCCCACAGAGGTGCTCTGCCCCCGGGACAGCGCTGGCTGCTTCTGTAACCCCCTGGGCAGCTGCCTGTGGCCCCCTCTGCTCCCATCTCTCCTTGAGCAGAGAGACGTTCCCCCTCGAAAGGCTCCTGTGGGCTGGGGGCAGGTACAGGCTGCCTGAGGGGGCTGCCCTCTCTGCATTGCCTGCTGGGCCTGGCTTTCTCCAGCGTGGAGCCCGCTCGCTCCCCAGGCCTCTGCTGGCCCTGCAGTCAGAGGCCTTGTCTTTGCACCGGGGCAGCCCTTGGATGCTCTCCTGCAGCCCTGGCTGCCGCCCAGGGGGCAGCCAGGGGAGCTCCTGTGCCCCACTGGAAGGGCTGTTTGGGGCCAGAGGGAGTGTGTGTTGGCTACTGCCCCCATTGACGGGAAACCTCCCTGAAGAGGCAGCAGCTGCCCCAGCCCGTCCGTCCATGGCTCTCGGACGCCTCGGGGAGACACGTCCGCTCCCAGGGGACGTACCGAGGCCGGTCACTCTGCTGCCGCGTCCAGGTGCCAGCCAAAGGGTTTCCCGCCTCTCCTCGCCCAGGGCCAAGCCCTGAATTAGATCGTGTGGTTGGGGGAGGGGGCTGGAGCCTGCTGGCCTTAAACCAAATCCGGATCACGAGACAAGAACTGCCTTTATCTGCTGACCAAATCACAGCCCCACCCTGTCCTCTGGCCACCTTACGCCAGCGTTAGCCAGACAGCCCTTAAGCCCTGGTTGTGGGGCCGTGTCTAGAGAAGCAGCCAAACAACATCCAGCCGAATGCCCCCTTCCTCAGCAACAGGGACTGCTGCGGTCGCGCGTGTGCTCGGCTGGAGGTCTGATTCCTTCTCCATGCGCTGCAGAGACGGCTGCATTGCCACCGTCGGTTACGTTACAAAACCCGGTGGAGGGACGGCTCGAGCCCTGAATGAACAAGGCCTTAGATCCGTGCGCTGCCAACATCCACTCAACCAGCCTGTAGCCTTAGTGTTAGTTGCTCACTGTCTCAGTAAATGCCTGCAATGTACCCAGCCCATCTGACTGCAGAACATTTGGGGGCTGGTTCTCTCTTCCCGCCAGGAGTGATCACCGGCTTTGAGCAAGTGAACATTTGTGGCACTTTATTACTAACGAAACGGTAGCAGTTGGGTGTCCCAGTTGTTTGTGGTTCTTGGAGTCCCCGTAGCCTTCAATCTCTTGGAGCCACAGGCTAGAGAGCGGGTGCTACTGCCCAGCGCCCAGCCCCAGAGCCGAACTGATTGCAGTGAGGTCAAGGAGCCAAAGTCAATATGTTGCCTGCACCAATGGAAATAAAGTCACTCAAGCGCCGATCCCGCTGACCCCGAGGTGTTCGCAGGTCAGGACGGACTCTGGCATTGGAGCAGCCAGAGCTGCTCCCGCTTCCTGCCCTGCCAGCTGGGCTGCAGCCGGGAAGGGACACCCGCAGCTCCAAGGGCGCGTGGCTCCCACGGTCTCCCATAGTAATGGGGCCAATACTTCAGTTTAAAAATCACAGGACCCTGGTCAGGGAATGCACTTCCAGTTCCTAATCAGCCGTGTTTCCTTAACACATCGAGGGCTACAGATTGGACACCCCTGGCCAGCTACTGCATTGGACAGCTGTGGTCCCCTGGCCTCTCTTCTAGGAGGCTGCTACATGAGGAAATCTTCCTTCAGTATTTGTAACATACCTCTAGTCTTGCCTTTGTATCTTGCCACTGTATTTCCACATACACAGCTCTTCCCCTGACCAGTCTCCAAAGGCTTATTCACTCCTGGCCTGGACAACTAGGGAGGAATCTGCTAATGTGACCAATTTGTTGGTTTGGCTCAAAGTAAGTAAAAGGCCTGGGAAGAGATTGTGTGTATAAAAGTGCAATGTTTTTGTAAAGGAAGGAGGATCATTTTGTCTGAGTTAGCAAGGGTCACTCTTTCTAGAGGGAGGCCTTGGATGGATTGTTCCTAAAATCACGCTGTTAAACTGTATAATAGTTGATTTCCCCGCCCCGTATTTATTGTCTGCTCTGTAAATGTCACTGAAATAACCTCTGCAGTGAGCCATGGGCCTGAAGTGTGGAGCAATGCTGCCGGCCTCGTGGGGCCATCCTGCACCATGGTCTGCGTGTCGACCTTTCCGCAAAAATGGACTTCAGCAATGTGCCTTGCGTCTTGCCGTTGTGCTGGAGCTGTGACTCCCTCTCTCCCCAGGGAAGCGTGGGTGATGGAACAAGCTGCAGCTTCCTCGCTTCTGGCCAAAGCGCCTGTGTGTACAGAGACTTTTTTTTTTCCTATTGGACAGCGGGAGATGATTATCTAATGTGAATGTCACTGGTCTCAGTGCTAATCTACTACTGGCTAGTATAACCTGTAGCTGGTAACATCCCTGAACTTTTCTGCAAATAAAGTACTTTACACAGTAATAGCTCTCTTTTTTTTTTTTTTTTTAAAAGGCTGCTGTTCTGCATTGGCAGGCTCTTCATGGAGTTACTTAACACGTGCAATTCCTAACTATGGATCCGGGTCCCTTTGTGCAACGTGCAGCACATGAACAAAATGAAGGGACGGTCTTTTTAGTGTGGGATTTGATTGATACAAATCTAGGGCTGCTGTTTCACTGCATCCCCTCCTAGCACAGAGCCTATGCCACGCAGCACGTCCTGCAGTGTCCTGCATCGGGCAGAGCATAATAATGCAGAGCATTTAGGCAGCCCCTGCAAGAAGCTTTGAGCACTAGTGTGTGAGTCTCGCTTTGTTTGGAACTTTTGGTGGCTTAAGAATAAATTTGATGGCAAAGTGGTGTTGTAAGGCCCAGACATCCCTGCCTCAGCAGCTAAGAGCAGCTCATGCGTGAGGTCTGAGAGGCTTGTCTTGCAAAGGTGCTTAACCTCACAAAACCTGTCCAGGGTTGGAAGGAAGGGGGTTGAGAGGAAATTCATAGATTCCAAAGCTGGAAGGGACCATTGTGATAATCTAGTCTGCCCACCTGTATAACACAGCCAGAGATCTTCCCCCAAATAATTCCTAGAGCAGCTCTTAAAACATCCTCATCTTGATTTAAAAATTGTCAGTGATGGAGAATCCACCATGACCCCAGTAAAGTGTTCCAATGGCTAATTACTCTCACCAATAAAAGGTAAGCTTTACTTCCACTGTCTAGCTTCAACGTCCAGCCATTGGATCGGGTTAGACCTTTCTCTACAAAAACGTAGAGCCCATTCTTAAATGCGTGTTCCCCATGTAGATACTTAGACTGTCATCAAGTCACCCCTTCACCTTTTCTTTGTTAAGATAAATAGGTTTGGCTCCTTCTATTTATCACACCAAGGCAGGATTTCTAACCCTTTAATCACTCTCATGGCTCTTCTCTGAACCTTCTCTGATTTATCAACAGATTTGAACTGTGGACACTGGCCCTGGACACAGGATTCCAGCAGCAGTTGTACCAGTGCCCAATACAGATGTAAAATAGCTTCTCTCAACATTCCCCTGTTTGTGTCCAAGATTGATGAGCTTCTTTGGCCACAGCACTGCCGTGGGAGATATCTCCACCATGACTCCTAAAACTTATTCAGAGTCACGGCTTCCCAAGATAGTCCATACTTCCAGGATGGGGGGACTGCATCTTTTGTTTCTAGGGCTAGAGAGGTGTGTGTGTGTGTGTGTGTGTAAAATATATATAATAAAATAGATATAGCTGTCTTAATACACACAGTTTGCTTAACCAGTATACCAACCACTCCAGCATGACTGGTCCTCTTCATGTTGTTTATCACTCCTTCAATGTGTGTCATCTGCAAACTTTATCAATGATTTTGTTTTCTTCCAATAAATAAATAAAAAAATTAGCTAGCATATGGCCAAGAACCAATCCCCTTAAAAACTGCTTGATGATTCCCCATTTACGTTTTTGAGACCTACCAGGTGGGTTTTAATGCCTTTAATGTGTGCCCTGTTAATTTTATATTCTAGTTTAATCAAAATGGGTGGTACCAGGTCTACAGAAGTCTAAGTACATTGCATCAATACTGTTACCTTTATCAACCAAGCTTGTAATCTCATCAAGGAAAAGAGATCCAATTAGTCTGACAGGATCTATTGTCCATAAACTCATGTTGATTGATGTTAATTGTTACCCTCCTTTAATTCTATATTAATGGAGTGTCATATCAGCCACTCTATTATCTTGCTTGAGAGTGAGGTCTGGCTCAAAGCCAATAATTACCCAGGTCACCCTATTTACCCATTCTAAACAGTGGCAGACCATGTGTTTTCTGGAACTTCTCCAGTGCTCCAAGATTGATTAGCTATCGATATTGACAGTCCACCAAACCTCTCAGCCAGCAGATTTAAAACTTGGGGGTGCAAGTTATTTGACTGTGATGGTTTAAAAATGTCAACCTGCAGTAGCTTGTCTTTAATATTCTCCACAGGTACCAGTAGCCTGGAAAGAGTTACCACCATATGATGAGACTATGTAATTATTTTTCTCCAACTACATAACAGAAATATTGAATACTTCTGCCTTTTCTGCATTATTGAACATTCTACAATTTCTGTCTAGCAATAGGCCAATACCACAGTTAGGATTCTTTTTGTTCTGAATATATTTTAAAATTACATTACTGCTCTGAGAGTCATCTGCTGCAGCAGCTGATTTAAGTGATAGGTTACATATCCCAGTATGGCAGTGGGGGGGCTGGATGTGGGGGGTCAGTGGG
>ML123317.1:167798-194792 GCA_003846335.1 Cuora mccordi
GGGGGGGGGGGCCGGGCCGGGCCGCAAGTGTGACCAGTCAGGGAATGCAGCTGGGGAGGGGGGAGTTGGGTTCAAGAAGCAGGGGTAGTAACAGCACGAAAGAGGTGACGCTTTATCTTATCCCTACTGACGGAACAGCCCCTCAGCTGTAACGGGAGGTCAGCTGCTTTCTGAAGTTGAGGGCTGTGACAAGTGTCTCCCTTCCCCAGCCCCTTCTGGTGTCCAGGTCTGATCCCTCGCTCCTCACCAGGGTCGCCTGGATGTTCAGGTGGCTATCGGCTGCTTCCTTGTTGGCTTAAACTATAAAACTTCAGGTGATGTCTCAGGCAGTGATTAGAATCTTTCCTCTAAACAGCTCCTGGATGACGCAACAGTAGAGTCGAACAGGCCATTTATGCTGTTTGTTGATCCCGTGCTGGTTGGCTTGTGTCTCTGTAATCTTTGGTCCCTGTGAATTGACATCCTACTCCCTCCACACCCACAAAAAATGGACTTTGTGGCCTGAAAGCACTTTACAAACATCAACTAACCCTCTCAACCCCTAAATCTGCCACAGGTTGTTTTCCTGTTTTGCAGCTGGGTTGCAGAGTGGGGAAGTGACTTGCCCAGTGCTCCTGGGAAAGCTAGCCAGCCAGCGTTCAAACTCTGAGTCTTTAAGTGTATCAGGTAGCTAAAGGGTTACAGGTCTGTCGCATCTTGCGCATGTTTAACTTGCGCGATTTCAGCTTTACGTGGTCGGCGGAAACAAAAAAGAGAAAAATAACAATTTAAATACTGTTTCTGTAGTGTGGGAAATTCCACCCGCCATTCAACTCAATGTAATTTTGACTATACGCGGTTTTCACTTTATGCGCTAACCGAGGAACAGAACCCCCGTGTAAGATGAGACTTGCCTGTACAATTGTTGCTAAACTTAAATAGTTCAGGGACACTCAGTTTGGGAGGAGGCACCACAATAGAAGTGGATTTTTATACTGCGTGTCCAAGTCTGTTTGCTTCTGATCTGGTGGCAGGCTGCCTTTCTGTAGCCCACTCGTCTCCCCAAATTATACTCGTCTTTTCTTCCTCACTTTATTGGACAAGAAATTAAATCTATATCGCAGGCTATGCCTGTGTGGTATAGAATGTTTCTTTTTAGACAAGTGTGTTTCTCATAAGTTAGTTACTGCTTAGTTTTGATTTGTTAAACTGACTGACTCTCAAAAACTCTGATGGAGGAGCAGGTCTCATCAAACCAGACTGATTTTTTCCAATCCTGATTAGGGAGTAGGAAATCTGGTTTTTGCTTCTCAGGGGTTTGTGCAAACAACTAGAGTTCATGAGGTCTCATCACCTGAGTGTCTGGTTCAAGTGAACCCTCAAACACCAAGATAAACATAGTCAATAGCGTCTAATTTCTTCGTGAAACTGGAAACGTTGCACTACTCAAGGTGCAAAACCGTAAATGTCCACAATCATCAATCTTTTACTGGAGTTGGTCTGAATTTCAAGTTGATGCAAAACCCAGAACTCGGTGAATTTTTACATTTGCTCCAAAATCGAATGCAGCTTCAGTCTTTCGTAGACCATCTCCTGCATAAGAAGCAGCACAGGGGCCCTGGGCCATAAAAGCCCCTTGCTTTCTTGTCCTCTCCTCAGCATGGCTAACGTTTCTCTTCGGCTCCCTGCGTGGGCGCTTGGATGAGGTGACCTGGCTGTTAGGAAGGACAATGGGACTTTGCAGGAAATCCTTGTGAACACATTTCTATTGTCGTTCCACAGAATCAGCTCATCAGGACAGCAGGTAATGGTTCGATCCCATGACCTGCTCTCATTGTTTAGCCGGTCACTTGACTTCCTGATGCTGTCCATTGCCTCCCAAGTGTGGTGGCCTGGCTTTCCAGAAGCACGTGTAATTGGTCTCACGAGAAACTGAGCAAGGAGCAGTCCCTCCCGTAGGTCAGTAGGCTTGCATTGGAAGGGCAGCGTACAGTGCTTTTTCTGGAATGTCTCAGGCAGCTTAGGTCTCCTATGTGAAAGCTCACAGGGGTTGCACACAGAATCTCGCTCATCCACTTCTGCGTGTGGGTTTTCTTGAAGGTCGTCACACTCGTGGCTGGAGCAGGGAGCCAGGGTCAAGATTTCAGGGCTTTGTTTCTAGCTCTACCATGGACTTGCAATTTCATCTAGGGCAAGTTATGTCGTCTCTCTCGTGCTTCCATTTCTCTATCTGTAAAACACAGAGAACCACCTGCTGGTGGGGAGTGAAAGGCTCAAAGTTTAGAAGTCACTTGCGCTGCTTATCTAGGAGCTGCTAGAGAAGGGCAAAGTCTTGTGCAAAGCATTACATGAAATTGCTGCCTGGGGCAGCTGTAACATGGAGATATTAACTCACTGGTTTGAAGATGCTTATCTGAAAGGAGAAGTGTGTGTAACTTCAGGGTAGTGCTCTGGCAAAACACCCAATGTTTGTGTTGGCAATAGGCTGCTTGTTGCTTGGGTTGATGAGATTGTGCGACTCGGATGATACCCACGCTATATCGTTGGGATGGGAGGTTTCTCCGAGGCAGACAAAACGGCACCGTTGAGTGCTCGCTGCACGTCAGCCACAGGGTTTTGAGGTGTATGTTTAAAGGACTAGCATCAGGAGCAGGATTTCTCACAGTTTGCATCTTGTTCTCACTCGATGGGTCAGATTTTTTTTTTTTTTTTTTTGGTCCCACTAAGTGACTTAGGTCCACTGTAGCAACTCGCTGTACTGCCACCCGTTCCACAACAAAACACAGCTCCCAGGGCTGCCCCCGACTGTGCCCAGCTGGAGAATTCCACTGCACATGTACCCATCTCAGAACACTGCCCTTGGTGTGACACGGGAGTGTGAGCGTTCAATCTAAATCCTACAGCAAAGGCACGGACTACGCGCCCCGTGAGCGTGCAGCAGTGTCCAGCCTGCCTTCCCATGCTATGAAGATGGAGAAAAGCCGCCTGGGTTTGAAAGGCCAGTCATTGCTGTAATGGAAACTAATCGTGTTTGAGGGTTAACCCTGGGAACCAGGCAGTGCATAGGAGCATCTGCACTCAGACTGAGTGTAATCACTTTTCTAGGGGCCCTCGGCTGCTTGGGACTGGAAGAGGTGTCTCAGGAGGTACAAATGCATCTAATGTGCATGGTGGGCGATTTCTTGTGTCCATACTGAACTCTGACTTATAAACCCAAGGACTGAAGTAGCAGCAGCAAGGCCAGATTGGACTTTCTGTGGCACTTCCCATTCAAACTACCAGCCAAAGATCTTGCCTTGACCTCGGTCCCATGAAACCAGAGGGAGTTGTTAAAAACCAGTTCTGTGAAAAGCTGGCTAGCTGGAGCAGTTTGAGGTGTGCGCCGTTGGGCCTTGTTTGTTCAGGCGTGTAACCCAGACCTGCCCAAATGCAGGTAAGTATTTCTGAGGCAGGAAATGCCCGAGACCTTCAGCTCTGCTGGAATGTGGCTGTGAGAACCAGCCCTGTTTGTTTTTGTAGTCAGCCCTGCTGCTGATGGACTCTGCTCTCCCTGGCTGTGCTGGGGGTACGACCTGCTGCCCTTTCCCACTAGCTAATTAGTGTCCTGGAGAATTCCGCCATGAGGAGCAGTCCTGACTGGCTCCAAACACTCTGCTTAGGAATGGAGGGCAGGTGAGGCTCTTCTCTGGGGCTGTTAAATGCAAGAGGTTATGTCACTTCTCTCCTTGGGAGCTGATTTCTCATTGACTTTGTTTATGCAGGAGGTTCATGATCTGCTGAGCGACTATGAACTGAAGTACTGTTTTGTGGACAAATACAAAGGGACTGGTGAGTAAGCAGAGAGCAGGTCTCTCACGAAGGGACATTCTATTTAAATGTTGAATCTTCTCAGCCTGAGGCTAATCTATGCCAGGACGCAGCTATTGTGCAGCCCACCCACAGGGTGCTGTGCGAGTGAATGGATCCTTTTCCCAACTCCAAGACCTCGGGACAGCTTCTCCGTTGCCTGGCGTTCTGGAGGGGGTGTGGTGCCTGCACTTTGTTAAAATGTGGTTTTGCTTTGTCCAAGTGCTAATCTGCCTCAGTAAACACAGTTTGCCATGTTGTTCTCTGGCCGTGCTGGGACTGTTTTTCTTACTGTTCTTTGGGTAGGTGGTCCTTCAGCTGTGCACATCGGATCCTATTCGTGAGGGGGCTAATGGCATCTGTCGGGAAACTTGGGCTGTGGGGTTTGCAGCCCCAGCAGACATTGCACATGCAACATGGGGTTGCATTGCTTTATGGAACCCCCAGGACTGCTCCTCATGTGCGGTGCTGACCAGAGGGATTTTCAGTCAAGCCAGCCCCTGACTCTCCTTGCAGACTCTTGAAGGCAGCACTTTGCAGCTGCTCTGCCTTTCTGACACTCGTACAATCTGTGCAGCTAAAGGTTCCCGTGGACAGAAAAGGCTTGTGGGTTGCGTGAGGTGACTGTGCTGCTGGGCCATTCACCGCCTGTCAAGGTGGAGGTTGCGGTTAGACTGGGCCATTCACCGTCTGTCTGAATGTCAAGGTGGAGGTTGGGATGCGAATGGCTTGAGCCTCGCGCTGCCATTGCTAGCAATCACTGGATGTTCCCAGTCTCCTCCCTGGTGGGCCATTTGCCCAGGGAGTTAGGACGTGGTGTGCTAGCATCTGTGTTCCAGTGCTTAGACCAAGATTTCTGCCTTGTCCTGAGGCTGATAGAAAGCATGAGTGCATGATGCATCTGCTAAGCAAGACGGCTGTTAGCCGACAGTCTCAGTGGCTGCCTCGTGGGGAGTTGAGGCCTTTCTAGTAATCTGGAGCCGCTAACACTGCATGGCTGGATGTGTGGGTACGGACAATGTGGTGTGACGCTGGAGTTGGTGTGATGCGCTAGCCAGGTGCTTGCTGCTGGGTTTCTTATCATAACTTCTCTGCTTGCAGCGTTTGTCACCTTGCTGAATGGGGAACAGGCCGAGTCGGCCATCCAGAAATTCCACTTGAGCAAGCTCCGGGACAAGGAGATCTCGGTGCAGCTGCAGCCCACCGATGCCCTCCTGTGCATTGCCAACCTCCCCCGGCTCTATACGCAACAGCAATTTGAGGAGCTGGTTCGGCCTTTTGGAAACCTGGAGCGCTGCTTCTTGGTGTACAGCGAGAAGACGGGCCACTCCAAAGGCTATGGCTTTGTCGAGTACATGAAAAAGGACTCAGCAGCCAGAGCAAAATCCGAGCTGCTGGGCAAGCAGCTGGGGACGCGGACTCTGTATGTTCACTGGACCGATGTCAACCAGCTGACCGCAGACCTGGTTCATTCCAAGTGCTTGTGTGTGGGCAAATTACCCCACAGCTACACTGACCTGGAGGAGCTGAGGCAGGTCTTCTCAGCAATTTCTGCCCCGACCTTCTGCCAGGTGAGGAGCTCAGCCCCAGGGGTGGGTTTCCTTTGTGTTCATGATGCTGGATCTGTATGGTGTTGTCGAGACCTGGCCCCGGACAATCTGGAGGGTGTGCTGAGGCCTAGTCTGCACTAGAAACGCCTCGCCAGAGTGCTTATTCTAGCAAGGCCTCTTGGTAGAGACGCAGCTTAGGCCGGCAAGAGAGCGTTTGCTGGTATAGCTTACGCTGGTTCCCCGAGAGAAGCCGGCTATACCGGCAAAAGCCCTTTTTCTGGTATGACTGTGTCTGTGCTAGGGCGTTTGCTGGAATAACAAGTCATAAAACAATCCCACCCCAGTGGACATTAGTTGGGGGCTGGTCCTGCTCTGAGCAGGGGGTGGGACTAGATACCTCCTGAGGTCCCTTCCAACCCTGAGATTCTATGATCACTGAGCCAGCCAGAGCTTTTCAGTGCAGACCTGGCCTAGATGGAAGATGTGGTCTGTACCCCGAACGCCTTAGTGCCGCCTTTGAAAGGCTCCCCCCAGGCTGGTGGGGCCAGTGTCCGTGGGAGAGGTTGGATCTTGCCCTGGGGCAGGTCCTGGCTGGGTAAGCTAGCTAAGATTAATGAAGGCAGTGAGGTTAGGGGGTTCCCTACCTAGCTAGGATGTTTCAGGGATGTAAAGGTTCAGGCCCTTGCCTTTCACTAGGAAAACAACAAGTGTAAATTTGCGTGTCTGGCTAGGTCCTGAAAGTGACCTGGGGGGTGTCCCACTGGAAAGGGCCATCTGGCTCCCTGATTGTGAAGCTAAATGCTTTGCAGTTAAACCAGTCTGGTGAAGCAGGACTCTGAGGCAGGCATGGCCTTTAGAGCAGGGATTCCTAAGGCAGTTGGGTGCCCAAATCCCTTTGAAAATCCCACCCGAAACCAGTGAGTTTCTGGATGACATGGTGTCTCCTGCCTGCCTGCATTGGCACCCTCCCTGCCCAGCCCAGGGCTTTGAGCTCCATTAGAGCCCATTGTAAGGTCTCGGTGCCCAGGCCTGAGACCCAGGTGCGTTACGTTTCCAATTGTGTGGATGCAGATTGTAAAAATTCACAGCCTGAAGGGTCTGAAAGCCCCAGGCCCTGTCAGCCCCGGCCAGCACACAGCGCCTGTGGCCTTCGTGCGCTAGCAGCCAGTGTCCTCTCCCTATTGTGCTAAGCCTCCTTTTCACTGCCTTGTTTTTGTGTAGCTGGCGTACGGTCAGGATGGCCAGCTGAAAGGCTTTGGAGTCCTGGAGTATGAGTCAGCAGAGATAGCAGAAATGGTCCAGCAGGCCACAGATGGCCTGCCGCTCGCTGGGAACCACATCCGCGTCTCCTTCTGTGCCCCAGGCCCTCCTGGGCGCAGCATGCTGGCCGCCCTGATAGCTGCACAGGCGACGGTAAGGCTACTAATCCAACCCTGCTCAGGCAAACTGTGCTGTTACCTCCCCCGCATTTGCACTACAGTCTGTTCACAGCTCTGTCCGGAGACCCCAGGGGCTGCTCCTTGCACCTTTCCAACGCCAGATCTGCAGCCTAGAACAGGCTTAGTTCACACCACTGGCACTCTCTGCCCACAGTGCTTCCTTCTGTAGGCTGTAGCTGCTGCTTGTGGGCATCCAGTGTTCGTGACGGGGCAGTGTGTGTGCAGAGCCAGTGCAGATACTGCTAGCGCTCAGCTGGACTGAAGGAAACAGGACACAAATTAACTTACTGCTAATTCACAGCAGGAAAATCTAACATGGCAGTGTTGTCACTACAGAAACCGACAGGCTGCTCTGTATGAAGAGCCTTGATGCTCATGTTCCAGGCTCAGAGGGGACGAGGCATCTGCCCTGTCTCTCTGCACCTGAGACATGGACTGTAAATGTACTGAGCTCTGGAATTTCAGTTCCTTTCTAGCAAGCAGAATGTCCCACCTTCCCTGTGGGCCAGCGTCCTGCAACTTCCATGTTCTAAGTACTCACTTCCAGTGCAAGTTAAGATACTAAACGACCCGTGAGGTTTTGTAGAGAGGGGAGGCTGGGTAGTGAAAGCTGTTAGCTCCATGTGACCCAGTTAGGTCACAATCTACTAGCCCAATTTCTTCCTCAATCGGAAGCCCGGATCCAGCTCTCAAAAAGAGCAGCGTATATTTGCTTTACAACTCCAGCACTGAACTATTCCATCACAAACGCCAGCCTGACATCGCTGGCCACTCCCGTACCGCAGGGTTTCTGTCTGCGCTAGGAATGTTAGTGACCTGGCTTCATGCTGGGCTTAACAACCCTCTTCCGGTGCTCGCCCAAACGCCTGCTGAATGCACTGCTTGAGCTCCCATTGTCAAGTGCAACTGTGTAATTCAGACTCCTCCTGGCTTCTGCTGAAGTTCTTGGTTAGTCAGTTCTCTCTCCCCTGGCTCCTTCAAATCACGTTCCAGAACAAATGTCAAACCCTCTTGAGCCAGGTTGACAAAGGTATTTACGCTCCTGGAGCTGCAGGGAGGGCCTGGGTGGTGGTGATGGGGTTTTGCCAGGCGAAGCACCTGATTTCCAGTGGAACGTCAATGGGATCAGGTGCGTAACTCACTCAGGTGTATTGTAATCCCATTCGGCACCTATCTGCATCTTTAGGTGCCTAAATACCTGTGTGAGTCTGGCACTGTCTGTACAGCCCTGGGCACGACCCTGCCTGGGGTCTCTGGATGCTGCCGTAATGAAAGAGAGAGATTCAGACTCTGACATCTGCAACTTTTTTTTTTAAGGCACTTAATCGTGGGAAAGGGCTCCTTCCAGAGCCAAATATCCTTCAGATTCTTAACAGCCTGGGGAACCCCGCTTCGATCCAGCTCTTACTCAACCCCCTGCTTCACGGAGCCGTTGGTGGAAAACAAGGTAAGAATGAGCAATGGGCTTTCTTACGTGGGGCTACAGCCCTGGTGGAGCTGTTGTAGGGAACAGGGCCCGTGGGGTGCTGTGAGTGTCCCCAGACAGCTAGATTCCCTCTGGGCTGACTCTTCTCTAACAGCGGGAGCGGGAGGAGGGTTGTACCGATGGTCACAGTCACTCTTTAGCTGGATGACTGCGTTGCTCCTTCATAAGAAGGAAAGCCACCGACCGTGGCTGGGAGCAGAGAATGGGCTCGAGGCCAAGCCTGTTTAGCTAGTCCGTAGCAAGCCCAGGCTTGTAACCCTCTATGGGGCTCCAGAGAGGCTGGCCAGCAGCCAGCCCCAGAGCCCAGGGTTCTGTTGAGCTAAGTGGACGCTGCGTAGGAACCCAGGTGTCTGACACTTCCAGGCTTGTTCCCGTCTTGTCCGGGGCCTGCTCGAATTCTCAGCTCGCTGGCAGCACTGACACGGCGCGCACATGCCTTCCTGTTGGGATTTGCGTGGTGCTAGGCCAGGCTCTCGCGTCGCTTGGGGCAGAGGTGCTGAGTGGTGGGGCAGAGGCTGGGAACAAGGCGTTCTGTCCCACGGTGGACAAGGCCTCGTTGCTAGAGGGCCTGTGCCGCCATCCTCCATGCGACAGTCGGCACTGACGGTGTGTTGGCAGCCAGTATCAAATGGTCTTATCCCTTTTCTTCGCAGGAATCCTGGGGGCCCCCCCGTCCATGCCGCTCATGACCAACCCAGCCCTCTCCGCCGCTCTTCTTCAGCTGGCTCTGCAGAGCCAGACGCAAGCACAGCAGGTACTCGCACAAGACACTCCTGTAGTGTCCTAGAAGCTGCTCTGCTTCAGACTTCAGAATTTCCTGTGCTTGTCTCTATTTATATTGCTCCCGTCACTTGAGCACCTCAAGAACACTAGCAAATCTATCCTCACGGCACCCCTAGGAGGTGGGAGGTTGGGGAACCCAGGCACAAATGGTTTGTCTTAGGAACGCACCCTGAGTCTGCTGCAGCCCAGGAGTAGAACCAAGCTTTTCTGCGGCTGAGCAGTGCTTTAACCATGGGGCTGTCCCTCCTCTTCTAGCTACATCCCGCTTCGGGGGAGTGGGGGGAGATCTCCCCCGCCCAGCTATAAACAGGCCCTTCTGTGAAGGTAGAAGCTGAATAACAGCCAGACTTTCAGAAGTGGCCACTGAATCCAACTGGTTAAAAGACAGGGAACAAAGGGTAGGAATAAATGGTACATTTTCAGAATGGAGAGGGGTAACTAGTGGTGTTCCCCAAGGGTCAGTCCTAGGACCAATCCTATTCAGCTTATTCATAAATGATCTGGAGAAAGGGGTAAACAGTGAGGTGGCAAAGTTTGCAGATAACTATCTTGAGCAGTTTAGTAAGAACAAGGCAGACTGAAGATCTCACAAAACTAAGTGATTGGGCAACAAAATGGCAAATGAAATGTAATGTGGATAAATGTAAAGTAATGCACATTGGAAAAAATAACCCCAACTATACATACAATATGATGTGGGCTAATTTAGCTAAAACGAGTCGGGAAAAAGATCTGGGAGTCATCGTGGATAGTTCTCTGAAGATGTCCACGCAGTGTGCAGAGGCGGTCAAAAAAGCAAACAGGATGTTAGGAATCATTAAAAAGGGGATAGAGAAGAAGACGGAGAATATCTTATTGCCCTTATATAAATCCGTGGTACGCCCACATCTCGAATACTGTGTACAGATGTGGTCTCCTCATCTCAAAAAAGATATACTGGCACTAGAAAAGGTTCAGAGAAGGGCAACTAAAATGATTAGGGGTTTGGAGAGGGTCCCATATGAGGAGAGATTAAAGAGGCTAGGACTTTTCAGCTGGGAAAAGAGGAGACTAAAGGGGGATATGATAGAGGTCTATAAAATCATGAGTGATGTGGAGAAAGAGAATAAGGAAAAGTTATTTACTTATTCCCATAATACAAGAACTGGGGGCCACCAAATGAAATTAATGGGCAGCAGGTTTAAAACAAATAAAAGGAAGTTTTTCTTCACGCAGCGCACTGTCAGCCTGTGGAACTCCTTGCCTGAGGAGGTTGTGAAGGCTGGACTATAACAGGGTTTAAAAGAGAACTGGATAAATTCATGGAGGTTAAGTCCATTAATGGCTATTCGCCAGGCTGGGTAAGGAATGGTGTCCCTAGCCTCTGTTTGTCAGAGGATGGAGATGGATGGCAGGAGAGAGATCACTTGATCATTACCTGTGAGGTTCACTCCCTCAGGGGCACCTGGCATTGGCCACTGTCGGCAGACAGGACATTGGGCTGGATGGACCTTTGGTCTGACGCAGTACGGCCGTTCTTATGTTGTGTGCCCAGCTTGAGATGCCCCAGGCCTGACTCTTCCCGTAACTCTGGTCGGGTACACAAATCTCACACACATGTGCCCCCGGGCAGACACACACTGCATGACCTCCGAAACCGTTGGCCTCGAGCCCTTGCCCACCAAACCGACAGCTGGAGAACTGAATCCGAACTCTGCCATCTGTCAGTGGCGCCCGGCGCTGCCCCGTTACACTCTGCTGTCTGTCAGCCTCGCTCTTTCACCCTCTGACTGGCGTTGCTCCTAGCGGCGTTCCCCACCTCCCCAGAGTGGCTGGTGTCAAGCTGGGCATTTGGAGGCTGGCTTAATGCTGACTCGTCTGCTCCTTTAGCCGCCCCGGTTCATGAAGTGATCTGTCTTTCTGGTCTGTCTGTCTTGCTTTGCTCTCTGCCCCAGAAGGCATTGCTTGGGAGCTCCCTGTTACTGCAGAACCAGGTCTGGACGCAGCTGCTGCAGAACAAGGAGAACCAGGCCGTGCTCCATGTGAGTGGTAGAGGGCTTCCTGTGTGTGTGTGTGTGTGTGTGGGGAGACGCAGCGCCAGATGCACCCTCAGGCCTGGGCCGAATTCCACTCATGCGCTGACCTTTCGGGCTGGGCTGTGACATGCGGAGCAAGGAGCAGTGTGTAAACGGCACTGTCCTGGGGGGCAGCCACCCTCTCCTGTCACCTCCTTGCACTTACTGCTGGTCTAGGGGCTTGACCCTGCTGCCATGGAAATCGGCGGGTGCCTTCCCCAGGGGCAGGATCCCAGCAGTGGGTTGCTTCAGCCCTGCCTGTGGCTTTAGGGGGTAGTAAGGTCTCCAGCCGTCCCCCCCCCCCCATTTGCAGGGGAGCGGCCCTG
Source organism: Cuora mccordi (assembly GCA_003846335.1). Taxonomy (NCBI): domain Eukaryota; kingdom Metazoa; phylum Chordata; order Testudines; family Geoemydidae; genus Cuora; species Cuora mccordi. The sequence goes on from ML123317.1 coordinate 179,262, forward strand.
GATCCAGGGGCCTGTGTAGGGCTGTAAGGGGGTTCTGGGCTGGGCATGTCGCCTCTAACGATCGGAGTGTCTCTGGGCTTGGTAGTACCCGTCTGAGCGGAGCCCCTCTCTGCCTCCTGGGTAAGGCTCAGTTAATGTGCTGCTGCCGAAGCCGGGCTTCTGCCCGTGGAAGAGCGTGTGCCGAGCAGGCCCGTGGCTGCGTTCAGCTGCGGCGGCGTGAGTTCCGTGCCGTGGCGCAAGCGGGGCCGGGCCTCTCAGCGCTGGGTCTGTTGGACAGTGGTAACGTCTCCGTTTGTTAGTGGCACAGGACTGGGGGGGCGGGGGGGGAGCTGAGCTGGCCCCTGGGTTCTAGGGAAGCAAGCGGTCTGGACAGAGGGGAGGGAGCCGCGTGGGAGTAGCCTGGTTTCTATTTTCGGTGGTTTGTCTGTTTAAAGAGCCATGAAATTGCTGCAGCCCGTCTCCCTGGCGGCCCCTCCAGGGAGAGCTTTGAAATGCAAATAGTGCTCTGGAAAGACAAGCAGCGGCTGTGGTGTGCCCCTCTCCGGGGAAGAGCTCCAGCCAGTGCTTGCGCTAACAAGCTGTGCTGTGTTTAGATCACTCCAGTGCCAGCTGAGCTTCCAGCCCGCTTCCTTGGGAAGCGCAGGCTAGGCCGGCTCTCTGCAGCAGCCCGTTGGGTCCCTGAGCATGCAAAGATTGCCAGATCTTCTGTCTTCTCTTCCTTTCCTGGGAAGCTCCAGCTTCCCCTCCCATCTGTAAATGTGCCGAGCCTCCTGTGTCCCCTCCCTGCGTCTCTGGGAGGGGTGTGCTTGGACTGTGATCACAGCACTTCCTTAGCACAAGGTCACCCGGCTGCAGCTGGACAGCGGGTATTTGGCCGGGCCTCTCCACTCGCTGCCCAGCACAGAGCACACTATCAACAAGTCATTGTATGACATTTTAGTGTGTACTGGCTTGGCCAGTGCTTTTTATGTAGCTAGATGTGTTGCTGTATCCCCTGGAAGACCCCTGCGTGCCCCAGGGGTACACGTGCTCCTGGTTGAGAACCACTGCTCTAGGGAACTCTTCACGTGCACATGGCTAGTACTCCGCAGGTTCTGTCCCCGCGTGCCGTGCACGAACTGCTCATGGAGGGCCCAGAGCTGAGTGCACCATAGGCACCGATTTGCTTGGGTTGGCTTCTTGCAATGCTCTCACCGCTTGGCTGCACCGCTGGCATTTCATACTAACCGCGTTTCCCACTGTGCCTTCGGCTTGGCCTTTAACCTGCTTCTTGTTTGCAGAAACCCGGGATCTTGGGGGACTCTCCTCTCAGTTCTCTACAGCACGGCACCTTGGGGTTGGCGACCGCCCCGGCTCAGCCGGGAAGCTCACTGCTGGGAGAACTCGCCTCAGGTAACGCTGTGGGTTTGTGGCATGAGCCGATTGCTCAGGAGTCGTGATTCCTGCAGCATGTGCTGGATGCTGGGCAGAGCTGCAGCCGCTCACGTGAGTGCAGCCTCGGTTCTCTGTGCAGTGCCCCATCCCAGACGCTGGGGTTTGCAGTTCCTGCCACCCTGGGCGCTGCCCGTTCACCGTGCCGCCTCGTGCATGGAGCAATAGCTGCAGTGCGCATCACTGGAGATCGCTGTGCTGGCATTGACGTCGGGGTCTAAAGCACGGGCATGTTGGTCTGCAGATAACCCTGGAGGAGGGCAGAGCCCTTAGGAAACCCTGGGGCATGTTAAGACTTTGCCCTCTCTGGAGTAGGAGCCATTGGCGTGGGCCTGCAGAGGAGGCTGTCTGGGCGCCGAGCTAGCTGTTCTCAGGCTCAGATGCAGGCGTGTGTGGGTGAAGGGGAGGGTGGAAGAGGTTGCTGAGTGACTGTCTGTAAAGCGGTGGCATCTCCTCTCCCCAGGGGGGCCTCTGCCTGCTGACATGACGCAGGGGCATGTGAAGTCACCGATCCTGCCTTCGGGGGGCATGCCCCTGGCATCCTTCCTGGGGACAGAGAGAGAGAACTCGGCAATGGGGACGCAGATGTCCCAGCTGACCTCATCTCCTGGGACCCCATCAACCCTGCCGGGTCTCACCACTTCCATCCTGGGATCGGTGATCAGTGGACTTCAGAAACCAAAGCAGATGGAGAACGGGGTAAGAAGAGCAGCTGTGTTCAAAGTCCACCTAGAACAAGCGCTTCCCACTGCCATCTGCCGCCTGCTCCCCAGTCTGTTCGGTGCAGCCTTAAGTCTGCTTCCAACCTCTTGTCCCCGGCAAAGCAACGTAGTGGTCGGCAGGAGTCTGAACGGCCTGTGCGTTTCTCTGTCCTGACGCTCCTCTGAGCGGCCTGCCTCGGGGATACCGTCCAGCAGCACTAATCCCTGGGACTCCTTCTCTCCTAGGCCTCGCTGCTGGGAGAGCCGCCCAAAGACTTCAAGATTCCTCTCAACCCTTATTTAAACCTGCACAGCCTTCTTCCTGCAAACAGCCTGGGAGGTGAGCTGGCTGGGGGGCTGCTGCCCCTTTAAACTGACAGTAGGAGAAGCATGGGGGTCGGCATGGCTCTTCTGCTAAGTGTGCCCTGAAAGGGGTGGACAAGGCTGGAACTGAACCGGAGCTGGGCGGGGAGCTGTCCATGCTGGGACCAGAGCAGGGCTGCAGACCTGGGGGAGCAGGGCTGCAGACCTGGGGGAGCAGGGCAAGACTCCTCCTGCTTCAGCTCAGTGCCTGTCTGCACAGCGGAGAGGGATTGATGTTAGGAGCCTGCCAACAAGCGCCCAGGAGTGCATCTCCCGTGCTACCACCAGGCCAGCCTGGGACGTAGCACTTGGCTTGTTCAGGCAGATGCCAGTCAGGAGACTCCGTTTGAATGGAGCTGGGGGCAGACTTCGCCTGTTGACCTCCTGCCACAGGGTCACGGATCCCCACTTGAGAACCAGGGGCAGTTGGTGTCGGAGCCAAGAGCAGGAGCAGCCGTTAGTCACCGTGCTGCCCTGACTCGGGTAGGGCAGAGATCCTGCTGTGTTCGAGCGCAGGGGTTAAACTTGGTGGATGGCAGGCCAGAGGGACAAATGATTTAGTTTTGCCTTGTGGGCGTTACTGAAGCGAGGTCAGGCTCCGTCTCCAGCGCACTGCTAATGGCCCACGGGGCGATGGGACTGTCCCTCTATCAGGTATGGGGCGTCCGGGGGAGGGAATCCCGAGGGCTGAGAGCTGCCTCTCCCTGGGGGCAAAGGGCTGGGCCGAGCAGTGCAGTTGGGTAATGGGGCAGCCTGCAGTAATTTCTCTCGAAAGGCAGCCGGGGCAGCTGGGCCCTTGGCTATCTGCCGTGGTGCTAATGAGTAACGCTCTTCTGCAGGTGGTGCCAATAAAACATTTAATCTGAAGGCTGGAGTGCTCGGTAACGTTTCCAATCCCAGAATCCCACAGCCTCCCATGGCTGACCCACCACTGTCCTCTCCCGGGCTGGCAGGAGACAACTATGCTTTCGACTATCAGCCGGTAAGTACCTTGGGGCAGGACAGAGCATTAGCCCAGACGTCAGCTGGGACGAGTCGAGCCCTCTGGGTATTAAAGCAGCAGAGCAGGGAACGGAACCCAGGCGTCCTGCCTGCTCTTCTCCCGTTTTCTCCCTCCCTGGTCAGGCACGCCCGTGACCCACCTGATCTTGTGTTATGGCCTCTGGAAATGCCTGTGTAAGAGCCTTGTTTGCTCTCTTCTTTCTCCTGGAAGGACTTGGGATCCCGAATGTACGGCCAGTCGAGGGACCACGCTGGGCCCATCCTGGGCGGATTTGGACACAGTAGGCACAAGGTAACTTCTGCGGGTATTCAGCTAGGAGCTGAGCCGTGGGGCTGGTCTGAGTGCAGCCGCCTGGATTCTGAACCTCCCTTTTGAGGCGACAATGCACTGGACTGGCGGCTCTGAGACTGGGCTCTGCTGCTTCCCTGTTCTCCCATGCTTCACCCCTGCAGCTTCTGGGCCTCTCTCTGGGGGTGTGGCCTGCCTTGGCTGGTTTTGGGGTGTGGGAGGAGCCTGCCTGGGTCACGAAGTGGCATGGATCAGGTTAGGTGGAGTTCTGCCCTGCCTGTGCCCTGCACAGCTGATGGTTCCCACCTCTGCCACAGAGGCACCAGGCAGTTCCCTGTCCCGTGTGTCCATGGCTGCTCGTGAGGGTATCGATAACAAGGGCCTGGTTTGTGGATCTCCTCGGGGCAAGCTGCCAAGGGGAGGAACCATTCCCAGGCTGGCCAGAAAGTCGGTGATGTGTCTGCTCGCTGCTCCGAGAACAGCTGTCAGCCTTGCCCAGAGCAGGATGTCGCGGAGGGGCCAGTGTCTTCCAGCTAAGACGCTGGAAAGCCCAGTGCAGACAGGACGTACCGTCTCTAGCAGGGTCTAGTTGGAGCCGGGGGGAGGTACCTGCTGCCAGTGAGTTAGACCACACTAGCCAATCCCTAGCCTCACGCCTTTCTGTACTCAGCTAGCCCAGGCCTTCGGGCTCCACGGTGGCATGTTCTTGCTTTTCCACGAGTCCCGTGGGCCTGCTTCAAGGGGGATCCCGCCCAGCAGCCCCCCGTCCCTGAGCAAGAGGGGGTGTTGTGTCCTTTGCGCCAAAGAGAATTTGGTTTCCCTGGGTACGTCTACACTGCAGTAAAACCTGTGGCACCGTGTCTGGGTCAATTGACTCAGGCTGCGGGGTGAAAATTGCGGTGTAGACATTTGGGCTGGGCCCCGGCCCTGAGACCCCCCCCCCCCGGCGGGGTTTCAGATCCCCAGCCCCAGCCCAAACGTTTACGCTGCATTTTCCAGTCCTGCAGCCCACAACCAAGTCGGTTAACCCGGGCCTGCGGTGGGTCTTGGGTCGCACTGTAGACACACCCGTTGATCTATTTCCACGCTGCAGAGCACGGAGGCACAGCCTGCAGTTCTGCCTCCAGGGGGCTGAACTGAGCCTCGATCCAGCTTGTGATGCGGAGCCGCTTCTCTTCCAGATGTCTTCATCTCCTGGATTTGAGAGGAGCAGCTTGGGGCCACCCCTGCCGCCCTTCTACTCGGGATCCCCAACCTCCTACTTCACCAGTGGCCTTCAAGCTGGGCTTAAGCAAAGCCACCTGAACAAAGTGAGAGGTCACTTCTGTGTGTGCCGGGAGGGGAGAGTCTGGGCTTCCGGCTGCTAAGGGCGCAGACGAGTGTGGGTCAGCTCGCTCGCACTCAGGCTTCCACTAGTTCGGAGTGACTCAAAGATCCAGGCAGGCGGGCTTGGTGATTCCTGGCGGGGATCCCAACCTGCCGGGGCTCTGCACGGCCTGGGTTTTACAGTGGCCGTGTGCTGAGGGGTATTAGCTTTTAATGGAAAAGGCCAGGCCTTCGCCTTGCTCTGGCGCTGCCATGAAATGGAGCCGCCTGGCGGATGAGCAAGCGGCCAGTTGTACGGTCTCACGGCAGGGGCGGCTCTGAGAGACGCTTACTCAGCGCTAAGATGGGACCTGGAGGCCGGTACCTTCCCTCTGGGGTGAAGGTCCCGCCAGCAGTGATTAGAAATGGCCTGATATTTGAAGCCCAGCCCTTCCTGTAAGACCCAAAGGGAGCTGCTCTCCCTGGAGGAGAATGGGCATGTTCCCTGCTGTCTGGGTGTTGCATTCAGTGCCATGAAATCTGCCACTAGGGTGGCACGGCAGGAGCTGCAGCTGCAGCCCCGTTCCCTAGGGGGAGGGGAGAGATGGTGCGATGTCTGCGCAGAACGTAGCCCCTGCTAGTCCTCGGGAGGTGGGAATAGGCCTCTGAGGGGTCCCTTGAATGGAAAGCGGCTGTGTTGAGCCAGTGGAACTGCAGGGTGCTTGTGGGCCCATGCAGTGCTGGTAAACAGGGACATCAGTGGCGGCGACTCTCTCTCTCTTCCAGGCAGTAGGGATGCCACCTGTGGGCACCGGGGACAGTATCCTGGGCTTGGGACCAAACAGCCATTCCCACGGCTCCCACTCCAAGGTGAGTATCTGTGGGGACGAGGGCAGAGCTTTGCTACCGACCTGCCCTGGTGCTTTGCCAGGCCCTGACACTCAACTCCCCACTGTCTTTTCCAGACTCCGATCGGGGGCCAGAAACGGGCCTTCTCCCACCTGCTGCCATCCCCGGAGCCCAGCCCGGAGGGCGGCTACGTCGGGCAGCATTCTCAGGGCCTGGGAGGGCACTATGCAGACTCCTACCTGAAGCGGAAGAGGATATTTTAACCCCCTCCCTGCTGAAGCACTATCATCCCCTCCGCGTGTAAATCTTGTACAAATTTTTTTTTAACGTTAGTCTTGATTTTGAGGTTTTTACGTGTGTGAGAGAGACTTGGCTTCTCTGAGCGGGGTGGGAAGCCCCACAGGCTTCCTGCTGGAGGATGAGCCCTTCCAATTCCCCCTCCCTCCCCCGCATTCCAGAACCAGCACCCGTCTGCGTCACGGGCAGCCAGAGCAGAGGCGAGCACTCCGCAAATGTACCGTGCGGGGGGAGGACACAGCTTACCCCGTGGCCCCTGTCTCTGCTGTTCTCGGTGCCTCTCCGTGGGGCGGAACCTGCTGGAGTCGTGCTGTATTCTGATTGCAGTAACTGGGAACCTACAAACAATCCTGAGAGGACAGAGAGTCTAGGGCGATGCACGTTCCCTGCCTTAAACTGCTGCTTCAGAGAGAGGAATGTAAGTGACTCCAGCAGGTGCCCTTTGCTCACTGGAACGTGAGCATGGAAGTTCTGGTAGCGCAGAGGTGGCGATCTAGGGGGTACACGTACAGAGGTCTAGTTACGCTGTGGGACTCCGGATCTGCCTGGTTCCTGGTCCCACCCTGCTCAAAGCCTTCAGAGCTGCGTCTGGGATGCAGCGCTCCCTAGAGGCTCACGCTGAGCTCGAGGTCTCGGGCCCCGCCTGCCTCTCCAAATTCCTGTTCTGTTTTGTTTTTTAAACCCTTCAGATGCTGATGTTTTACACTTTTTTGTTTGGAAATGAGATTTGTAAGTTGCCTTTTTAATTCATGCTTTGGTTTTTATTTCCTTTTTTAACTAGCTAGGAGCAGGAATCTTGGTCCATTGTAAGGTCGCTGAGCCTGGTCATTCCTTTTATTTAGTTTCTCTCTCTCCTGGGCATGAACTTTGGTTCTAGAAGTTTCTTTTGGGGTGGGGGGAGTCAAACATTTTCCTTGATTTCTGTTTTGCTGAGTCTTGCAGTAGAAGCCAGCTGCAGCTGGCAAACAGAGCTGCTTTCCCTGCAGCCAGGCAGCCTCTGGACACTGCTTCCCAGGAAGCTGCTCTGCCTCCCCCTCCTGTTGACCAAGCTTGGAGGGCGATTTGTGGCTTCGTGACGTCCGACACGGGGCCGCCCTTGTGTTCGGTCTGGAACTAGACGTTCAGCCAGTTGCCCCCTCTCTCCAGCTGCATTTTGAGTATAGCATTAAATGCAGCTGAGCTGATGTTGGCAGCGTTGGGTATCAAGCCCGTAACGGTGCGTGCTGCTGAGAACCGGCTGGGTTAATGCCTAGGGACCGAGCCGCGAGCCAGCCGATTTAGTCGAGCAGGCTGCAGAGTTGCACAGCGAGCCGGTGTCCGGTGATTGAGAACGGTGCCCTGCTGGCATCCGTTGAGGGGAGGGTGATGAGCTGCTTTCTCGGGGAAGGATTTGTATAGAGACTCCCCACCCTCTCTTGATTTGGGGTTGACAAAGTTGCTACCATGTTTCTACTGTAGATGCTGCCTGGCTTGCTGTATGCGTGGGGCCCAAGCCCTCGAGCTGGCCAGTGCCTTTCCAAAGTAAAGAGAGATTTCTATCAAGCCTTGTCCCCTTTCTATACGCGCCGTAAACGTGTCATTTTCTGAACACTTCCAATTCCTTGGAGCTGCACCGCACCCTGGAGCTGGGAGCCAGTGGCCAGAGGGGGGTCTGGGAGCCAGGCAGACTGGACTTAACCATGTTTCTCTTGGCTGTGGCCAAGTCCATGAACACCAGCGTCTAGTCCTACAGACACTGGTCTGTGCGTCCATCCAGCTACACATTAGACCCCTCAACTTTCTGTCCCCAGGGAGACTTCCAGGAGCTAAGAGTCCTGGTGATTCACAAGCCCCATCACTCCAATACTGAAACCTCACAGCAGCTTTCAGCATCCAGACCTACCCCCCCTTTGCTACACTGATCTGCATCCCCTCTTGCTTTTACCTGAAGGCCTGGGGTGAGTCACAGATCATCTCCAGCCTGCTCTCTAGTGGTAACTGCAGCTGTTGGGCTTCTGTCAGCCCCAGTTCCCTTCCTGCCACTCTGCTCCCCGGGCAGCCGCTGAGCCCGGCTTTCACAGCTCTGCTGTCTTGTTTGCTGGGGATTTTGTTCTTGTTTTTACTTCATGCTGCCTTGATTCTGTTTCCCCTTTTCTGGTCATGGCTTGCTGCTGCAGGCCGTGGGGAGCAGCTCTTGTGCTCTGGCCTGCGCCAGGGTTCAGCTGGGAACATAGCTCCATGCAAGTGTTTTGTTTGCTGAACTGAAAATTAAGTGAAGAAAAAAATGTGTAATAAGCTCCCTGTGCCTGACTTTCTCCTTATTAGTGTTTAGTGGGGGGGGGCAGGCCCCGACCGGCACTGGTGTCTGGGGGGCTAGTCCCTGCCTAGAACGAGAGAGCTTGGCCTGGGGGAGGGGGGGAGAAAGAGTGTAACCCCCCAGTAGAGTGGCCAAGGGCAGGGGCCACCCAGCACTGTTGTTCCATGATTGGGGGGGGTTAATTAGAAGGGGAGCAGTGCTCCAAGAAGACAAGGTGAGAGCAGCAGACAGCACGGGGGAAGCGGGAGGGAATGGGGGGAACTTCAGTGGATTCAATGGGCTGCCCCCTGCCCTGTGAGTTCTCTGGGGATCCCAGCACTAGGACTGCAGGGAGGTCTGTCACTAGGCCAGGGTGATGCCCTCACACAGCACCGTGCGCTGAATGCACAACAGACTAGAACCTGTGCAAACTGCAGCACTAAAGCAAGGGGTCCCTGAGCCCATCTCCCGCTTCCCAGCTGCGGGCCCTGCTCTGCTGCAGCCTCTTTGGCCTAGTGGCCCGTCTGTCAAAGGGGGAGGGCCTGTTCCAGCTCTTAGCAGGTGTGTGGCGGGGCAGAGCTCGAAGCGCTTTACGCAGCAGGTTGGTAACGTTCAGCTTCTGCCTTGGGAAATGGGGGTAGAGCAGGGACAGGCTCTGCCCGAGGTCGGGCACCGAGCCCTGCAGCTGGAACCCAGCTCTCCTGCAGCCCAGGCTAGTGGGTGATCGGCTGGGGCTCCTGGCCCAGGGCACGGATGGATCAAAGCCTGCCAGGCACTCAGCTACTGTGGGGCTGGGGCAGAGGGACCCAGGGAGGCTTGGTCTGACTCCACTGAAACAGGGATGAGCCAGGTCCCTTTGGCCCCATAGGGGCTGCCCCCCGGGCTGGGGGAAGCAGAACGAGATGCTCTTCTGTGCCGCGGCTGCTGCCTACAGAGCAGGGGTGGCACCAGGCCCAGATCCTGCATCTGCTGAGCTGGGCTTGGGCACAGCTGGGCTGAGGTGCTGGTGCTCAGCAGGGCCCTGCCCCCACCTCCTTCCTCGTCCTGCCCCTCAGCATAGCCCCAAACCCGCTCCTCGTCCTGCCCCCCTGCCCCCAGCAGGGCCTCAGACCCCTCTTGGTCCTGCCCCTCACCCCCCAGGATGGCCCTAGCCCCAGCCTGCCTCCCTCTTGGTCCTGCCCCCTCACCCCCCAGGATGGCCCTAGCCCCCCCAGCAGGGCCCCAGACCCCTCCTGGTCCTATCCCCTGCCCCCCCCCCCAGCATAACCCTGGCCCCACCCCGCCTCCCTCTTGGTCCTGCCTCCAGCCCCTGGCCCCGCCCCCCCGCCTGTCTCCCGGACTCAGCTGCCGCCACTGACCCCTGACCCCGCCTGGATCACGTGGCGCCTGTCATGGCGGCCCCCGTGGCGGCCGGTGGCGGGATGGTGACTCGGCGGCTGCTGCTGGGGGCGGCCGGGGGGCTGCGGCTCCGCCCGGCGCGGGGCTTCCGCACGGCAGGTGGGGCCGGGCCGGGGGGAGCGAGCGAGCGGGGGGGCAGCCCGTGGGGTCTCCGTGGGGCGGGGCACCCCCGAGCTCGGGCAGAGCCACGCGTGGGACCCCCACGGCCACGGGCGGGCGGAGCCCCGGGGAGAGGCGGGCTCGGCCCTGGCCTGACCCGCCACGGGGCTGGGGGGACCCCGGGGGGGACCCGCCAGACTCACGTCACCATTGTCACCTTCACCCTGGCGGGGTGCGAGGGGACCGGCGTGAGCCACCCCCGTGCAAGGCGCTCGTGCGAAGGGGTGTGCACCGGCGCCCGACGCCCGGCTGCGGACACGGCTGAGGTTTGGGCTGCGGGAGCCTGGGTGCTGGGCGCCTACGGGACGCCCCCCACTTCCCGCCGCCTTTCAGCGTGAATCGGGCTCCTAATTCCCTCAGGCACCTTCCCAAGGTCTCGGCCCAGCTGGGATTTATGGGCCTGCCGTATACATGGGCCTGAGCCTGCCGCGCATTCTGTCCATTGCCTGTTCGAACCTGCCATTCCCATCCCTCCCGCTGCCCCCTGCCCCGCCAGGGACATCCGCCGCAGCAGAGGCCTGGCCTGGCCGGCCTGGGTGGGGATGAGCAGGCACCGTCCCAGGACACTGTTTGCCCCGTGGGCTTTCAAGCTCCTGCCCCGCTCAGGCTGGGCGGACGGGCCCCAGGGAGCTCTGCCGCTAGCTGAGCTGCAATGTACTTTTCCCAGGGGTGTTCCAGGTGGAAGACGAGAGCGGCACAGCAGAGCCCGCGGGCGACGTGTGAGTACCAGGATCCGCGGATGGGACTAAGCTCAGGCCCTTTTTGCAGCCCTCGCATTGGAGGATTTCCACTGCCGCCTCAGCCAGGACGGTGTCTGTTCTCAGAGGCTGCCAGACATGGTCCAGAAGGATGTGGGGCAGTAGTGGGCTGAGCACAGCACTGGGGTGCAGGATGCCTGGGTTCTAATCCCAGGGCTAACACCAACTCCCTGTGTGACCGCTGGCAAGTCACTGCCCCTCTTTGTCCCTGATCAATAAAACAAGGATCATAACCTGCCTCCCTCACCAGGTGGATGATATTTCCGGATCCTGCCCCTGCCCCTCTGTAGGGGGGCTCAGAGAATGGCGTCCTGGGGGGGGGGACGATTCTACAGCCCTGAAAGAGTGGCAGCATGGCCCCGTGGGTGCAGCGCTGGACTGGAATTCAGGAGACCAGGGTTCTGTTCCCAGCTCTGCCGCTTGGGCAAGTCTCTGGCTTGCTCTCTGCCTCAGTTTCCCCACCTGTGACGTGACTAGGATGACCCTGACCTTGCTCTGTAACGCACTGTGCAATCTGTGGCTGGGAGGTGCTGTGTCTGGCGCGTGGCTAATGCCGGTCAGTCGCCCTGGCGGAAGAGAGAAGCACCAGGATTGCCGTGTGGTCCCATTCCAGCTGGCTCGCAGGCTGCCCTGACTTGGAGGTCTGCTGCATGTGCCCTGAGAACTGATCCCCCCACCCCCGTCAGCAGCCCTGGCTCCATTCACTCTATATAATCCTGCTAGCCCCCGTCTTCCAGTGGCGGCAGGAGGTCACTGGATCTGACTGTGTTTCCCCAATACCCCCTTTCCCTCCTCTAGAGTGAACGTGGTTTTCATTGACCGTTCCGGGCGCCGGATCCCCGTGCAGGGGCGCGTGGGGGAGGACGTGCTGCGCCTGGCCCAGAGGCACGACATCGAACTGGAAGGTCTGTGCCGCGCTGCCCTCCCCTGCCCCATGCCGGGTGGTAGACGATCAGGGATGCAGACAGCTCCATGGGCCGGCAGGAGCCAGGCTCCCCCTGGGCCCCGGCAGCTGCCAGCGTCTGGTGTGACTAGGGGAGCCCTTGGAATCTCTTCAGTGCTCCCCCCCCCCCCTGCATTTCAGGGGATTTGCCAAGTCCCCAGAGGGGGCCATGGTGCAGGGAAGGGGCAGGGCGGGGTCAAGCTCATGGTCCCCGCACGTCCCTCCCTGTAGCCGGACTCCGCTTCCCCCCAGGAGCTGAGGATGAGGCTGAGAGGGAGTCCTAAGAATCCAGAGTGGGTCCCTTTGGGGTGGGAGCACTGAGGCAGTCAGGCTGCTGGAGGGTGTCCCAGAGCTGGACCCGGGGGCAGGAGGGGGGAGCTGACGGTGGGAGAGGTCAGAGGTGAGGGACTCGTAGTCTGCCCTCACTGTACAGACACACGGCTGGGCTCCCCCTTCTCCCTGGGGGCAGCTCAGCCCCCCCCCGCTGCAGGGGCCTTGTCCGCCCCTGACTCTGCTCTTGTGTTCCCAGGCGCCTGCGAAGCCTCCCTGGCTTGCTCCACCTGCCACGTCTACGTGAGCCAGGAGTTGCTGGACAAGCTGCCTGTCCCTGACGAAAGGTAACGGCCTCTGGGTGTCTGGGCCCTGCTGCCCCCCCATCACCAGGAGGGCAGGGCTCTGCGAGAGCCTAACGCTGTATTCCTCCCCCTGTTGTGCTGGGTGAGCGAGAGCAGCCCCCCCGTGCTGGGTGCAGCAGTGGGTCCCTGCCCCTCACCGTCTAAACAGACCAATGGAGAATTTTCTCCATTTTACAGGTGAGGGAAACTGAGGCCCAGAGCCAGTAAGTCCCCCCCAGTCACCACGAGCATTGCCAAAGCTGTGACTCGAACCCAGGGCTCCTGGGGCCCAGTGTTTTAGCCCCAATCCTGTTCTTTCCCTTTGCAATACTGCGTGGGGGCTGTTCAGCTGCTGCCCTCCCCCCCAGCAGTGGCTGCATTTCAGTGAAACAGTCACCTGCGTTCAGCCTGGAAAATGCTGCCCACCAGCTAACGCCCCACTGCCCTGTGGACTCACCCGTGACTCTTTGTCTCCCTAGGGAGGAAGACATGCTGGACCTGGCCCCACAGCTGCAGGAGAACTCCCGGCTCGGCTGTCAGATCATCCTCACCAAAGAGCTGGAGGGGGCAGAGTTCACCCTGCCCAAAATCACCAGGAACTTCTACGTGGATGGCCATGTTCCCAAGCCCCACTGAAGGCTGGCGGAGTCTCTGGGCTGCCCAAGGCTCTGGGGCTGGGCCTTATAGAGCCCAAAGCAAGGGGGGCTGGTCGGAGAAGGCTCCCCCGGGGGCCTGCTGGTGACATGGAGAGGTGGGGGGAGGGGTTGTTTAATAGGCCTAGGGTGAAGCGCTGAACTTCCTGCAGGCCTTGGGGGGGAGAGGAGGAAGATGGCAGCAGCAAAGATGCTAGAATAACCCCCACACACACCAAAAATCCATCCCAGCTCTGCCACCCCCTCCCCAGCACCTGTGCTCACAGCCCCAGAGGCGACGTGGGACGGAGGAGGAGAGGGGGCCGTACAACAGCCCTACCTTTTGTGTCCAGGGAATGGGTGTTTATTGGTGTTGGTTAACAAACCCCGCAGCCCATCCGGGGGAGAGGAAGCGGGGGGACTCTGCCTTCTCCCTGCCTGGCGGTCGGTGCCTCATGGCGTGTTTTAATGTACATTGGGGCCTTGGTGCGTTCCCTGTGCCACTTGGCAGGGACCAAAGCCGCATATTCTCTGGGCTGGTCACAGTCGCTCAGCCTGTGTCACGCTGGAACCTCAAGATCAGGGCCACATTCGGTTATTAAAGCTGATGTTTGTACAACACGTGGCTGCTCTCTTCCCCGGCCCCCGCACCGGGACTGTCCGCACGGCGCCGCAGGGACCAGAGAGCCGCTCACGCTCCAGCTGGAGCCAAGCACTAGTTACAGCTTTCCCGAGGGTCAGTGGTACAAGATTTACCCGTCCCTGGTGCCAGCACTGCAGGCTGAGGGATGTCAGCGCTTCACAGGCAGCTGCAGAACCCGAACCCTTCTGCAGCCCCCCATGGAGCACGGGAGGGGGCTGAACATCAGCCAGGGAAGGCGAGGGGGTTACCAGATTACACACGCTCCTAGCAGGTGTCTTCCCACAACACACAGGAGCCGGCTGGGCTGAGCCCCAGGACAGCTGGCTGCTGCGCTTCTCCCCTGGAATCGGTGCTAGACTGAGCGGGGTGCTTAGGGGGAGCCCCAGCATCCTGGGGGCTGGATCCCATTGAAAGCCAGGAACCGGCTTTGCCAGCCAAATGCCTGTCCAGGTGCTGACTATTCCACCTTTCTGCAAAGAGAGACACTGCATCTGCCCCCAGACACGCACACCCCCCTCTGCTAAACTGTTGCTCTCTGGCTGACAAAGAGCTGTTGTGTCCCACCCCAGAGGTGGCTGCATTGTACTGGTGGGGCCATGCCCCTGCCCTTTGGAACAGCCTCCATCCTCCCATGAGATGTGCACAACTGGTCAAGTGGGTTTCTCTGCACCATCCTCGCCCCCACTGGGGAAGGGGGGGAGGGCTGGGAACAGCCATAGCAGCTTAGCACGTCATTGGGGGGTGGGGGGTGTCTGACCTGAAGCCTTTTAGCTTTGGTGGCATGTGTAGGGTCACTGTCTCCTGCCTGGGGAAGTGGGAACATTCCAGCCCCCCAGTAGCTCCGTGGCTGGTCTCCTGTCTGGGCAGGGAGCACCCTGCATGGTTTGGCAGGGGTAGGACGGCTGAGGGCAGGTGGCCGGAGACCCGACACACTCACTCCATGGAGGGTCTGGATTCCTGAGCCCAGCAGGAGCCGAGCTGAGTCCCAGGCCTGCTGCCAGGTGCTCAGCCTGCTAGGGCGCCCCGGCAGGGGATGGGATGCCGGAGCCAGGCCTGCGGGATTCACCCGCCCAGCTCGGCCACATCCAGGCCCCAGAGCCTGGGGGAGACACGAAACCCAGCCCCAGGGCAGCTCTTCCCCCAGGCTTGTTCCTTGCGGGTATTCCGGCAGGTCCGCTGAGCCCAGCGGGCTGGGTACAGCACAGACCCCCTCCCACAGATCTCCCCCGAGCCAGGACGGGGACCCGCACACCCAGGCAGCACCGGCCCAGCCAGGGATTAAACCAAGCCCCAGCTCCATTGCTGTAGCCTCTGGACCATCCAGCCACCTGCAGCACCAGGGGCTCCCAGGCCCAGATCCCCAGGCCAGAAGGGGGGCCTGGGAGCCCCTAGTCTGCCCCCCTGCACAGGCCAGAGTGGCAGGGGAGGGAAGTCTGAGCAAATGCCCCCTTGGCATAACCACAGCAGTAGCGGAGGGGGGGTGTCTCCACCCCACCCCGCCCAGTGCTCACATCTGTGGGTCCCAGGATGCTTCACTCACGTGTCAGGTTGCATCTGGGGCTGCCCCACTGACGGGGAGGGGGGGGGGAATCACCCCTAGGTGGTGCTCACCATCCACAGCCAGGGCAAAGGGGGGGGTGTGTCCGTGTCTCCCCCCGCCCGACTGGGCTGAGAGCTCCTGAGGGAGCCGCTCCGGGGTCCTCAGACAGTCCAGGGCTTGGCAGAGCCAGACAGGGCCCCCCGAGGGGGCAGACACCCCACTGCTGGGGCAGGCGGACATCAAACAACCGCCCCCGGTACCAGCACAGCGAGACACGAGCCGAGCCAACCCCCTGCCCCGGCCAGGCGCCCGCCCGCCCGCTGCAGCCGCCC
>ML123317.1:199792-217556 GCA_003846335.1 Cuora mccordi
CCCCCCACCTATGGAGCTCTCCAGTCACACGTGTTGTGGCGTGCCTGTCACTGTGCTATCTGCGTGCTGAAAGCAACAGGAAAGTGTGAATCACACCAAAGAGGGCAGGGTCCCTGCTTTATGATTGTTTATCATGTATGTGTCTGTGTCTTCTCCAGGTGCTAAAGGAACCGCCAGCCCCAACTCCTGCCATCTCTCCTCCAAGCTTCCCCCCCCGCAAGCCTTGGGATACTGGGGGACTGTGCAGAGCTCTGTGTAGGGATCCCCTTTCTGCAGGGGGGGGTCAGAGATTGTGACAGTGTGTAATCATAACACAAGTTATGTCATTTCCCCATCCTCGGCTCCATTGTCTCTCCACTAGTGCTTTCCGCTCATATAATGATCGGATCGGGGGAGACACGGGGGGGGGGGAATCGTTTGTTCTCTGGCACTTTAAACTGCAGCCAGTTGAAACAGACTTAGGAGCAGAGGCATTGGCAGATGGGCTCAGCCCTGACACCCATCTAGTCCAGAATCCAGCCTCTGTCAGTGGCCAGCCCCAGCTCTTTCAAAGGCAGGCGTAAGAGCCCTGCAGTAGCAGCTGTGGGATAATCTGCTCCCCACTTGAAGTCTCTGGTTTAAGCCCTGGAGCGTGAGGTTTACTGTCTCTTCCTGTAATATCTCGTACTACAGCCTGGTCGTCTCCCACTCGCTAACATGTCCATCAAAATACATGGCAACCACCAAACACCTTTTAAAGTTACAGAGCAGAAGAAAAGAGACTTCACTTTGGTTCTGTTTCAGCCTTCTTTAGCCTGGAGAGATACATGGAAATGTTGAAAATTCACATTTGGACAGGTATTGAGGGGGAGGTGTTTTTTAGCCACCTAAGTGTTTTAGGAGCACACGTTCCATTGACTTTTGAAAGGGACGTTTGTGCCTAAATCCTTTCAGGTATTTTTGAAAAACTCCCCCTCAGTCCTTAGACAGTTGGGGCCTGATTTGCCGTTGCCACATTCAAGGAAAACAGAAATTGGCAAATTCAAACAGAGCCCAGGAAATCCTTTTTAAATGCAGTGTGTAACTAGGCCATGGAACATATTGCAACGGGAGGTCACAGAGGCCTAGAGGGATCGGACGTGATGTGGATAACAAGGATCTGCAGAGTTCTAACCGCTAGTGCTAATAACCATTTTGGAAGGGGCATTAAACCTCCTGCATTAGGTCTTAAATCAAGCGCTAACTACTAGGGGTTGGGATGAGACCTCCACGGGGGGAAGATCACCCCACATCTGCCTGCTGTGGAGTTTCTTGGCCCTTTCTATGAAGGAGCTGGTGATTGGGAAGTCCTAAGGCCTGTGTTGTATGGGAGGTCAGTGATCACAACAATCCCTTCCGGTTTGATCATCTCTGAATCCATTGTGCTGTGGTCGGATCCCGTAGGTCGGATCCACTATGGCAGCTGCTCTGTCCTGCACCTTGAACTCTCATTGACATCAGTGGAAAGAGGCTGTGAAACACGACAGGCTGATCTGGGAGCATTCTGTGCCCACTTTGCTGGGTATCCGTGATTGCCCAACAAGCAGAGGGATGAAAAATCTGACCCTCGGAAGCTAATTGTTGTTGGTTTGGGAGGAAGATTTTTTTAATGCTGATCCACTGGTTTTTGCTCTTTGTTTTGTTTGTAATGTCACAACCTGGTAAGATTTGTCTCATCTGATCTGTCTGCAGTGCAACGTGTGGGAAAAGGAGCCGTAACCCAAATCCAAGTCACGTCTCTTTAACAGGAGAATTCTGCAGAGCCAGCAGTTCTGAGGAGGATCAAGGCTCCCTCTCTGTCCAGAGTATGTTGCTTTTCAGAAACAAAACCCGTTACTATCAAATGGTAACACTCGGAAACCATTGGGGCAGCTATAAATACCTATATGGGGCCTGAGTCTCCCATTGCTGGGAGTCCTGTGTGGAGACCAGCTTAAGATCTGGACTCCACTTCAGTTCCTCTCTAGCCAGAGCCTAGCTGGTGGAAATCAGACAGCGCTCCAAGGAGCAGCCATAGACCACAGGGTTAGAAGGGAGCACAAGGGTCATCTAGTCTCACCCCTGCCAAGATGCAGGATTTGTTGAGTCTAAACCATCCAAGACGGGTGGCTCCAGCCTCCTTTTGAAACCGCCGGTGAAGGAGCTTCCACGACCTCCTGAGGCGTCCCCTGCTGATTTACACCAGCCGAGGGTCTGGGCTTTTATAACTGAAGTGCTTCCTCTCACACGTACTTACCACCAGGGGTGGCACTTCTGTGAGCAGTGCCCTTAACTTCAACAGGCAATGCTCATGGTCGTACTTGTATGGCTGGACACTGCTTTGGTCATTGTGTTATTTAATTCTAGGATTAGTTTTGGAGACACAGTTGATAAGAAAAGCTATGACAAAATAAAGCTGCAACAGTACTGTGCCTATTACGACTTCCTTTTTCTTTTTTTCCACCACACCACAAACTAAAATCCTATTTATCCACCAGAAAGGAAATAGATCTCAAAGCCCTTTCCTCGTTTTCCAATACCTGGGAATTGTGGTTTTAATACACCCACAGCTGTTGCTTTGTCTTGCTGTGACATAAGGCACATCAGAAATTGGGCACCAATTTTTAATGCTGAGGGTGACTCACCATGGGAAAAAAGCTACCAAGGGAAGTGGTGGGTTCTTCATCTCGTGAGGTCTTTATAGCCAGACCGGGGAGGTGTTTTAGCAATACCGGGGTAAATAACCAGGTGAAATGTAATGGCCTGTGGCAGGTAGGAGGTCAGGGTAGATCTAATCATAGAAGGGTAGGGCTGGAAGGGATGTCAGTAGGTCCCCTGCACTCAGTGCATGATGCTTAAACTCCATGAAACTGCCATAAAGCCACCACGCAGCCTATGTCTGACGCTTCTCTTTTCCATAGGTGGTAAGTGTTGCGCTTCCTGCCAGACGAGGAAAACTCCCCTGTGGAGGATTGCTGAGGACGGCACCCCACTCTGCAATGCCTGTGGCATCAGGTACCGGGGATACAGTGCTGCCAGTGTTGCTTTCTGAAACTGCACAGGCCAAGCTCTGTGCAAAGTTAAATATGTGGGCGAGTGTTTGCAGGATGGAGGCTTTTGGATTCCTGTATTCAGGCACCTAAACAAGCAGCTTGTTTCCACGTTCTGAGCACTCAGCAGTTCCCACTGATGCAGCCGTTTTGAAAAATTAATCCACGCTTGGGTTAAAACCAGGTAGGGGCCCGGCGTAAGATGGCAGTGACACCATGCCCTTATTTAGGTGCTTAAATCAATATTGCCGGCTCTCGTGGTCTTACTGGGAATCCTGCAATAATTGGCGTTTTTCTGGAAGCTCCAGCTCCCAGAGTCATGTGATTACCCAAAACATCGAGCTCTAATTTTTGAAAAATGGTTCAGAAAAAAGCTTGAAACTTTGAACAATGGTCACAGAGCTGAAAACACGACCCTCGGCGACCATATGAAGGCTCTGAGGCCAGACTGCAATGACAAAGAAATCAACATTTCATTATTTTTTGGTTTGGTTTCTAAGCAAACCCCTTGATTTTTTTGAGGGTCGCTGCCTCGTGGTTTTTGAACCCTTGGGGCTGGCAAGGGCATGGATTTAGGAGCTGAACCCAGGCCCAGATTCTCAAAGGTGACTAACTCCTCTTGATTTCAAGGCACCTAAACACCTTTGAGAATCTGGGCCCCATTTCCAAAATTCTTGGCCCAAGCCATTTCCCTAAATAAATTCCACCCTAAATATCCCCCTTCTAAGCAGAGGGAACATTTCAAAAGACTAAGGGGAAATAAAAGGATTGTTCCACTTTTGGCTAAAAATGTATTTATCTGAACCAACGGATTCCCCCCCCGCCCCTCCACAGGTACAAAAAGTACAGGATCCGATGTTTCCGCTGCTGGAATATCCCGAAGAAAAGTGGCAAACCTTACTCCCGCTGCGTGAACTGTGGAGACAGACTGCGCGTGGCCGCGGCCCAGCAGAGAACCGGGAAAAGGTCATTCCCATTTGATTTATTGATGTTTAAAAAAGGAGCAGCTTTGGCTGAATCGTAACATTCCCCGCCCCCTCCCCCCCGCACCTCTTCCAGAGCCAGGCTGGGCAGTGGAAGCCCCAGACTTGATCCCCTGAAATTGTTCACACTAGTGAAGGGGAATGAAAGGAGCAAATTGTTTAAATGTATCAGTTCTTGGTTACAGTGACGTTAGCTGGTGCTTAGAGGGTGAAATTTACCCTTCTGCAGGGAGTCAGAACAAAATCTGGGGCCTCTTGTCCCATTTAAGCCAGGAGCCTTGTGCTGCCTCTTCCCACATATTCAGTTTCACCTACTGGAGATACGTTCCCCTGGAAAATAGGGATTATTTTGCCACAAGAAGTTATTTTGCAGTAGAAACATTCTCCTCCTCTCTGTACTCTGGGGGTGTGTGTGTGTGTCTCCCTCTCTGGCTCTGCTGGAGGAGAGGAGTCCTGCCCTGGATGCGTGTTGTGAGGCAGGAAGGAACTGCCTTCAAGTAAATCAGCACACACCTGACCTGACACGGGGGACCTGTCTGCAGCCAGAAGCTGGCTCATGCAGCAGGTATTTGATCATGTTACCAGCCTCCTTTCCTTGTCACTGGCTTTTCTCTCTGGTGCATGTGCTTCCTGCTGCAGCGTTCGCCTGCATTCGGTTAGCAAAGTGACAGAGTTGAAAAGAGACGGGACAGGCTGGGGGCTCAAATTAGCAAGCGGGAAGTGGCTGATTGTAGTTAAGTGCAACCAGCTCTCCCAGTAGCACTGGCTCCAGAGATGATTTGTCGCCCCCCCTTCCCCCAGCTCCCCACTCTGGCCTGGTCTCAAATATTTTGGAGGTTGGCTGCTCTGAAATGTATCCGCCCTGTACCTCTGTCTCTCTGCACTCTCAGTGCATCTTTACCAAGAGTCAGCTGGGTGCTGGGTGCTCCAGTGGATCCCGCCCTGGCCGGCGAGTCAGGAGCTCTGGGTTCCAGCTGCGACACTGGCTCTGCACTGACATCCGGTGAGTTGCCGCTCGAGGCCTCTGTTTCCTGCTCTTTGGGGCCGGGAGTGTCTCTAGCCCCTGTGTTTGTCCAGCACCCGGGCCCCAGGCTCACTCGGGGTCTTCTCATGCCACTATAATACCCACACTTCAGCGTGAGGATGGAGGCCTGCCTCTGATCCAGCCTTCTCCCCCCTGCAGCTCCAGCGGGGGAACGCTCATAGTAACCGTAGCTTTAAAGGGCATCATTGAATGAGGCTCCTTTTGTTTTATTTTCTAGAAAATGCGACGACTTCCTTAAATCTCAAGCAAGGGCTCTTTGCTGTTAGCCGGAGAGCGGCTCTGGTACCTGCTGGAGTGAGCAGGGGCCCAGCGCTGCCCTGCGGGCTGAGCGGAGGGATGCGAGAAGCGTTGGCTCAGTCCAGTTGCCTTTAGAACCAGTTGCTGCTTTTCCCCCTTCCTCTCGTGCTGTTGTGTTCTGTAAAGTGCACGTCCGCTCCTGCCGTTGCTTTGCGCGGCAACTCGGGAAGGGGACGGGAAAATGAACCCAGGTTTTTGCACAGGCGAAGTTGTTACAGAGCTTGAACGAGGGGTGGGAAAATACGAGTTTGAATCTTAAGCTTGCTCCTGGCTCGCCTGGTGGGTGTGAGTGACCCCAGGAGAGCAGTGCTACGCCCTGGGTCTAACCTGTCTTGACTGTAGAACAGATGGCTGCAGCGAGGCTCTCTCTTGTTATGGCCTTGTTATGGGGCAGACGCAGACTCCAGAAGGAATTGAGATAATTCTGGATGTTAAAGAAAATAAAATATTAGCTCCATTCAGATAGTAACTTGCACCTGTGGCAGCAACAATCGCTGCTATGGACATGAGCTGAACATGTAGATTCTGGCAATGCTTAAAAAGCCCCGCTCAAAATGAAATGAAGCATTGTTAAGGGTTTAAGAATGTTTTAGATCCATATTTGTTCATGGACCCCAATGAAGAGCTTTCCTGTTAACGTGCTGATGTCTTTCCAAGGAGAGACACTAAGACTTGTACATTTGCAGGGCTCAGGCTTCAAAGCTTTTATATTTGCTAATTTAACAAATGAAATAACAACAAGTGAGTTGGGGATAATTAATATGGAACCTCATTTATTTTGTTGCACTAAACTTAGTAAGGGTTGCACTTTTTGAATAGAGAGATTATCTCCTTCGTTAGCTTGTTATGCATTTCAGAAACTTATTCAATTCTCAATTAGCTTGTTACTTAAAATGGTACCTATGGGGCATTCTTGTACAAAATGATTATCTCGATCTATTTATATGTGTATATAATGTATTTATTTTTGCAGTACGGCACTGTTTATACACACACACACACTAAAACTTTATGTGCCAAGTTGTGAACTTGGATGAAAATTGCCACGTTTTCTCCTTTCTGGTACCAATGTTCAGACACTCCAGCGTGGTGACAATGCGGGGAAGAGATGTGGTTTAAGATGATCAGGTGTTGTTGGGTTTTTGACTTTCATTCAGGAGTGAATGTGATGGTTGCACTTTAGAATAAAACTGGCTTCTTGTCGCTGTGTATGGCAGGACTCTACTGGTGCGTCCGTTTTGAGTTTTGATGTGGCATGTTGGTTTCTCCCGGGAGATATAAAGCCAGGCCTCCCCCATTCACAGCTGGGTCAATCCTGTCTCAGTGGTTTGCAAGCGGCAAAAAGAGTCTTGAAATCAATGGGTGTTAGATGCCTAAACACCAAGCGGAGCCAGACCTAAGTGACTTAGGGGCTCAGCTGCTTCCAGGAGCTTTACCCATGAGCAATCCCATCTCTGTTCAACACAGCACTTAAGCATGTGCTTAAAGTCAAGGTCTTTGCCGTATCGGGGCCTTAATAGGAGGCCTAGAGGCAGTGAACTCAGATGTTCCGTGGCTGGATGCAGTCGTTATTGCTAGAGAAACCCATCTCAGGGGCATTATTTTCCTGTCTCTGGCCAGTGACTATGGGCTTGGTTTGTTCTGCCGATGAACGTCTCCAAACAGTGAAACCCCTGAGAACTGACTGGTCCCTGCTTTTGCACAGAAAAGCCCCCCTGTGAAAAGCGAGTGGAAAGCTTAGAAGTGTTGACCTCGGAAAGGCGATGAAGTGAGGTCGGTACATAAAATGAAGCCTGGGCAGAGAAAGGAGAGCGGGAGTTTCTGGTCTCCCATGTCTCATCACGCCAGGGCCAGGGGATGTGCAGTTAAAAGATGGCCACTTCAGAACTGATGCAAGCAAATGCGTTTTTCTACCGTGTGATTAGTCTGTGGAACTCACTGCCACTGGAAGTCATGGAAGGCAAAAAAATTAGCAAGATTCAAAGGGGAACTGGAAATTTATATGGCCAGCAAGAGTGTCCAGAGTTCTCCTAATGAGTTATACAGATTTTGGGAGGGATTTTGAACCTTGTGCTTCAGGGTTTAAGCCAATGTAACTAGTAGACACCAGGAGCAGGTTATCCCACATCTGCTACCGGGGTGGGTGTGGTTCTTATACCTGCCCGTCCAGCACCTGGACTGGGCACTGTAGGAGATGGAGACGCTGGTTGAGGGGACCGTGGGTCTGATCCAGCCTTGGGATTCCTGTTTATCCTGTTTTTATTTCAGCTGCTTGGTGGTGCTGTTGCTCCTGCTAACTATTAAGGCTCCGATTCAGCAAAGCAGTTGGGCTTGTGGCTGACTTTAATAATGGGTTTAATGCCACTGAAGTCAAAATTAAAGCCAAATGAATGCTCAAGTGCTGGGCTGAATTGACTGAAAAGCTTCTGACATGCAGGGCACTGAGGCCAATGCGGGATACAGAGTCCAGGGGTTTTGTGATTTATGATGTTGTATAATAGGCTGGATGTAACTCCCTGGCGAATGCGTGTCACGTGCCCCCCTCTCTGTAAGCCGCAGGGGCTGGGGGACTCCTGATTCTTTAGGGCTGGTGCTAGTAGCTCAGGCTTTTAATCCTGCCGGCCCCAGGTCCAATGCCCGGTGTGTTGGGCTTTCCGTTAACATCGCCAGGGTATGGGAGCACACCCTGTTAGCAGCTAACTAGTAAATAGCAACACTCCGGCTTGGATTGTGGGGGATCGGAACAACCGTGAGCCTCACAAATCTCTCCCTTGTTCTAATCCGCACGATTCTGTTAGCAAGGATGCACTTGGCATCCGTTCCGCAGCCTTTTGCTTTGGATCCATCCATGTGTGGGCCTGATGGTTTTCCCCATGTTTCTGCCGTGCACCGACATCGCTGGTGCTTCCTGGGAGCTCTGCTGGTCTGGGCTTGAGGACCAAAGTTTGCAGAGCTCAGGACCAGGCTGACAAGGGCCCAGCACCTACCATCATTGGTTAAGATCTGGAATAAATTGCTCAGGGAGGTTGTGGAATCTCCGCCATTGGGGATTTTTAAGGGCAGGTAGGAGAAACAGACCTGTCAGGGATGAGCTAGATAATCCTTAGCCCTGCTAGGAGCGCAGGGGACTGGCCTAGATGCCTCCCTTCCAGTCCTAGGATTCTGAGACCGGGGCTGAATTTTCAAGGGAACTCGGCTCCTGTTGAGGAACCATAACAAGGGGTCAGGTGTCCAAAAGTGCTCAGCACACAGGAGTGGGGTCTGCCAGAAATCTGGCCGCAGATGGACATGGAAATGAGGCTCCGGGCTCCTCAGAGAATTTGGTCCAATCTGTCTCCGTTGTGCATTTCCCAGTGAGTCCTCCACCCCCCCGCGTGCGCTAGGGGAGGGAAGGAGAAGGGGGCGCACGAGACCCAGCTCCATCAAACCCGAACTGGCAGGCCCAGAACTACGCAGGGGTTGGGGGAGAGCTTCCCAGAGGGGTGCAGTCCTGGGCCTTCTCACCAGCAGTGTTGCGAAGTGGAGGGAAGGGAGAGGACTGCAAAGCCTGGCTCGTTGGAGGCTAGTAAAATGAAAGAGACTCTACAGCCAAGGCCGAGCCGTGGCCCCACGCGCTGGTCTAGGAGACGAGGTAGAAAAGACTCTGGCCCTGGCTCAGACTCCCAGCTGCGTGAACTGGGCGTTTGCTCTTCATGCTGATTTACCCGGGGCCAGAATCCAGCTGTCCCCTCCGCTGAGGCCGTGTGAGCGACGCTGACGCTTGCCCTGGCAGCTGCCCTGAGCCGAGAGCGGCTGGGAGGTCATTCCCCCTCCCCCCCCCGCCACGCAAAATTGAAACAATTGATGTTTTTTGTTTAAAAATCAGGTTAAATCAGAAAATTGGAACTTTTCTGGTTTTCCGTTTTTCACTGAAAACCTGGAAATTTTGGCAGAAAACATTTTGCTGTGAAGATCTGGGGTTTTGTCAAAAAGCCGTTTGCCCCCCACACATCAACCCTCCCCCACCCCAGCTTTTGCTGGGAAATTTTCCCACCTCCCTTGCCACAGCCTGTGACGTTTCCTGAGCAGCTGCTGGCGGGGAAGGGCTGTTTGTCGGGGGGGGGGGGGGGGGGGTTGCACCCAAGGTTGGGTCCTTGCTGGTTTCCCTCCCATGGCTCGGAGTCGTGAGCGACCAGTTCACAACGACCCCCTGACTCCGCCCTCGGCCTGTTCTTTCTGCAGCGGCGATTTTAGCTACTTAGACCTGAGCCCAGGTCTGTGCATTTGGGGCCAAGCACAGCCCCGTGCGGGGGGCTGGTCAATGGCTGGGGTCCAGGGGGGTGAGCGGTGCCTCGGCCTCGCACTGTCTCTGTGCAGGGCAGGGGTTCGAGGCTGTTAACATTTAGGATTCACCGGTGGCAAATGGTCTTGTGCTGCTGTCTTTGCTGGAGGGACCTCGTCGTACCCCAGCTGCGAATCTGGCCCCGACAGCCAAGGGAGCTGGTTCCCAAAGAGGCGATTACAGCAGCTCAGGCCGTTAAAAGAGACTCCGCGTGCTGGAGGATGAACGCGAACGGCCCGGTGAGCAGTGGAGCCGAACTCCCAGTGCAGCGGTTGGGTTGCTGACCTGGGTTTAATTCGCTGTTGTGCCAGGACCTGGGCCAAGGGACTATCTGGCATGGGCCCAGCTTTGGTGCTGACACCCAGCTCTGCGCCGTGGCCGGGTCCGTCTGTGCCTGTTTCCCGCCTCGACAGCGGGGTTGGCGTTTCTCAGGGCGGTGGGAGGTTACGCACGGTGCGGCTGGGGAGGGGGATTGGAGTCAGGGCATTCCAGGTTCCCAGCCCAGGTGGTGGGGAACCACTTTGGCCCATGTGCTGACTTGGGTGCAGGCCACGCCAGGGCGGGCGCTGGCACTTGTTAAAATGCACCGATGTCTTTATTTGGCTCCCCCCTGAGCAAAACGCAGGAATGTTTCCAGGGCAAACGGTCAGAAGGATCCACAGGGCCCCGGAAGCAGGACACTGCGAGCTGGAGTGGGGTGGTGGTGGGGGGACGCTGGGGCCGGGAGAGGGGACGTAGTGGATGGGCCCAGCCGTGGGGGAGCAGGTGGGACTCTCTGGCCCACTGTCCAGTGAGGGAGGGGCAGGAGCCTGTGTCCACCACCAGGATGGGATGGAGGGGTCAGCAGTGCCCCGGGCCCCCGGTACTGCAGGTGGGGGGAGCGTAGGGCTCTGGGCACCAGCCGTAGAGGAACTGACATGGGAGCGGCTGTAGAAAGAACTGGAAAGCTCCTTCCCCGCCCCCCGGCCAGTCTCAGTAGCTCCCCCTCCTATTGGCAGGGAGCTTCCCCTCCCCGCTCCCCAGCACACGAGGAGGCCGACAGATGCCACACCTGCCTCTGACGCGGCAAAGCACTATGAGCACCTCTCCCCCCCAGGGTGCTTTGCACAGGAGCCTCACTTTACAGGTGGGGAAACTGAGGCAGAGCACGGGTCCCCTGCAGGCCAGTGGCAGAGGCAGGTCGGGGGTCCTGGGGACCCCCGACTCCCAGGCCCACGCTCCCTTTGACTACGTGCTTTGTGGGTCATTGCCCGGGCCCAGCCCGCCCCTCGGCTGGAGCTGGCCTGTCTCCAGGGCTGTAGGGGCACTGGCCGAAGTGCAAGGCGACGAGGCCTGCGCGCCTAGGGGCTGCTCTGCGCAGTTTCCGTAGCAACAGAACTGCGTCAGGTGGGGGGGGTGACTTTTTTGCCAACATTAGTTCGCTCAGCGAGTCTGGCCCTGTTCTAGCAGTTGGGCTTCGTGCCCGTGCTCGGTAGAGCTGCCCTGAGATAAACCCCTTTACGCCGGTGTAACCGCATCCACAGGAGGGGCGGCGTGTGCTGCTGTAACGAGACGGGTCCGGTTAAATCGCCGCAGCCCTCAGGCGCTGACCTCGCCCTCGCTGCACGGCCCAGGGCTGTGAAAACGTCGTGTTGTGTGACCAACCTCCCCCCCCACCCCCCGCCGCCGTGACTGCAGCTGGGGTGATGGAAGAACCGTTCCCTCGCCCCAGCTCCAGCCCCTCAGCGAGGTGGAGGAACCACAGCGCTGGAAAGCCCCTCTCCAGGGAGGCAGGAAACGTCCCTGCTATGGCACAACGCTGCAGCCGGAGCCGTGCCCCCAGAGCCATGTCGTTCTGCCAACCGGCCCCTTCCAGACGTGCTGGGCCGAGTCTTCATTTAGTCACTCAGCTTTAGGGTTTCCCGTGCCAGTCATACAGCCTAACGTTTTTAGAAGGGCTCTCTCTATACGTCTATACTATAGAACTAAACTATTGTTGTATGTAAAGTAAATAAGGTTTTTAAAATGTTGAAGAAGCTTCATTTAAAATTCAATTAAAATGCAGAGCCCCCCGGACCGGTGGCCAGGACCCGGCAGCGTGAGTGCCACTGAAAATCAGCTCACGTGCCGCCTTCGGCCCGTGTGCCATAGGTTGCCTACCCTTGGTGTAGACAGAACTCGGGGGGGGGGGGGGTGAAGGCTTCTGGCAGCTGAGCTCCCCGTGCTTGGGGACGTGATGTTCCTCTCGCTGGCATAGGCTGCAGCTACACGCTGGGTTTCCAGCAACTCCAGCCCTCGCTGTGAGAGAGCCTCAGGCGCTCGGGAAAGGCTCATGCTCCACACTTTCACCCGGCCGACCTGCTGCCCGTGCTCTCGGCAGTAAAACTCTGCCGGCTGGGCCAGGGGAAGGTTCAAGCTGCTAGAGAACTGGCACAGAAACTCACCCCGCTGCGGCTTCTTAACCCACCCTCGCATGCATAGGAGCCTAGCGAAGAGCAGGGCTAGGCCGCATCCAACCGCACAACCAGCAACACCGGCGCTCACGGCCGCTCTGGCACGCCTGGCGTGACGCCCCCGAGCACGTTTGCCTGTAGTTTATGGGGCGTTTTAGGAAATACACTGAAACACGCTGCACCCTAATATAACAGACTAATCCCTGCTCCCGTGGCTAGAGCTTGTTCCACTGCAGCAAAGCCCAGCTACCCCCCCGGTATCCCAGCCCCCGGGGCGGGGAGAAGGTGCTTTCATTGGGGCGTTTGCTGAGTCATCGCTGCAGCCCTGGGAGCGCTCGGGCCCAGCGGGGGTGGCACTGGGGAACTATTCTCACAGCTTTTTGTGCCCTGTTTTTTAAACCCAACCTTACCGATTTGTCCTTTCGTATTCCTCTGGGAAGCACGTTTTCAAGCCATTCCCAAGCTGTGAGGCCAGCCCTGCCAGAGCTCCGGCGCTATGTGTGGGAAGGGAGCCGTTCATTACCTCGTGCACTGCGGGCCCCCGCCCGCCCCCAACGTCCTTACGGAACATTAATTATAGTGCAGCTTGCAATGACACAGGCCCGTGCGGCGGGGGAGGGAGCCAGAACATCCCCAGTTAGAAACGCGGCTGGCAAACAGCCCCTGAACCCCGCGGCGCTGGGTGTGCAAAGCACCAGTGCAATGAGCCCCTTGCAAAGCTGGCAGAGCAGGACCCATAGTCATTAGCAAAACCCGCCCCACACGAACCCCTTCGTTAGTTACATCCCGTTGTAGCTTGCGGTTGAACTGGGATCTTTGAGCCTGTGTAAACCCTCTACAAAGTGCCACCGGGGGCTGGGGGGGAGCTCAGATGGCTCCCAGCCTGATTCTCTGGGATGCTCAGGTCACCGCAGAAAGGGGCCTCCCGGTGGGTGGAAGCAGCCCTTTAGAAATCCCCCGTGGGGCAGGGGGCCGGCCGGTGCAGAGATGGCCTAAGGGCTCGACCCCGGGGACAGACGGAGCGTCTGGCCGTAGCCACGAGGGCTCCACAGGGATTCTCAGCGTGCCAGGTGGGCGTGGGACGCAGTGTGTCACTTGCACCCAGGGGTGGGTGGAAAACGGGGCGTGCAAAGGGGGCTTCGAGCTACCGGCACGCTCCTTCCCCCCACTGCTGCCGGCGCAAAGTGGGTTTGAACCAGAGCCAGCTCTGCTGCTGCGTCTCCGACCACCTGCTGCTGGAAATCTGCCTGGACGGGGCTCCTGGCGAAGGCGGTGGGTTAGCGCCAGCTCAGGTCAGCACCACACTGGTAGGATCCTTAGCCCGGAGCCCCACTGCTCCAGCGGGAACGTCCTCAGCAGAGCTGCTTGGGTTGAACCTGCCCCCAAATCTTCCACTTCCAAAGCAGGAGCCAGCATCGGCCCCAGGGCAGGCAGGGAGAGAATTCCCTGGTAGCAGAATAGCCCATCACTGGCCCCTCCTGGGACTCCCACGCCCTGGGTGGGATGAGCCGGGACAGGCTGGATGGACCCCCCCACCCCCGCCCAGTCCAAAAACTAAACAAAAGAAACTCAAACATTCCGCTCACGTAACTGGATGAAAATCGAGCCCCGGGTGTCTCTATAAAACCTGCCTCGAGCGTGAAAGACAATCACAGGCGTTTGAGAGGCTGGTTATGGCTACGAGCCAGATCGCCGCTGGCGTAAAGCAGCCTGGCTCCATGATTTAACGCGGCAGGTCCGTGTCTGTACAGAGCTTAGTGCCGGGCGTCCTGGCCCAGGAGCCGTGGGATTGTAATACATAACGTACAGCGCCTTGCACAATTGGGCCTTGGGCCATGACTGGGGATCCCACCAAACCCCTGCGCTGGCGCCAGCGGCGGGTCTGGCCCTCGCTCGGCAGGCCCCAGCACCGAGCCGACTGGCTATCCCACGTCTTCGCTGAGCGCGCAGAGCCCCGAGGCCGGCAGCCTGCAGCACGCTACCCTGCAAGCTGCTTTTCCCACCTGCGTCGCGTACGGCTTGCCAGGCGCGTGCCAAGGAGGAGCTGGTTTTCTCTGCAGCTCAGCCGTGAGGCTGTCACTGACGTGCTAAATTTGTCGGTTGCTAGAGAACAACGTCTGTGCTGGTAATTAAGTCTGCCTGGGCTGGGCTGGTACAAATTGCGCAAAGCCAGCAGATGGAGGCTTTTTTCCTGGCGTTTGCAGGTTTCCTATGGCATTCTGCCCTGGGACGTGGGGGGCTGCTGTTCAGTTCTGCCGCACAACACTCACACAAACACGCTGTGGTGTTACATTGTCGCTAAAGAACAGCTCGCCGGGCCCCGGCCGTTGGAGCGAGCGACAGCACCACACGGCCAACGCTAGAGTCAGAGCTCGGGCCAGTGGAGCGATGCTGATCTGCACCATCCAAGGGCCCAGAAACACTAGAATTCACTGCAAGCTGGGGGGGTCCCTGGCTGTCTCTGAGGCAGGAGGGGAAGTTTAACAGCCCCTGCTTGTCGTTACCCCGGAGCAGGAGCAGCCTGGGGGAGCTGCACCCAAACGCTGACTGACAGGGGGCACGGGGCGCTCAGACCAGAGACTTAGTGGCCTGTGATGAAACGAGTTTGCTGGGTCTCAGCGCAGTTCCTAGCAGGACACACGACTCACGCCGGCCCCCAGCTGTTCTGTCTGTTCAGAAAAGAACTCGATAAGATCCTGGAGGGCAGGTCCATCATTGGCTATTAGCCAGGCTGGGCAGGGAGGGTGTCCCCAGCCTCTGTTCACCGGAAGCTGGGAATGGGCGACAGGGGATGGGTCACTTGGTGATTCCCTGTTCTGGTCACTCCCTCTGGGGCACCTGGCACTGGCCACTGTCGGCCGACAGGACACTGGGCTGGATGGACCCTGGGTCTGCCCCAGGCTGGCTGTTCGTATGTTCTTATATCTGAGGACAGACTGGCCCATTCCTGCCAGCACGGGGACAGAGACCCAGCACCCACATTTCCCCGCAGGCCCCTGACTGTGCTTGGTGGCTCCTGCCTCCTCCCGGGTTGGAATCTGGGACCTAGACGTTCAGATCCCAGCGGGTCACGTACCCATTGTCCCCTGCCCGTGCCAGTCCACCCAGGCGCTGGGTTAGGCACCCTGCACCCCGCACGCTCCAGTACAATCCTGGCCTGGTCGGGGCCAGCTCATGACCCATTTCCCATCTTTAAGGCAAGGTACCGGAAGTCCCACCAGGGCCACGGGGCAGGGCTGCGGAAGGGAAAGGGGAAGGAGCAGATCCGAGGCCAGAAAGATCCAGGGACAGAAGCTGCACGCGGAGGTGGCTGGACGGAGACAGGCTGGGTCTGGACAGAGAACACAGCTCGGCAGGAGCTTCCAAAGTGGCCGGAGGACGGATGCAACAACAAACAACCAACCAAACCAGCCAGCCCGGCCAGCGCCCCGGCTGCAGGGACGCACCGCCGGGTTCCCCTCCAGCAGCCCTGGCGTGGGTGGCTCCGGCCGCCGGCCGGCTCAGGTCTGGGTGAGCTGTATCCCGTAGACGGCACCGTCGCGGCCGAGGCAGGTGGCTTTGGCAGAGCTCTCGGCGTTCTGCACGTTGTACTCGCCTTTCTTGCAGGCGGTGGATTTGAGGTAATAGACGAGCCCGGCCGTCCCACCCAGCAGCAGCACGGCCGCCCCCGCGATCAGGGCGGCGATGATGAGTCTGTGATCTGGCGGGGGGGAGGGACACGCAGGTGAGGCTCCAGGAGGAGAGACAGACCCTGTCCCAAAGAGCTTCCAGCCTAGACAGAGGCAGTGAGAGGGGACGGGACACGCCCAAGGTCACACGGCAGGGCAGAGGTGGGGGAAGGGAAACCGAGTCACAGAGCGGGGCTGCGGCTTGCCAGGGTCGCTCAGCAGCCCAGTCGTGGAGCTGGGACTAGACGGCAGGTCGGCTGGGTCCCAGCACAGAGCCCCAGCCCCTCCCGCCGCCAGGCAGCTTCTCTGTCACGAAGCCAGCAGAGACGCGCCCCAGGTGCGCGGTGCCGCTGAATCAGGCTGGGCTTGTGTCCTGCCTCCTCGCCCGCCGCGTGGCAGGGACCTCGGCCCCCCAGGGCTGCTGCAGAACGCCCAGGAACCCCACAGGGGGTCTGTCCTCCCCCCTTTGCCCTTCCCTGGCGTCCTCGCCCCCTGCTCCGTACCTGTCACCTGGATTCGGACCTGGCCCAGGTGCTGCCCGTGGGCGTTGGAGACTCTGCAGATGTAAACGCCGCGGTTGTGCCGGTCAGCGCCGGCCACGCTCACGGTGCTGTTATCGGCCGAGCTGTGGACGTTGGGGGCGGGGGGCACGGTCCAGCGGTAGGCAGGCGCCGGGGAGCCCTCGGCACGGCAGCTGATGTTGAAGTTGGCGCCGCGTGGGACGGTGTCCGAAGGGCTGATGGCCAGGAGCAAGACGATGGGCCTGTCTGGAGAGAAAAGGTCACACACTTAGCAGCCGTGCGGCCCCAGGTCCCTCTGCGGCCCCCCCATTTACCGCCCACCGCCGCGGGGGAGCAGCACCCCCATTCTATGGGGGGCACCGAGAGAGGCCCTGGGCTGTGCAGGGATGGCACTGAGGCCTCCCGAGTCCCAGGTTAGTGCACTAACCACTGCACCATCCTACCTCTCTCACTGCTCCCTTTGCTCAGCCAGCCCCGGACCCCCCACTGCCTTGTGATTTCTCCATCTGTGAGCAGGAGCTTTCTCCTCTGAGCTCTGGTAAAGCCTCCCTGCGTTGAGCAGCAGGGCAGACCCCTGGCATCAAACCCTGGCTCTGCCACAGATGCCCTGCGTGACCGTGGGCCTGTCACCCCATTGCAATGGGCCTCGATTTCCCCAGCCCTAAAATGGGGCTAACGCTGGCTGAGCAGCTGGCCATGAGCGCCCGGAGCGATGCTGCGAGTCGGGGCTAACGGCTCCTTGGCTGGGCCAACAGGCGCAGGGAGGCGGTTTTACCCCGGTGAGGGTGAGACCGAGACGGGAACGCTGCGGTCGGGTCCGGCTTCGCAAGAGGAGTGGGAAGAGTGGAGCCAGCGCAGGTTCGAGGGTGGGAGAAAACACCTGGCTGGCGGCAAGCAGCGTAACGTGCTTCGCTGCTCAGCCAGAAACCTGCGAGGGGAGCTGGTCCCGGTGTGCGAGGCGCCATCCCGGCGAACGGGCCCCGGAACCTCACCGAGGGCGACAGAACAAGCACCAGTGGCTGGCAGCTGAAATCATCTCTCACCGCAGGCGTGTGCAGCGCCCAGTGCCAGGGACGGGCTCGTGCTCCGGCCCCAGAAACGGCCGTGTAGACGCTGCGGCTCCGGCTGGGGCTCCGGCAGCTGCGCTGGGGAGGGCTCCAGCCCGAGCTGCAGCTTCGCGGCTCCGCGGCTATTTGCACAGCGCCAGCGGCTCCGTCCCAGACCCCAGCGCGCGTCTCCCCGGCCCGTTCGGGTCTCCCACTGGCTGCGATGGTTCGCGTGTTTCCGGGCGGAGCTCGTGTGACGGACGCCGGGCGAGCGGGAGGGGAATCGGCCGCGATCGCGCCGTCTTGGGAGCGTCCCGGCGGCGCTCGCCCTCCTGCCTCGCCCTGGGCAGCACTTTGCAGCCAGGCCCCCGGCGGCAGGGCCCCACGGGGACCCCCCGGCTAAC
>ML123318.1:10741-26039 GCA_003846335.1 Cuora mccordi
GGCTCTGGGAGGGGGCTCGGCGGGGGAGGTCTGGGGTGCAGATCCTGGGCTGGGGATTAGGGTGCAGGAGAGGTGCAGGGTGCAGGCTTTGGGATGGAGTTTGGGTGCTGGGTGCAGGCTCTGGGCTGGGGCAGGGGGTGGGTGTGCAGGAGGGGGTGAAGGGTGCAGGCTTTGGGACAGAGTTTGGGGTTGGGAAGGGGTGTGTGGGAAGGGGGAGGGGGTGCACCTTCTGGGAAGGGAGTTTGGGGATAGGAGGGAGTGCAGGGTGAGGGCTGTAGGGCTGAGGATGAGGGGTTCATGATGCAGGAGGGCTCAGGGCTAGGGCAGAGGTTTGGGCTGTGGGGTGAGGGCTGTGGATGAGGGGTTCATGATGCAGGGGGGCTCAGGGCTAGGGCAGAGGTTTGGGGTGTGGGATGAGGGCTGTGGGGCTGAGGATGAGGAGTTCATGATGTGGGGGGGCTCAGGGCTGGGGCTGAGGATTAGGGTGTGAGGGGATGAGGGTTCTGGCTGGGGATGAGGGGTTCATGCTGTGGGGGGAGGCTCAGGACTGGGGCAGAGGATTAGGGTGCAGAGGGATGAAGGTTGGGGCTGAGGATGAGGGGTTCATGCTGCGGGGGGGCTCAGGGCTGGGGCTGAGGATTAGGGTGCAGGGGGGTTCATGCTGTGTGGGGGGGCTCAGGGCTGGGGCAGAGGATTAAGGTGCGAGGGGATGAGGGTTCTGGCTGGGGCTGGGGATGAAGGGTTCATGATGCGGGGGGGGGCTCAGGGCTGGTCCTGAGGATTAGGGTGCGGCGGGATGAGGGCTCCGGCTGGGGCTGAGGATTAGGGTGCGGGGGGGATGAGGGTTTGGGGCGTTGGAGAGGCTCAGGGTAAGGGCAGCCTGCCTTGCCATTAGTGACTGGCAGGCACTAGGACCCTGCGGCAGCAGACAGCAGTTCTGCCGGGAGCCCTGCCACAGCGCAGCACAGCACAGAGCAGGCAGGGGAGAGGCCCGCGGGGACGCGACCAGGGGTGAGCTGGAGCCGGTTCGCACCGGTTCGCGCGAACCCGTTGTTAAATTTAGAAGCGGTTTTAGAACCGCTTGTTAACTAGCTTCCCTGCGAGGGAAGCTTTGATGGGCTCTGCCTGGGAAGGTGCAATTCCTCCTCCCGGCCAGCAGGGGGCGCGGCGCTGCGGGAGCCATGTGAGCTGCCTCCTGGCCCTGTTGCTGCTCCTGCTCTTTGGAGCTCTGGCCCTGGGGCTCCTGCTGCTGCCTGGTGGGTGCCCGGCTGCGTCCTGCCGCTCCCAGCCCCCCCCCCCCCCGTGTGAGTGTCTGCGCCCCTCCCCCGCCTTCCCTGCCCACAGCCCCCAGCCCCACCCCCTGCCCCCAGCCAGCCCCTCCCCCGCCTTCCCTGCCCACAGCCACCCCCTGCCCACAGCCACCCGCAGCCACCCCCTGCCCAAAGCCAGCCCCTGCCCGCAGCTACCCACAGCCCCCAGCCAGCCCCAGCCAGCCCCTGCCCGCAGCCAGCCCCTGCCCAAAGCCAGCCCCTGCCCCCAGCCACCCCCTGCCCGCAGCCGCCCTCTGCCCCACCCCCTGCCCGCAGCCACGCCCTGCCCGCAGCCACGCCCTGCCCGCAGCCCGCCCGTCTGCATCACCTGCCCACAGCCAGCCCGTGTCACTCCCTGCCTCCAGCTAGCCCTGCCCCACGCCCCTATCTGCAGCCAGCCCCACATCCACTGGTGCCCTGCAGTTCCCAGGGCAGTAACCCTGCACACCTGCGTTAATGAGTGGGGGGCAGGGAGCAGGTGGGACCCACACATGTGCACACCCTAGAGTGACCAGACAGCAAGTGTGAAAAATCAGGACAGAGGGTGTGGGGTAATAGGAGCCTATATAAGAAAAAGACCCAAAAATTGAGACTGTCCCTGCTCACCACCCACACATGTGAAACGGAGCTCATTTCTAGTTCAGCCCCATCTTTTTAAAAAAGAACTTTAGGTAGGGTTAAAATACATCTGTATTTTCCTGGACATGTCAGGCTTTTCGGTTCTTAATCACCTCCTGGGAAAATATGGACGTATGGTAACCCTATTGGTACAAAAAATACATGGTGTCGCACATCCCTTAAATCACAACTTCTTATAGGGAACCCGTTGTTAAATCAGAACTTTTTATAGGGAACCCGTTGATAAGATTTTGGCAGCTCATCACTGGACGCGACGCAGCGTGGCCGGGGGTGGAGGGACACGCGGGGGGAGGGGGTGGCAAGCGGGGGCTAAGACCTGCTCCAGGCAGGGTCGCGGCGGTGGAGGGACGCCTGCGGGGGCCGGGGCCCGATCCAGGCAGGGCCGGGGAGAGACCCAGCTCCAAATATTGCTGGAGCAGGGCCCCCGGCCCTGAATATTGCTGGAGCCTGGGCACCGCACACAGATATAACCTGCCGCCTATGGTCAATAGTTCATATGCTCCAGATTGGATCTTATTTTAAAGCCAGAGATTTACTTCATAGACATCTTATTAACCAACTAATTGAACCTATTGAACAGTTCATACTTCTCACACCTAACAATGAGATAAAAAAAAGAACACAGACAAGCCTTGTCAGTAACGGCTAATGTCCCAACTGGGAAGCACGTGAGCTTGTTGCAGAGCTGCTGCTCAGGGACGGGAACCTCCTGGTACCCAGCCTCCAAAATCACTCAGGCTGCACTTTCTGCACGACTAGGTGCTGGCTGAGGGAGGCGTGGGAATTGGTGGCCTTTGCTGCAGGTGATGGGAATCTCAGGTATTTAAAGCCATGGCCTAGAAGAGGAAGGAAGTGCCTAACTCCAGAGTCTGCAGCTGCCTAGGGCCAGCGCTGAGGATTTAGAGTCCCTAGTGCAGCCGTTGCAAGGTTCAAGCAGGCTCAGCCCTGGCATTGCCATCCCTCCTGCGGCTAGTAGCTGCAGCTGGCTAAGGCTGGCCTCTGGGAACTGGCCCCATGGCCGTAGCCAGAGAAGCTACAAGTGGCTCTGTGACTGCTGGGGCCGTTAAGCTAGAGCAGCTAAAGACACTGGAGTTAACCTCAAGGAACAGAGGTCACCAGTAGGACAGGAATGTCAGGGGGAGCAGGGAAAGAGGGAGCAGGTCAGGCTGGCAGAGGGAGCTTCCAGCTGGGTGGGAGCATGTCCAAAGTAGAAAGGAAACAAGCGTGGGGAGAGGTGGTGGTGACCAGGTAGCAGACTAGCATGTAGATGGGAGCAGAGGGAGAGAGGCTGGTGGCTTCAGATTCCCAAGGGCTAAGTCCTGACTTTGGGGAGATGGTGTTTGCAGGTGGCTGGCTCACATGGCAGGATGGCTGCAGAGGGAGGGATCTGTCAGAACTGATCAGGTGTCTGCTGGCTCTAGAACTCTGAGCTGAGACTAGGACCACATGCCGTGACTGGTGACATGGGGGGTACTGGAGACATGGCTAGAGAAGGTCTGAATGAGGAAGGAGATAAATCTGTGGGGAGTTTCCTTGATCACTATGAAAGTTCTGCTCACTGTGGACACTGGCAAACCCACATGGGTGTACAGCTCAATAAGAAAACCCGGGGGCTGAGGGAGCTCTGTATGGCAATGCGTACAGTCATGTAGGGGTGTGTGATCAAAATGAAAAATGTCTCTGAGGCTCAGTACCGGGTATGCTATGGCACCAATGGCACAGCCCCACCAGGCCCATACTCGGAGCCAACAGTGACTACATAGGGGCCTACAAATATGTTTGGTGCTGGGACCCACAAAAGGTTAATTCAGCCCTCACTGCCTGAGCACTATTTCAGCCCCACATTTTTAGGTGGACCTCCCACAGTGGGAGCTGCAGAGCCCTCCTCTATGAAACACACACACACACACACGGTATTGGGAGGGGAACAGGAGAAAGGACAAAAGCAGCAAGAGACAAAGAGAAAAAGGAGGGAAGGATGGAGGAAAAGGTGAAACAAAAAGGACAAACCCCAATGTCCCCAGTGATTCTTAGGGACAAAATCCCAGGTGCACAATATAATTCTGCCTCCTTAAGCTCATGTTTTCCATGCCTAGAATTCAACTGTCACCAGATGGATCAAACTGAACAGGTTTCAAACCTCGAGGCGGCTCTTACCTTCTAAACAGGGACGGCTGTTTTCTAGTAAAATCACTACAAGGGAAGGAGAAAACTCGAAAGAGGTTCCTCCTGGCGCTCACATCCGTGAACCCAAATACTCCCTCAGTCCTCAAAGAGAGGCCTGGAGAAGGAGACTTGCTGAAGCAAAGCCACAGGGATCTCTGAGGTTTCCCTGGCCCCTCGCCCCTGTCCTGCCTGGCTGATGTCAGCATCTCTCTGTGAGGTCACCACCTCCCCACCACCTTGGACCAATAGGTTGAGGTCCTGCAAAAGGCCTTTGTGATGTCACTGCCACACCCCTCCCTTGCTGTGCCAATGTCCTGCCCCTGGCCAGGCACTTTGGAGGTTTGAGCTACTCCCTGTGGATCATCCCACTCAAGGAGCGTTCGTTCTAGGCAGCAAGCCGGCTAGACAGGAAAACATCAGACGCTGCTCCCAATGCTACACTCAGTTTTTTAGAAATGAGTCGACTTTATGGCCAGAAGAGACCATTAGAGCATCTAATCTGACCCCCTGCATATCACAGGACTCCTGTAGGACACAAGAGCTACTTTGGGGGCAAACACATCCCAGAAAGGCATCTAGTCTTTATTAAGTGACAGCAAGAGATGGCGAATCCACCACTTTCCTTGGTAGCTTGTTCCTGTGGTGAATCATCCTTGCTGTTGAATCTTTGTGCCTTAGTTGTAATATGAATTTATCTCTTTTCACCTTCCAGCCATGGGGTCTTATGCCTTTCTCTGCTCAATTAAAGAGCCCTTTAATACCCAATCTTTTCTCTCCATTAAGGCACTTCAACACGTCAATGAAGTCACCTTTCAATCTTCTTTTGATAAGCTAAACAGGTTGAGCTCTTTCAATAGCTCACTAGAAGGCATTTTTCTCCAGCCCTCAGAACATTTGGTGGCTCTTTGCTGCCCCAGCTCCAATTACACAACATCTTTTTCAAATGAGGACACCAAAACTGGAGGCAGTATTCCAGTATCAGTCTCACTGATGCCGTGTCACCTCCTGTGACGTTATTGACATAATCTGTAACTGTATAGATCACCATTGCAACCACTGTTCTATATTTGCAGCCAATATTATAGAAAGTTTGTCGTGTAAGGGGTCTATGGAGGTTCTGATTGCCTGATTATAATGATGCTATCTCTAACTGTGTATCATTTTTGTAGTTGATGTTATGAATATTGGCTTTATGCTGTCCGTATTTCAAACTTGTGCTCTGCTTCCAGGGAACACTCCAGCCAGACAAGTTGGTGTCAGTTCTGCCTAGCCTGCTTGATGGCCCATTACGGACCATCAGCTCTACAAGCGACCCACTGAGAGAAGGCAGATATGCCTTGTGACTCAGCAAGCTATGCAAGGACCTGCCTATGGACAGAACTCTAAGGTTTTTCTATGCCATGTGCTTACGGAGATTTATTTTCCATGCCCTGGTGCCTCGCTGACCCGGAGAGAACAAAGGAACACGAGAAGAAAAACCTTCCCCCACAGATTTGAAAGTATTTTCTTCCCTAATTGGTCCTTTTAGTCATGTGCCAACCAGGTTATCTGAGCTTTTTAACCCTTTACAGGGTATTTTATGCTACCCATAGCTACATGTTTATGACAGCCTGTAAATAGCAATCTGCAGAATCTGATTCTGAGAAAGGGCAGGGTGAAGGGAAGTGGCTTCAGCAGATTTACTGAGCATGCTCAGTTCATGTGAGCATGCTCAGTGCACCATAAGTAGCAAATTCCTACACACAGCAGTTTCTCACACTTCACCTGAGGCAGCATGAGGCAGGGGCTCAATCGCTGTCCAGACCCCACCCAAGAGCAGATCCCCAGGGGTTGCGAGACCCTCAGCTTCTGGAACCTGTGTGTGAAGTCTCTCTTCTGCCCACCCAGGGCTGCCCCACCTTGTATGGGCACAGAAAGTGCTTCAGTGAATGTCTGTCCCTGGAGCAGCCCCCCCCCCCTCTGGCGCCGCAGCAGCAGCCCGGAGCTCAGCCCCGGCTCCCAGCGCACACTGGAGGCAGCAGCACCAGCAGTGGTCTGGTACCTTACAAAGCCCGGCCACCAGGAGCTGCCCCACGGCTCTTTTCCTTGTTTTTCCTGCTTCCTTCCTACCAGCCCCCCACTGCTCCAGCCCCTTCCTGGCTCCTTCAAGCCCAACCCAGGCTGCAGCTGCCGCACTCACCGGGCCAGGGACTGTCTGAGGTGGGAACTAGCCCCATCTCCGCTCCTTCTCCTGCCCCTGTGTGTCCCAGAGCCGCTGCAGGGACTGACCTGCACCCAGGCTCTCGCTCCTATTAGCGCTCACAGGGGCCAATCCAGCTACGGGAGAGTGAGCGCCCCTGGGAGCAGGGAAGTGACCAAGTCTCCCTGCCAGAGGGTGGGGGAGGGGGAAGAAAGGGAAACAGGAGAGACTGAAAGGGGATAAGGAGAAATAAGTGGGGAAAGCAGCACCCAGCTCTTTTCTACTGCATCACCCCTGAGTAGATTGCTCCTGAGCTCTGGGTAAATATCCCCTAGTGTCCAGGGTCTCCCAGATCCCCCCTGCTCCCAAGGCAATGCACATAGGGATCTCCTTCCTGCCAGGCGTGATTACAAGTAGGTGTAGGTGTCACCCTTATGCCAGAATTGGAGAAAGACAGCAAAGCTTAGGAACACGCGTCTGTATTTCCAGTCCAGTGTGACGCTCCAGGAGGGGTTTGTTCTCTGCTCCTGCTGGATGGGCACAGAATGGGGCAGCAACAGGTTTGTGTCAGTTTTTGTTGCTCCACGTTCCTTAACTTAGAACAGTGTGAAATGAAGAAAATGAAGATTGAATTAAAGGGAAATACACAAAAAAAAGTTCCAGCCCCTGTTGCTTATTGAAAGAAATGACTCAATTTCCCAGTTACAGGTTTTATTAACATGAACAAATAATCCCAAGAGCGCACGTCACTAAGGCTAAATGACTATAGACACCACTCAGCTAAGGCTTAAACAACACAGTGATAAAGTTCAGATCAAATCAGGAAATCAATGAGTTAACAAGGATATTGCGCTTGAATCAAGTCGCCAATTTAGTCCAACCATCAGATTAATACAGCAGAAAAACCAACCCCTATAAATCCTAAAAGAGCAACCCAAGAAGGCAGGTGCACATTTAGTGATGCCGAAACCCCAGTCAGAGATTTTGACCCAGGCAGTGCAACCCAGATTTACCCAGCTGAGTATTTCAATACCGAAACCAAATCATTGCTGACATTTAGCCCACAACCTCAACGCTAATTAGTTTTCTCCTTAGATTTCACTATTATGTAGCTAATACTTCTCCTCGCCCTCTCGCCCCAAAATACATACAGACCTTAAGAGACACATTAGTAAAAGAATTCAAACAGCTCTCGCTGAACAACACGTATCTGACCGCTCAATTCCTTCCAATGCTTGCACAGGTGAGGAGCATGCATTCTGTCATTTCATAGGGCAGGGTTTTAAGGCTATTAAGATTTGGGAACTATTCTTCCTAGCATCTTCCCGTTGTAGATTTCAGAGGTGTTCACACCCTCACCGAGGCGCACTGTTATACCCCAATCAAATAGAAAGACTGGGAGTTCTCCAACTTCATAAAAAGAAACAGACAAAAAATAGAAAAGGGAACAAAACGTTTCTAAGATAATAAGGGGTTGGATCTCTGCACCTCTCGGGCTTTGGATTCGCCTGGAGTAGGAACTGTAGCTGCAGTTTAGGAACCAGGTACTGGCATAGATTTCCTTTCTCTCAAGTGCAGGGCGTGACCTATGTCTCATTCTCTCTGTCTCCCATCGGGCGATGGGACCATGAGTGAGAATGAGGAGGGGAAACCCCAGCAGGAAGATGCTGAGGAATTAGAACCACCTGTGCTCTATTTTCACACTTTCTAATTTTTCAAAGAAGCAGGAGGCAGAGAGGTGATACAAATGTATTAGACTCAAGAGAAAAACTAACGACAGGTCTACACTAGGAGGGGGGATTGATCTAAGATACACAAACTTCAGCTACGGGAATAGCATAGCTGAAGTCGACGTATGTAGGTCGACTTACCTCGGCATCTTCACAGCGCTGAGTCGACTGCTGCTGCTCCCCTGTCGACTCCACTTGCGCCTCTCGCGGTGCTGGAGTACCAGAGTCAACGGGAGAGTGCTCAGGGATTGATTTATCATGTCTAGACTAGATGAGATAAATCAACACCCCAATAGATCGATTGCTACCCGCTGATCTGGTGGGTAGCATAGACCTGCCCTAAGAGACCAAACCACAAACTCTGGACTCAGCATTCAAGTATCCTGCAGGGTGAACTTCGCATCTGATACATTCCCTCATTGGCTACCATTGTTTGGCCAGCAAGGAAGTGATCCTTGTCCAACAAGGCAGCCAGATTGGGACCCATAGGCATGGAATGGCTCTGAAGGAATCAGCTGTTTCTCTCTATGCTTCATCTAACTTTGGAGCCACATGGTAAAAGACAGTTGTGCCCAGTTTAATCATGGCGTCCTTTAGGAATGTGATCAATGCCACTTAACTAGGGAGCAGGATTCTAAAAACACCATAGCTTCCATATCTGGGGTGAAAATCAACCACCACTACCTGCAGTTTCTACCTGAGTTCTTGTCAAATCTTTGACCTTACTTGGAGTAATTTTATACTTTTCTGGCGTAGAATTCTTCACCAACCACACAACAGATCAATAGCGACAGTGAGGTACAACTCCCCCTACTGTGCCCTTTTATTTCTTTAATCTGGTGGCACAGATTTAAATTAGGGACTAAATTCAGGTGTGACTTAGAATCCCTGTAAGACACCAAATGTCAGGTCTCTATTAAAAAGAGGTATCTTTCTGCAGATATATCACATTCAACATGGGTTTCAATTTCTACACATTTGCAGCATCTCCCAGGGGTGAGCTGAACAGAAATGTCACTTCCATTTTTCCCCATCTCTAGCTAGATAGGGATTGCATTTCCCAAATAATAGGCAACATGCACCTGATTAGGAAGGAGATATCTTCAGGAGCGATAGGGCCTGGGCCACAACTGCTATGGGAGCCCAATGCATGGGTATTTTGCTTAGTTCCAAGTCATTTACTAGGGTATCATCTTCCCAGCCCTTTAGAAAAACGATTGACCTAA
The DNA here is from genome assembly GCA_003846335.1 of Cuora mccordi. Taxonomy (NCBI): domain Eukaryota; kingdom Metazoa; phylum Chordata; order Testudines; family Geoemydidae; genus Cuora; species Cuora mccordi. The sequence goes on from ML123318.1 coordinate 19,992, forward strand.
CCAACTGCACAACAGGGGGATTGGGATGGTGATGGGGTATAAGGGAATCCCTCTGACTTACCCTATCTCCTATTGTTACAGAGGGTGAAATGACATTTTCCGCTATCCCTGCCCTACTCTTTGTTATAGTTCAATATAGTTTAAGTGAGGAAAATGGTAGTAAAAATATCTGCTCTCCAGCACAACCTGAACCAACATCAGAGTAACGGGGAATGAAACAATTTGTTCCCAAAGGGGGAACTCGATGGCTAACAATTGCTGTGAAATGGGGGAACAGTATAACCGTGATGCTCAGTGTTTGTTTAGACTAGGGAAAGTGATGGAGTTTAGGTCAGGACAAGGGGAAAGCTAATGGCAGTCATTGCACCTGGGCTGCATCTGCACTACAACTATAATTGTCTTTTTACACCAAGCTCACTAACTTGAGCAGCCAACGCCATGTACAGCCCTAGTGGATGTCAGGCACAGGTAGTTTTTGCCTGTAGCTTGTTGGGAATCAAACCTTTCTCCCACCTGGAGCTGATGGAGCTTGGCTGTTCTCAGTGGTAGCAGATGACAGAACAAGGAGCAATGGTCTCACGTTGCAGTGGGAGCCATCTAGGTTGGATATTAGGAAACTAATTTTGCTAAGGTGGTGGTGAAGCACTGGAATGGGTTACCTAGGGACGTGGTGGAATCTCCATCCTGAGAGATTTTTAAGGCCTGGCTTGACAAAGCCTGGCTGGGTTGATTTAGTTGGGGTTGGTCCTGATTTCAGCAGGAGAATGGACTAGATACCTCCTGAGGTCCCTTCCAACCCTGATATTCTATGGTTCTATGACATACACTCCTACGACTCAATAGAAAGATCATAGGACTGACCCCAAAGAAGGGTGAGCTGGAAAAGGCAGAAGCAGGCAACTCATCTGGGGGAGCTGAGCTACTACGGTGAAGATGGTGCAAAGATCACTATGTGGGAATTACCAAATGTGATTTAAAAAAAAAAAAAAACTTTGCTCAGCCCTAGTCAAGGCATTTATTACAGTTCTCTCTTACGTGGATTTTCTGATGCCTGATAGATGTGAGCTCCACCCGAAGCTTTTCCCATACTCAGAGCACGTGTAGGGTCTCTCTCCTGTGTGAATTCGCTGATGTGAGATGAGGGTTGAACTATCAAGGAAGTGTTTCCCACACTCAGAACATCCATAAGATTTCTCACCTGTGTGGATTCTCCGATGTGTGATAAGGGCAGAGCTTTGATTGAAACATTTCCCGCACTCAGAGCACACGTAGGGTTTCTCTCCAGTGTGGGTTCTCCAGTGTGTGATAAGGGTAGAGATCTGACTGAAGCTTTTCCCCGCACTCGGAGCACATGTAGGGTCTCTCTCCTCTGTGTATTCTCTGATGAGTGACAAGGTCTGAGCTCCCATTGAAGCTTTCCCCGCACTCATGGCATGTGTAGCGTGTCTCTTCCAAGTTGATTCTCTCGTGTGGAATAAGGTCTGAGAGGCTACTTAAGTTTTCTTCTGACCTCTGCTGAGTCTCACAGGCTGTTTCTTTTTCTGGGAGTGCACAACTCCCGGAAACATTCCCTTTGGATCTTCCTAACAACGTTCCATGTGGTTCTACTTGCTCAGCATCTTCCTGCTGGGGTTTCTGCTCCTCATTCTCACTCACCATCCCAACACCCGATGGGATACAGAGAGAATCCAGACATAGGTCACTCCCTGCACTGGAGAGAAAGGAAATGTCAGAGAGAGGAATGGAAAAAGGGATGAACAAACCAAAATATGCGTGGGAGAGATCAAACCGATCAGGAGCTGGTTTTCCCCAAACCCTTCCCCAGAGAAGAGAGGAAAGGATCAGCTTTAGTCCGCATCTCACCAGAACACTCGGGGGAAAGCTACATTGGGCAGGGACCTGCTGCCACTTGTCAGGGTATAGGTGGGAAGCCATGAGTCACATCTGCCTAATGATTCCATATCTGCAGGGAACTTGGAGAGCTCACAGGGTCTTTGTAGGGCATCCCAAATGTTTCCTGTAAGGGCCTTCTCTTACTGTGACAGTCTGAGGCCTTGTTCTTAGGCTAAGGCCTTTGGCTAAGCAGCAGAGGCAGCCATAAGCTGGGAAGCGAAGGGTCACATCCTCACATCCCAAACCAGTCACACTGAAATAAGGTGCTATTGGGCTGTTAGGAAGACGATCCTGTCCTGATAGTGCCATCACCACCAGATAAAGAAACAGATCTTAAGATGGTTAAAGAAAACTTAGTTTGACAGCAGCTGGTCTGGCAATAAATCACTTCTCAATGGTTGTGAAACTCTCATTTCTGTATTGCTTTATATTTATGTCTCACAATTTTCCATTGTTAATCTGTCTGGTTCTCTAATTGTTTCTCTCTCCTGTATAATGAGTTTTGCTAGGTGTAAGTTAATTAGGGTGGTGGGATATAATTGGTTAGAGAATTATGTTACAATCTGTTAGAATTGGTTCATTAAATTTCAGTACAATGATTGGTTAACGTATAGCTGAGAATATTACTCTATAAACAGGAGGGGGAAGGGAAATTGGAATCATGTTTGTTAACACGGGGGAACGTGGAACAGGAACACAGGCAGGGCTCTGTGGCATCAGAGCTGGGAAGGAAACACTGGGGAACAGACTCTATGGGAGTATAGAGATATGCCCGACTGGTGTGAAGGGCTTCAGAATATGCTTGCTTAGAAACTAACCCCAATAAATATGGCATTGTCTGCGCTTCGGACTTCTGGTCTTTTGCTGCTTGCTGTCTGCCTGACAAGAACCAGGGAAGCGGGAGGCCTCTAACATAACTGACATGACCTGGTAACTAAGAGGTAAGCTTTTAACGAAGATTTTAATACACGTTGGAAATGATAAGGGATTCCCATGAGCACTGATGAGGGGACCATGCAAAATATGCATTTAGATCCTTGTCTTGTTTTATATCCTTTCCCCATTAGGCACACTGTCATGGATCCATGGGATCTGTGCAATGCCTGGGCTTTTAAACAGTGCTTGGGAAGCCTCTGGCTTCAACACTCCTACTTCAACCTGTGAGCTCTGCCAGCAGGTCCAGCTGAACGACACTCCTGTTCAGAGACTGTTCCTCAGTCAATGCACAGAGCAAGTTTTTGCTGTGGCACTGGGCAGACTGTTAAAACATAGCAGGGTTCATTAGTGAACCGAAAAACAGCACTGGAAAGTCCTTAGATTAGCACAGGGAAGTGAAGAAGACAATATAGTCCATACTGGCCAATGCCCTTCAGCCAGGCTGCTGTAGAAAACACTTTGGTTTCCTTTCACTGTGCCAGTCCATTTGGCTTCACTCCGGTAGAGCTCCCTGCGTCTGCAAGCCCAGTTCTTCCTGCTCCCAAAAACATAACGAGTCCATGTACGCTTCACTCAGCCAAGCGGAGATACACAGGTGACAATTATTCCCTTGTCTCTGTCGGGTATTCCATTGATGTAGGTTGGTCCCAGCCTGTCCTTAATGACCCATTCATATCACCCCATGACAGCTACGTGACAAAACACCTCATGTCTCCTGCTCGTTCTAATCACAGCAACACCAACCACAGCAGGAAACTGAGGTGTGTATTGGCATCATACAAGTATCACCGAAAGTCCCACCTCTCTCTCACACACACACTGCTCACAGCCCCTGGAGAGAAAGCAATGCACAGGAACTGGACGTTAGTCCAGTGAACACAGTGGAGGACAAGCTGCAATCCTCACACCCTGGTGAAAAAGGAGAGGCATGTGAGTCCCTATCCAAGCACGTGCCCGGGATGGCAAGCCGCGGGGGCCGCCCTGGAGGTCCCTGTGAGGGCGGCAGTCAGGCAGCCTTCGGCGGCTTGCCTGCGGGAGGTCCGCCGGTCCAGTGGATTCAGTGGCAATTCGGCGATGGGTACATTATGGAGATTGATCCTTGCCTATGATTTCAATTATAACTGTCTCCATTCAATGAAGTTTCTGTGTTTCACTGAATTTCATCTTCTCCATTAACTTTGAGTAGCCATGTACAAGGGCGAGCTGTACCCCCAATACGTAATCTTATAGGTGTAAAAATCGCACAGGCTACACCACCAGCCTGTGACATCATCAACAAAGTGCCCATTTGTGCCTGGGTAGGGGCCCTGCTACGGGAGGGAGGATGCAGCAAGGACTCAGGATCGGTGGCCGGGGTCTCTGTGCACAGAGATGGGGAGGTTATACGGGGAGGGCGGTAATGAGTGGGAGAGGGAGGTCAAGAGTTAAAATAATATTTGGGGAAAACCTGTATATAAGTGAAACTGAACAGAAAGAAAACTGGAGTGTAGGCTCTAGAACAAGGCTTGGGTAGGGATTTGGGGTTAAAGGTCTGCGATCTCCCACAGCTCTAGATCCCCAAACCTCTCCTCCCTCCCACTGACCCACCCAGCCCACTTCCTGGGTGCCCTTCCTCCACACTCCCCTCCCCTTCTTCCCTTTACTCTCAGCCGGCACCACCTCCCGGCACCTTGGGAGCATCTTCTGTTCCTTCCTCGTCTCTCACAACCTCATCCCTCCTTTCTCCATCTTACCTCTAACCCTGCACACACCTTCCCCATGTCCAGGCAGCACAGAATTATCTACCCCCCCCCCTTCTCCTCCTCTCACATGGCTCTGTTCTCCTTTGGGCTCCTGAATGACAACATTACACTCTCTTCTATCAAAAGAGGAGCTCATCTGACTGTCACACAAGCCCTGCATCGGTCACACACCTATTTACTCAATTTAGAATTCTACAGGAGGCATATTTTCCTCTTAAAATGAGGAAAAGGCACAAAACCTACAGTTATTAATGTAGCCAATAAGGATACATTAAATGCAATTTTAAAATGACTGATGACAAGTGTCTAAAAATTATTCTAGTGGGTGGGAGATGAGGCAAAAAAGGAGGGGCAAGGAAACTTGTCAAAACTTTTATGACAAATGAAGGTATAAAGTTATTACTGCTCAGGTTCTTTAGAGACCCCACAGCTTGTACTGACCAAGGTAACAGGACTCCTTACCCAGCGAGGTCACATTCTCATAGTTCTCCTGCATGACCTCCCTGTAGACGGCTCTCTGAGCGGGGTCCAGCAGAGCCCCCTCTCCCCTGGTGAAATACACAGCCGCCTCCTCGAAGGTCACCGGCCCCTGAAAGAGCAAGAGTCCAACACTCGGTACCTGCTGCCCCAGTCACAGCCCCACACTCATGGGGGAGAGGAGCCAATCAAAGGGAAGCTCTGGGTGGCTCACAGGCAGGAATCCCACCCCCACCCTGCTCAGAGCAGCCAGGAAACGCCAGGGGGAGGGGACGAAGCGAGAGCCCCTTGTCTCTCCCAGCAGATCCATCACCCCCCACTAGCCACAGACAGGCACAGGAGATGGAGGCCCTGGCAGGGTGCAGGGAGAGCTCGCTGGCAGGGATCCCAGCACTGTTCTCATTGTGAAGAGCTGGACGGGGCCAGACTTAGTGGGGGGCAGACGACACAATGGTCCAGGGGGGCCTTGCTGAGGGGGTTCCTCCAGCAGGGGTGTCCTGTCTCTCCTCCCCCGACTTCTCTTCAGCTGTCTGCCCCTGCAGCTCTTCCTGCAGCCCTGCCCCCTCCCCCCACTTGGAGCTGCCCCCGGCCAAGCTGCTCCCAGGAGCCTCCTGTGCTGTGCGGGGGGGGGGGGGTGGCCCCACCCTCCTGCCTCTGTGCCCAGTCTCTGCTGAGCTGAGCTGGGGGGACAAGATTCTGTGCTGCTGCCTCTGGGTCAGGAGTGGGAGCTGCTGGCCCCTGCTGCCGTGTGAACGAGCCTTCGGACTAGTGAGTGCCGCTGGGCTAGAAGTGACAGCGGGTGTGTCTCACACTCCCCCCACACACACACACTCACCCCACCACAGACACGTCAGTTACTGTTGTTACTTCCTTTTACTTCCTGTCAAAATGCGCAAAGTACATGTAGTCTCTGTAATTTTATTCTTTCACATTCAGTCAGGATGACAGTGCTGGTCATTCATTCATCATTCATGCCCGTCACCCCAACCGGGGTATGGGC
>ML123319.1:0-11988 GCA_003846335.1 Cuora mccordi
AGGACCCCCACTCACACCACCTCTCCCCTCGAGGCCACACCCACAGATGCCTATTCCCCAGGATTGCACCCTCCCCCCCTCCATCATTTGTCCTAACAGCCAGTAAAGAGTGGTGGGGCTACGGCCCTCTAAACCCCCTGTTCCAGCACCCCTGACACAGAGCTAAGCAGGCAGCAGTGTGTGTGTGTGACAGAGAGTGCTGTGCTGAGCTGAGCCAGGGAGAGAAGGGGGCTGATGTCGGGGCTGTCCCCTGCCTCAGGACTGGTTGCTTCCTGCAGCTGTCTGAACTTAGAGACAGTGTGCGACACACTCACTCTTCCACAACGCACACACTGTCTCTCTCCCCCCCACACACACACATTGCAGTTGAAAAGCAGCTGGCAATCTAGTAGGATGCCCATGGAACAATGGGATAGAAACCTGCATCATGTGATGCTGTACCAGCCCGTGAGCCATTGCAAACTCTTCCCAAAGCACCCTGCAGCCAGCTGCACAGTGGGATAGCTACCCACAATGCACTGCTCTCTGTGGCAATCCAAGAGATGCTAGTATGGATGTGCTCTGGTGACACAGGGGCATAGGGTGGACATGCAACAGCTGTTCAATTAAAACACTTTCACTAAAGCCATGTAATTCTTTCAGGTAGACACAGCTTGAGAGTGAGACAAGACCCAGTTTCATTGAAACTAAAGAACAACAACTGCCTCTGTAGTTAGCAGGATTTGAACCAGTGCGGGGAGACCCCAAGGGATTTCTAGTCTAGCACCTTAACCACTTGGCCACAACTACTTGCTGGATATGGGGCTCTCACTGCACTCTAGTTCTGTTCTCACTGAGTGATCAATTCCAGTTGTTTCCTCAAACCAGCTTCCACAACACACACACTGCTGTGCCCGTGTGTAAGTGTGTCCATGGCTGAACTGCAAGAAATCCTGCTCCTTTCCCTTCTGGCTGGAGCATGAGGAGAGTGCGTTTGTGGCTAATGATGTTGCTGTAGCTTGTTGTCCATTTCCTGCCTTGATTATTCAGACAGTCCCTTTCCCGTCATATCCCCAGTACATCAGTGATTGCGATAGCAGGGGGCAGGTTTTCTCTGGGGCACGGAGCTTTGCCAGGGGGTTGGTGGCTCCTTTCTTTCCTCACCCTGGAGTCAACTCAGCTTTTTATTCCAACCTTGATGTTTCAAGGAATAACAACAGATGACCAAAGAAACAGGTGGACAGGGTGGGTCTCAGGGGAGGGGTCAGAGAGGTGTGGGCGATGGGCAGGTCAGGGGAGGGGCAGAGATGTGTGGTCAGGGTGAGTCTCAGGGGATGCGGCAGAGAGGTGTGGTCAATGGGCAGGGTGAGTCTCAGGGGAGGGGGCAGAGAGGTGGGGGCGATGGGCAGGGTGAGTCTCAGGGGAGGGGGCAGAGAGGGGGGGCAGCAGGCAGACCTTGGGGTAGGGGGTGGAGAGGCGCGAGGAGGCCTTGGGGGAGGAGAGGAGCGAGCGAAAGGTGGACCAGCAGGCCTCAGCCAAAGAGCAGAATCCTGTATTCTCCTGGGGGCCCTGCAGGGCCTGGGGCAAATTGCCCCCCCCTGCCCACCCTCTGGGCGGCCCTGCCCTCAGCCTCTCCTCGTAAGTCCCCTGCCCCCTAATCATTTTTGTTGCCCTCCCCTAGACTCTCTCCAATTTGTTTCTGTGGGGGGGGGGCACGAAAACTGGACGCAATGCTCCAGATGTGGCCTCACCAGTGCTGACTAGAGGGGAATAATCACTTCCCTCGATCTGCTTGCAATGCTCCTACTAATCCAGCCCAATATGACCAGTTACCCATATTGAATGCAGACACAGCAATATTTGATACATTGGTTCCTGTCCATTCAGGAGGTTATTTCCCACCTATTCATAAATAATGAAGCTGCTCTAAGCAGAGGGGAGAGAGCTGTCCCGTCCATGCAGTTAACCCATCTCCCCGAGAGGTGGTAGCTATGTCAGTGGGGGGGAAGCTATGCTGGTGGGTGTGCAAGCTGTGGTGTCTACATGTGTATATAAAGTTCAATCAACCCCCATTTTTAAAACCCCTGTGGTCTGGGAATAGAAAAGGAGCTCTCTGAGGCAGAGCCCGTCCTTCAAAATCCTAAAGATCACGGACTTGCCTATGCTGATGGCATGGGGGTATAGCTCAGTGGTAGAGTGTTAGACGTCAGATCAAGTAATCCTTGGTTCAAATCCAAGTGCCCCCTTACAAGCTTGTTTCTTCAATGAAAATAATTCTATTTCCAGTATGCTCAGGAGCTCCCCTAAATAGGGATCTCAGAAATGAATGGACACACTCAAAGTTCTCCTGTGCAAATGCATCAAAACCTAGCAAACATGTCCCTCAGCTGAAATCAGTTCCAATCCTCTAAGTGACTAGGTTCGTTTTCATCAATGAAACAAAGGCACATGAAGACACATTTGCAGGTTCTTGGCCTCCATGGGCTACAATGTGCAGAAGAACAAGAACCACATCCACTTGGGAGGCATGGACTAGTCTGTATTACATTTGGTAAGTAAGTTGCCATTGGGACTGAAAACTCTACTGGAGGTGGACAGGAGCCTGTTACAAAACTAAAATAACCAAGATTTACCAAACTCCCTGTTACACATTCAATCCTCTGTTTGTGCACACAGCATCAACTGGGGCTCTAATAAATGGCAACCTTCCTTTAACACAGATCGTTGTTCCTTGTAACTTTCAGATACATTCAAATGGCAGCTGTTTACAGGTCATGTGCTGCTAGTTCATGAGCAGCAGCAGAGTCTCTGTACGTTTACCAGCCGTAGAGCTGGGTGTGTCTGCATCCAAGTAACTGCAGAGTCACTGTAGTACCAGACAGTTAATTGCACAGTCTCACTTTCTGGTCTCATTGATCATTTGGGTAGAAACAGCAACTGTTTGGTGGGTTTTGGTTTTTTACCCCTTCGTTTTCTCCGAAGGAATGTGTGATCTTGAGCATGTTAGTTTAAGTTCCCCGTGGGTCAGGAAAATTCCATCTCCTTGAAATAGCTGGGGAAGTGACCTGTTTGTATAACCTAAAATAAAGAAGCTTTTGTAAAGCAGTTTTGCCTTTAACTATACTGGTATAAAGATAGTAAATAATAAATTCCACGGCCAGGCACCAGGCCAGGATCATTTAATTACAGAAGAAACAAACTCTTGGGAAGTAGCTGTAATTTGTCCCCAAACCTTTCCTTGTTCTCGTATGCTATCAGGGATTCTCTTCTAGAGGGCAGAGTTAAGGTTATCTGGGCATGTACCATCACTCTGTATTCCCTGTTTTTCCAGAGTTTGAGTTTTACTGAACTCAGTGTTCTGGAAGGTAAGAGATATTCACAGTCAAAGTTAACTCTCTGTTAACAAAGGTTTTGTTAGTGGCAAATAATGAGACTAATCCCTCATTGCGGTTATTCCACTGACTTCAGTGTGCTCTTTCCCCATTTCTAGTTCCAAAAAAAAAAAAAAAAAAAATTAAAACAACCTTGAGAACTAAAATGCTGTGAGAAAGTGGAAATTTTAGTAGCTCAAATAATTCAGTTTCTTTCTGTCTTGTGCGTTTGTAAATGGCACAACATGTTAATTTATAAGCACATCTTTCTTAACTTCTTTAAATATTCTGTAGTACATTAACTATATCAAGTGGGTTGTTCAATGCAGTGAGGTTTTCATGCATTGCCCAAAACATATTTTTCATGTTATGTAAATGAACACAACTCATTGAACACAAAATTGTGTATTTCATGCTGTGAACTGTGTCGGTAGCTCAAATTAATAGGCTTGTTTTTTTTCTCTCTCTCTCCATGAAAAAATGAAGAAACTGTGAAAATACCCATGGGAGAGAGGGGGTTTCTGAGAGCTGGAGTAGATATGGAGGTATTTATGAAAGGGGGAGAGGCCAAAGTAGGGCCTTAGCTGGAGCAAAGGGGGAGGTTTTTTGTGCAGTTTCATTTAACCAGCCTCACATCCTGTAGTCCCTACTTCCCCACCCCCCGAACAAAGCCACCTGTGACTCCTGAGACAGCCCCACTGCAAAAACTGCAGAGCCCCCAGCACTCCCTCTCCTAGCTGGTTCCCTGGCAGCCAGAGCTGTCCGCAGAACTGCCGTGGTTGCTCCCCTGGGTGTCTGGTCAAGGATGGCTACCGGCTTCTCCTGGGAATGCAGCTGAGAAATGACTTACCCTTCTCTAGATTCTCGCCTGTGGGCTCTGAGAAGCAGGCTGGGCCCTGTATGATAAAGTCCATGCAACATTCCCCTCTCATCCCAGCCCTGGTATGTCACCAGTAGCTGCTGTCCCTGGGTAGCAGCCAAGGATGTTTCCCACCATTCAGGAGACCCCAGCCTGGGACTAAAGTCAGCCCAGCCCAGACCCCACACCCTAAAGTGAATAAGGAAAAGTTATTTACTTGTTCCCATAATATAAGAACTAGGGAACACCAAATGAAAGTAATAGGCAGCAGGTTTAAAACACGTAAAAGGAAGTTCTTCACACAGCACCAGTCAACATGTCGAACTCCTTGCCTGAGGAGGCTGTGAAGGCTAGGACTATAACAGGGTTTAAAAGAGAATTAGATACATTAATGGAGGTTAAGTCCATCAATGGCTATTAGCCAGGATGGGTAAGAATGGTGTCCCTAGCCTCTGTTTGTCAGAGGATGGAGATGGATGGCAGGAGAGAGATCACTTGATCATTGCCTTTTAGGTTCACTCCCTCTGGGGCACTTGGCATTGGCCAGTTGGCAGACAGGACACTGGGTTGGATGGACCTTTGGTCTGAGCCAGTATGGCTGTTCTTATGAAGGGAGGGAGCAAACACTGCCACAGCGTTTCTGTAGTGTAATGGTTATCACATTTACTTAACACGCAGAAGATCCCTGGTTTAAAACCAGGCAGGAACAGATGGGTTCACTTTTTCTCTCTGTCCAGCAAGGCGCTCTTACTGCTGCCACTGGCCTGTCCCTGCGATAACCCCAACTCCTGCATGACAGAGGGTGGTGAAATGAGCTGAGAAAAAGCCTTGGCATCGCCAGGGGAAAGCTAGAGGATCTGGGCCAGTCACCTTTTGAAGCCTTGTGGCTTGGTCTCCTCTGCCCTTGGAGGTTGGCCTATGGCGGCCGGCTCTTCCTGCTGGCTTCCTTTGTGTTACTTGCCAAAGGAGGGAGTGAGGCAGGAATGGGGCAAAAGGGGAAAGTCGGGCTGAGGAAGGCAGGGCAGAAGCTAAGCGCTTCAGTGCAGCTAAGTGGGGTTAGTAGAGCGTCACCCTTCGTTCTGCAAAGCCTGGGGAGGTGCGGTTGGCTGCTGGGAGGTAGAATCCTGTGCCTGCCCCTTGGCTTCCCAGGGGTGGCTACTTGCAGCCCAGGAGAAGAAGGACGGTTCTGGGTGAAAGGATGACAAGCAAAGCTCTGGGAGGAAATTTGGGTGCGGGGTGCTGGCTCTGCGCTGGGGGAGGGGGCTGGGGTGCAGGAGGGGTGGCGCTTACCCCGGGCAGTGCAGCTCCCAAAGTGACTGGTACACACAACCCTGCAGCAGCAGGTCCTAGGTGAGCGGGGCCAGGGGGTCTCTGTGTGACGCTGCCTGCAGGAGCTGCCCCCAGAGCTCCCATTGGCTGCAGTTCTTGGTGAATGGGAGCTGCGGAGTTGGTAGTCGGGGCAGAGACAGTTCATGGAGACACCTCTCCCCCACCCCAGGGGATGCTGGGACATGCCGGCCACTTCTGGGAGCGGCACGGAGGGACGGAGGCAGAGTGGGCAGGGAGCCACCTTAGTGCTGCTGGCACATCTCTGCACACCCATGGGGGGTGGGGAGCAGAGGGCCTCCATGTGCTGCCTGGGTTAGGGGCAGTGCACAGAGCTGCCTCCCCTCCCACCAGTACTGGATTTACCATGGCGCAACTGGTGCCATGGCACTGGGCCCACGGTCCAGAGGGTGCCCAGCCTGCTCTTCTCCGCCCCCTGCTCTCTTCTGTGGGGGCAGAAGCTTGATGCAGCCTCTGCCCGCAGCCAGGATCCCCTCCCCCGGGTTTATTACAGGAGTGGGTGGGTGGGGTGTTTTGGCCTGCAAGGTGCAGCAGGTCGGACTAGATTATCACACTGGTCCCTTCTGATCTTAAAGGCTCTGAGTCTAAAAGGGAAGTAAAGGGAAAAAAATTAAAAATCAATAAAACATTGTAATACCAGGATGAGTCCACAACAGCTCATTGTGTAGTCCTGCCCCTTTCTTCCTCCACTGCGTGTTTAATGACCTGCTGGGATTTGGGACATTGATTCTCTCATTCCATTGCTAAACTGATACAATGTGACTGAAATTAAACCAATTCCCAGCAGAGAAAATACCACACCCCTGCATTGGCTGGGAATCAAACCCAGGTTAACTGCTTGGAAGGCAGCTATGCTCACCCCTATACCACCAATGCATCTCATGAAAGTAGCTCTCCTATGTGCCACTTATGCTTGTCAAGTGACTCACCCACCCCACCCCACCCCACCCTACCCTAAGGAGCTGACCGGAGAAGCTGGCGGCAGCCTGTCAGCTGGGAGAAAAGTCAGGTCCCCAGAGTGACTGACAGATGGGGACATGGGCTCTACATCCCAGGCTGAGGTAGCTCCAACCCCATCTCTGCCCTCAGAGAAGGGAAATTAAAATCAATGACCATAATGGCAGATTTTACCCCAGAAGGAAGGAGACAGCTCCTTTGAAAGCACATTTTGGGTTGGGTGCTGCTACGGACACATGGCTTTGTTGCTGATGATGCCAATCCTTGGGGCTCCGGAGAAGGAACCATTCAGGCTGTCACTCAAGTGAAGAAGGGAGATGATTTTTTTGACAGGGACGGTTGCCTCGTCTTACGGGTGTTGGTCTGTCACCTTCTAATCTAGTGGGTGCTTGGTACATGCAGGCAGCCCCTGCTCCGGGGTCTCTCCCAAGGAAATAAAGTTTCTACACAAAATCCCAAAGCCTTTCACTGAAAGGAGGGAAAGGAAATGGCCACAAGATGGAGCGAGGGCATAAGGAATGTAACACAACCCCGTTCTTAGGGGTAATCTGTTATTTTTTTAAAGAGCCAAAATTTTTGGTCAGGGTCTAGTCAAGGTCCAGACTGCAGTGTAAATAATAAAAAATAACAATGATGATAATAAGTAAATAAAAAGATTTTGGGGTCCATTCAAGAGCGATTTGGCCCACTGTCTGCCTATTGATTACCCCGCATTGACTCTGAGAGGTGATTTATCTCCACTCTCTTGGATTTGAAGAGCTGGTTAGTTTTCCCCTGGGTATCCCACCAGGCTGAACATGCCATGCTATCGATGGTGACACTAGGATTGAAGGATATCATATTATAAAAAACTGTAAATAAAGATGTGGTCTGACCGTGAGTGTTCTGTAATGAGAGGCTGGTTCCCCCAGTTCAGTTCCGAATGCTCTGCTAGAAATGCCCCTGGGATCCCGGCACTCCCCAGCAGGAGTGAAAGGAGAAACCCCCAGCTCTGCACGTAGCTCCAGGCTGATTCATCAGAGGTGGGGGGAATTGACTTCTTTGCTGCTGAGCAGGGAGCCAGGGCAGTTCTCTGGGAATCAGGGTGCCCAGCCTGACCCAGCTGCTTCATTGCCCCTGGGGCCCTGCAGGCTTTGACTGTCCCTGAGGCCAGGCAGCTGCTCAAGGAGCTTTCCTGGTGTTGCTGGCAGGGCAGGAACATCCCACTCTGAGGGCCTGAGTTCAGCCATCAGGAAAGGCAGCAGCTTTGCTCCCTCCTTCTAGACAGAGCTCCAAGACCGTGGTTCTCAGCCCCTGGGGGGCAGCGAGCTGGTTTCGGGGTGGGAGAAATATACCAGAAAGCAGGGCCGGTGTTAGACTCACTGGGGTTCAGGTCAGAAATCTGAAATCTGAGCTCTTCCACCTGGGACTGAAGCCAAAGCAACTTAACTTCATGGGAGCCCCCAGGTTGTGGGGCCCTATACAATTGCTCTGCTGGCTACCTCCTAACGACAGCTCTGGCTTTTAATCTACTGGACATGCAGAAAAACAGTTGTTGTGGCACAGGTGGGCTGTAGAGTTTGTATACCATGTTGAGTGGGTGCCTTAGAAAGAAAAAGGTTGGGAACCCCTGCTCCAGGGAATCCCAGTCACACCTTGATAGAATAGAAAGACCAGCACAAAAAATAGAGATGAACAATCAGATACTAAAATGACAATGGTTGGAACTCTCCCTTTCTCTCAGTCTTTGGATTGATGGGCACTAAGGGCTGTAGCTACAGTTGAGGAACCAGGCGATCGGACAGCTGGCTCAGCCCTCCATATGAGTAACTTTCTCACACATAGGGAGATGGGTCAAAACTGGAATTGATGTCATGACTCGCTTCCCAGAGGGGATCAATCTGTCTAAGGCTGTGTCTACACTTCAAACACTGGAAATATTCTTCTGATAACCTAACACTGTCTACACTGGGGCTCAGAGCACATTAACTACTTCTCTCAGTGGAGAGGACTTTTCATACCCCTGAGAGCTGTGGCCATGTCAACATAGCTTTTCAGCACAGACCAGCCTTTAGATGTGACCAGAAAGGCAATGGACTTCAGCTTTTTCCTTCCTACTGATGGTTGATGATTGCAGCTTTCTACCTATGACAGACGTCAGGCCTTTCCTTTGCAAATTAGAGAAGTGGGCAAGTCAGTGACCCTTACGGTCTAAGTGGGTAAACACTTAGACAATTTATCTCTTTGAGTAGCTTTCATTTTAATAGAGTGACTTTGAAACTAAGCAAAATAAGTTCGATCTGAAAACACAACAAATTAAAATCGATACTGGGCCAATTTTCTCTTACACACTCTTTCTCTCACACATTCTTCCACCTCAACCATTGGAGTGAGGTTTTCTACCAGAACTCCTTACACTACAAGGAGTAAATTAAATCAAATTAACTTTTCAAGATTAGCCACCATTTCCTGTACGACTAACGAAACAAAAAACAAGACAACTTTCAGTTTTCCAAAATAATTCAGATTATCACAGTTAGTTTCTTACTCTTTAACCAATAACTTCACCTATAATTTCATTTTAATAGGTAACAAGAACATATTAAATGATCACAAATTCTTGTCATATATGTTAGTTTTCTTTTAATGCCCATTGCCAACAACTGAACCTTGGCTCAAGTTGTGGTTTGTCCCAACCACTTCTGTGAGTTCATATATCTCAGGATCTTCTGCCATGCATGTTGGTGGAAGGGGTCTCCCATGTGGGAATGTTTGCATCATGAGGAAAAAGTACCTCTTTTCACACTTTTAAATCTTTCAAAGTAGGAGAAGCTAGAGGAGAAATGATGTAAATGCATAAAACACAAGGTAAAACTGTCTGGTCTACACTAAAGACATTTATCAGTAAAAGTATATTGTGCAGCTGTGTGAAAAATCCACACAGATGAGCAACGTAGCTACACAGCCCTAACCCCCGGTATAGATAGCGCTACATCAGCAGGAGAGCTTCTCCTGCCAACATAGCTGCTGCCGCTTGCAGAACCTGGACTAATCAAGTTTGACTGCAGAGATCTCTCCCACTGGCTTAGAGAGCCTGTAATAGCAGTGCTACAGCAGCACAGCTACATTGGTGCAGCTGTGCCAAGATCAGCTTTACTGTGTAGCCACAGGATCAGACACAAAAGCATGGAATCAGGACTCAACATGTGTGTATCCAGAAGTCTGAAATTGGAGCCTGATACATTCATTGCCTCATTGGTTATCATTTTTACAGCCTGAAAGTCCTTGTTACTCAATCAGGCAGCCAGTTTAGGATTCACAGGGAAGGAACGTCCTAGGAAGCACTGTCTCTTTGGATCCAAATGGTGAAGGATGATTGTTCTCAATCTAACCCTGGTATCCTCTGGAACTGTCATCAGTGACACAGAACTAGGAAGTGGAGTGGTACAAACAATTTTCCTTGGGTCATTGGCCACCATAGCTTCCTTTACTGGGGCAGAAACCAAGAACTGGGTGTGGACTCTTTCCAAATCCTTGGCCTTGGTTAGGGTAAATTTACACTTCTCTGAAGTGGAATCCTTTAAAAAACCACTCAAAATCTCAGCAGTGTTAGTGAGGAATGGCTTCCCAGAACATGCCCAGCTTTTCTTTAATTTGGTGGCACAGGTCCAGGCAAGGAACTGGATACAGGCCTGGATCAGAATCTCTGTTAGTTACCAGAGCTGGAGTTTCTATTGAAAAATAATTTTTTTTCTGCAGCTATTAGATTTACAAAACACACATTTTTAGCATCCAGAAAGGATAAATTCAACAAAAAACACACTTCTATTTCCTCAACATCTGTGTCATGAAGGGCATCTCCCATAATATAGGATTAGCTAGGAGAGATCTTCTGTGGGGCCTGGGTTATAAATGCTTTGGAAACCAAATACATGGGCATTGTGCCTAGTTCAAAATCACTTATCATGGAATTCTCTCCCCAGATCATATGAGACAATATTGACTTAAACAATTGAACTACACTGTGATCATATGCACTTCCTTCAGTTAGTTCAGGTGCTGCTGTTGTACACCATTTCCGAGTGGAAATTTTAAATCACTGCTGTTTGTTGGTTAGCATGTCCAGTAAATTGGAGAGTTCTCTCCTGTTGACAGAACTGCACTTGAATTTTCTCCATGTCATCATGCAGGGATGGGGAAAAAGCAAACCTGAAGTGAGAAATGATGACTTTAGCAAATGGTCATTTGTCTTAAATTCTCCAATAAAGCTCAGCTACATCCTATCAAACTGAACTAATATCTAATTGGGTGACCAAACAGCCTCCAGGAAAGATAGAAACCCACATCACAGAAAGATACAATACATGACAATGAAAGTGTGAAGTGAAATTCCAGAGCAGGTTACATGTGATTATTCAGAATCAGGACAAGAGATTCTCCCATCACATTCTCCTCTGATCCATTCAAACATACTTCACTCAGCACTGTCTCAATAGCCAGTTATGTTATTTACAAAATGTTTAGTATCCGAGCATTGCCATAATGGGGGACAAAACCACTCACCTTGCCAGAAGTGGCTTTACCAATAGATGGAACCTGGGATTTAAACTCCCAATGAGCACACTGTGTTTGGGATCCATTTGAATTCCCCTTCCAGGTCTTTGACACTTTCATCTCCAGTCATAGCAACTCTGATATAGGATTAAAGAAGTCAAAGCATCATCTCCAAGCACAGACAGCTGAGAACTCGTCCTCACAGGACACTTTGAGAAGTGGATGGAAAGAATGTGATGAAGATAACCTCTGCATGGCTCAGACAAAAGGTAACAGTTCTGCAGTGATGGGGAAGGAGGGAATCTCTGAGTTTCCTCATCTCCTTCCAGTGTCACAGAGGCTGAAATTACACTTTTTTTCCTGCCCGTGCTCCTCTTCATTTAACTATAATTTGAAAAATTCCCATTATATCTGCTCTTCAGCACAACCCAGAGCAACGCAGAACAAGAGGCAATGATACAATCTGTATCACTGGTGACTAACAATAACTTTGAAATAGGAAGAATAGTATAAATGTGATGCTCCCTGGTTCCTGATAGGAAGGGCACACTCGAATTACTCATGGGATAATGGAGTTGATAGAAAGGACAAATGAGTCCACCTCAAAACAGAGCAAACTGCAAAAGGCAAAAATGGACCACTCATCTGGTCAAACTGAGGGATAACCATGCTGCAAACAGTTCAAACAGCTTTAAACGTTACTATGTGGGAATCAGGAAAATTATAAAAGAAAAAAAAGTATTGATAGCCCTAGAGGTATTTATGTTGTTGATCTCCCTTGCAGATTCTCTGATGACTAACATGGGCTAAGTGCCCACAGAAGGTTTTTCCACACTCACTGCATTTATAGGGTCTCCCACCGGTGTGGATTTTCTGATGTTCAGAAAGGCCTGAGCTGCTAGTGAAGCTTTTCCCACACTCACTGCATTCATAGGGCCTCTC
>ML123320.1:0-11023 GCA_003846335.1 Cuora mccordi
CCCTTCCCGGGAGCCTGGCGGAACCATTCCATGTAGTAGCTGCTGAAGGTGAACCCGGAGGCTTTGCAGGAGAGGCGGAGAGAGTCTCCTGGCTTTTTCACATCCCCTCCGGACTCCACCAGCTGCACCTGGGACCGGACACCTGGGAGTAAAGACAGGTTACAAATATTGGTAGAAAACCAACAATAATATAATATTCGTTTAGCTCTGCCAATGATTCAATGGAAAAAAATACCTTCCAGAGTCGCCATAGTGAACATTAAAAGGAGCAAAAATCGCATTTTCGCTGGTGTTGGAGAGGAACGTTCTCAGGGCGAATGTCTGGTAACCGCACGGACACAGGGGGCTGGGGATTGTGTTCCCGGGTGAGGCCTGGGCAGAGAGGGAGACAGATTTAACAGGAAGCTGTCACCGTAATTTACATATTCCCCCTTTATAAGCGGTACAAACATCGGAATGATTGTAACGAAGGGCTGAGAGGGGAATTTGTGTGTCTGCGCAGCGCCTAACGAAGAGCCCTGGGGTCTTGGATAGACTTGTCCCGCAGAGAGCGGGGTTACGAGTTACCGAGTTCTAGGGCTTGACTCGCACTTCATCAGAACATGTTGCGTATACTGCTAACCCCACTAACCGAACATTGCAGCCTATGGGACTCCCCGGGCTTTTTCACTGCTGTCCCCGACTGGGTCAGAACCACCTGCGAGCGGGCCCCTGGGGGGAAATGAAGAAAGGGAGATTGCACGTTAAATTCATACTATTAGAGAAATAACGCGTAATGGGTGGAAGGAGCGAACCCAGACCCAACTCACAGGAGAGCGCGGCCAGTGCAAGGACCAGCTGCACTAGGGGCAACGCAGCCATGGAGCGGTTCGGGAGCGATGAACAGATGGGTCTGGTCCGAACCGGAGTCCCCGAGACAGATCCGGGACTTTGTGAGCGGGGAAAGTCTGAGGTTTTTTTTTTTTTTAAATCGGACGAGCGAGGTCTCCGCTTTCCATACCGCTGGCAGGAGGGCCTGCCACAGGGTAAGTATGGGATCGACCCCTGAGAGAGCTCAAGAGCCGTTGCCCTGGGGCGAAGGGGGAGCGTGTGTTACGGTATAGAGGGGAGGGGGGAGGTGTTGGTACTCTGTGTCTCTGTGAGGTGACAGTGGCTCCGGGCAGCAGGGGTTAGGTATAGAGGGGAGGGGGAGCAGGCGCTGGTGTTGGGGTCTCTAAGGGGTGAGCTGACGTGGGTGGCAGTGGGGTTCGGCAGAGATGAGAGTGGAGCAGGCCGGGCGGTGGGTATTTCTCTAGGATGAGATGGGTTGTGAGGGTGGGTACAGAACCGAGGGGAACAAGCTCCGCTGTTGGGTCGCTATGGGTGTGGGTGCAGTGGGGTGGATTGAGGAGGGATGGGTGCCACTCATGCTGCGGGAGTCTTTATGGCTGAGAATGAAAACACTTTATATGGCAGAGAACTGACAAAATATTGTAACCCAGAGTCCCTCACTGCAGCTACTAGCTCACAGGCCGAGTGGGCTTGGAGGCCAGGTCTCTCCCCCTACAAACACTCCAGAGCATCCTTCTCTGCACGCTGCGTTAGGACACGAGTACGTGTGTTTGTGCCTCTATGTATGGGGGGGGGGGAGAGAGAGCGCAGTTAGATCAGTGGTTTGCTGAGACCAGCGCCTGTTATGCTGACATATTATCTCAGTTTTCTTGTGGCATTCCATCTGTTGTCTCGTTTTCCACTTAGTTAAAGTCTTTGGGAGGCAGAGATCCAATATTAACTGGAATGTTAACTGCTTTGTAACGTTTTAAAACTCCCAGCCTCCAGCCTTTAATTCTTTCCAGAAGAACAGACACTATTGTGAAGGGGTTATTATCTATTTCTAAATGTAGAGATGGCGCCTCTTCTTAGAAAAACTCGTTTTTTCACAGGAACCTCAGACATTTAGGCATCCAGAACCCACTGGATAAATGTGTTTATTAGAGTTTTTAACTGTTTGAAGAAAAGGTCCAGATCATCAGCTGGCATAAATAGGGGTCTCTGCTGTATTGAATCTAGTGGGTCTGTGATAATGTATTCCAGCTGCGGTGCTGCTCTCACCATGTATGTATGTATGTCTTAAGATCACAACAACCAAAGCTGTGTGAAATCAGAGGAAAGTTTTCTCATTGGATCTGAAGGGCTGTAGATCAGCCCCGCCACCCATTTCTGTTCTCTGAGGTGACAGCCCCTGTCCAATGTATCGGAGATAGAAATGATCAGGAGAAAATCGAATGTTCCCCGTCTACCAGGGGAGAGTGGCTCTTATAACAGGAATCCCAGCTGCGCAGGGGTTCTGGGGGACTCCGATGGTCTCTGCACTGCAGGCCCCAGTGCGGCTATGTGCAACAAGGGGTGACATTGCCAGGGAACTACAGCAGTAACACCCCCCCCCCACACACACACACTGTTCGTTTTGAACGCTGAGATCCGCTTTCCTGCCTATTTCACAGGCTGTATGATTCGTTTAACTGCTGCCCCCACGCGGCGCACGGGAGGAGGGACAATCCGCAGCCTCGGTTTTTGTGTTAGCAACAATAGGTCTCATTCCACTGTGCCTCTAGCGCAGTAATACCGGGCGGTGTCCTCGAGTTTCAGGCCGGTCATTTGCAGATACAGCAGGTTGTTGGGATTGTCCCTGGAGATGGTGAATCGGCCTTTCACTGAGTCTGAGTAATAACTTTCACTTCCATCAGTGTAAATGAGCGAGACCCACTCCAGCCCTTTTCCGGGAGCTTGCCGGACCCAGTGCATCTGGTAGCTGCTGAAGGTGAACCCGGAGGCTTTGCAGGAGAGGCGGAGAGAGTCTCCGGGCTTTTTCACATCCCCTCCGGACTCCACCAGCTGCACCTGGGACCGGGCACCTGCAAATAAAGATACACTTAGAAATCGCAAGAAGAGCTTTAACAAATCTTCTGCCTCCGAAATGTGTTTACAAGGAGAAAATACCTTCCAAAGCTGCTACAAGGAAACCTAAATGGAGCCAAAATCTCATTCTCCCTGGCCTTGGAGGGGAAAGTTCTTAGGGAGGTTGGCTGGTAACTGGACAGAGCCAGGGGGCTGCGGGTTGTGTTTCTGGGTACAGCCTGGGGAGAGAGAGAGACAGACAGACAGATTTAAACAGGAAACTGAGACCCGTATTTGCATATCCCGCTCCTTTATAAGAAGCACAAACTCCTTCCGTGAGTGAGCTCAATTTCTGAGTCTGGGGACTCAAGAGAAGGATCAAACCCAGTCACTAAAGAACTAAGGCTCTGGGAAGAGGTTTGACTCCCTGGAGGATTTGGTAGGCTCTTAGCTTTGGTATTGCCCCAGCTGAGTTTGAAAGGCTTGGCTGCAGGACCGGATTCACCATTAACCACACCACGCGGTGGCATGGCCCCCAACGACCGGGGTCCCCCAAAAGGAGGCAGTGCACCAGGGCTCAGGCAGGCAGGCTGCCTGTGTATTGTGGCCGGGGGCCCCACACAGGTCCCCGAAGTCCCTGCGAATTACTGGTGGGGTTAAGGTGGCTCCGCGCACTGACCCCACCCCCGGCAGCGCAGGGAGACCCACTGCTCCCTTCCCCCAAAAGGGGCAAGCAGAGACGTGCCAGTAGGCACGCAGCAGGGCTAAGGCGGCGCCCTGCCTACACTGCCTCCCTCCCTCCATACCATGCTGCTCTCTGAAGTGGCAGGCATGTCCCTGCAGCCCCTGGTGGTGGTGGTGGTGGTGGTGTCTTTACACCTTGCCCCTGCCCCGAATGCTGACTCCACCACAGCTCCAATTGTATGGGAACTGAGGCCAATGGGAGCGGTGCCCGATAGCAGCAGTGCATGGAGATCTCCTGGCCCACTGCCAGGATCCACTGACAGAGGAATGTGCCACCTAAGGTAAGTGCCACCCCCTGACCCCGTCCCACACCTCAAGCCCCTGCCCCAGCACAGAGCCCACATCCTGCACCAAACTCCCTCGCAGATCCCTACCCCCACACTCACTCCTGCACCCCAAGCCCCTGCCCCAATCAAGGTACATCACTTTATTTTCATTTACTTCCTATTACTTATAATATAGGAGGAGGATGAAGAAAAAAAATGAAACACGGGGGAGGTTAGAGAGAATGTTCTTTTTCTTGGCTGAGTCTCCAGTCGGGGCTCTGAAAACATAGCTGCATACGGGGCCCCACTAACTAAATGCAGCACTGGACGTCTCCCTGCATTTTGGACACTGCCACCCCCTCAGGCACTTTGCTCTGGTATTAAGCTGTGAGGAAAACCGAGGTGCCACCAAACTGGATTTGCGTTCCGAGCCACTGGAGAATCTGTGCAGCAGGAACAGGAGTTGCTTCCTCAGCAGGGGCGGCTCTACAAATTTGGCCACCCCAAGCAGTCATGCGCGGGAGGCGCCCCCGAGCCACGGGAGCAGCGGACCTCCCGCGGGCATGACTGTGGAGGGTCCACTGGTCGCGCGGCTCGGCTGGACCTCCCGCAGCTGCGAGCGGTTCGCAGGTCCGGCGGCTCCGCTGGAGCTGCCGCAGGCATGCCTGCCGGAGGTCCAGCCGAGCCGTGGGACCAGCGTCCCCTCCGCAGTCATGCCTGCGGCAGGTCCGCTGCTCCCGGGGCTCCGGTGGACCTCCCGCAGGCATGACTGCAGCAGGTCCGCTGGCCCAGCCTGCCGCCCCCCGGGAAAGGGCCGCCCCACGCGGGTGCTTGCCCCGCTGGGCTCTGGAGCCGGCCCTGTTCCTCAGCAGCTTCTGGTACCAGTCCAGGGCATAGCTGGTGCAGGAGGTGCCGTATTGACACCTGATCTCCACCTGCTGCCCTTCCGGAGCTGACAGGGAAGCTGAGATCTGGGTCAGTGAGTTCCCCACCACCGAACCTAGAAGGGGGAGACTTTGTCCCATAGACAGGCACCAGCCCCTCCACCCAGAGCTCACCTGGGAACAGCGGCAGCGCGCAGAGACACAGGCCTAGTCTACACTACAAGTTTATCTCGAATTTAGCAGCGTTAAACCAAATTAACCCTGCACCCGTCCACACAATGAAGCCCTTTACTTCGATATAAGGGCTCTTAATATCGATATCTGTACTCCTCCCCAATGAGGGGAGTAGTGCTGAAATCAGTATTGCCATCTCGGATTAGGGTTAGTGTGGCCACAATTCGATGGTATTGGTCTCTGGGAGCTATCCCACAGTGCACCATTGTGACTTGTCTGCAAGGCCGCCCAGAGGATCCAGGGGGCCTGGGGTCTTCGGCGGCGGGGGGCCAAGTTCAGTGGTAATTCAGCATCAGGGGGTCCTTCTGCTCCAGACCAGAAGGACCCCATGCTGCCAAAGACCCAGAGTGGAAGAAGCTCTGGGGGCCCTGGCCCAGCCAGAGTTTTCCAGGGCCCCTGGAGCGAGTGAAGGACCTCACTCCAGGGTCCCCAAAAAACTCTCATGGGGGGCCTTGCGGGGCCTGGATCCTGGGGCAAATTGCCCCACTTGTTCCCCCCTCCCCCCGGGCGGCCCTACTGCTCTGGAAGCAATCTGAACTCAGATGCACTGGCCAGTTAGACAGGAAAAGCCCCGCAAACTTTTGACTTTCATTTCCTGTTTGCCCAGCATGGAGAGCTCATCAGCACAGATAACCATGCAGTCTGAGAGGTACTGGAGGTACTGTATCTGATCGCTGTATGGAGAGAGGCTTCCGTGCTAGCAGAACTACATTCCAAAAGATGAAATGCCAAAACATTTGAAAAAATCTCAAAGAGCATGATGGAGACAGGCCACAATAGGGACTCAGTACAGTGCCGTGTGAAAGGTAAGGAGCTCAGACAAGACTACCAGAAAAACAAAGAAGCAAACAGAAGGTCTGGGGCAGAGCCACAGACATGCCGCTTCTACACTGAGCTGCATGCAATTCTAGGGGGGTCCGCCACCACTGCCCCGCCCCTGACCATGGATTCTGAGGAGGGGGTAATCTCAGCCATGGTTGAGGATTCTGTGGACGGGGAAGATGAGGAGGAGGACGATGAGTTTGCAGAGAGCTCACAGCACTCTGTTCTCCCCAACAGCCAGGATCTTTTTCTTAGCCTGAATGTAGTACCCTCCCAAACCTCCCAAGGCAGTATCTCAGACCATGAAGCCATGGAAGGGACATCTGGTGAGTATACCTTTGTAAATATAAAACATGTTTTAAAAGCAAGCATTTTTTAATGATTAATTTGCCCTGAGGACTTGGATGCATTCACGGCCAGTACTGCTACTGGAAAAGTCTGTTAAGTTGTCTGTGGATGGAGCAGAAATCCTCCAGGGACATCTCCATGAAGCTCTCCTGGAGGTACTCCAAAAGTCTTTGCAGAAGGTTTATGGGCAGTGCAGCCTTATTCCGTCCTCCATGGTAGGATGCTTGTCCACGCCATGCACATAGCAAGTAATCTGGTATCATTGCATGACAAAGCCTGGCAGCGGATGGTCCCAGTGTTTGCTGGCATTCAAGCAACATCCGTTCTTTATCTCGCTATGTTAGCCTTAGGAAAGTGATATTGTTCATGGTAAACTGGTTGAAATATGGAATTTAATTAAGGGGACACAGGTGGCTGTTCCTACTGGCCTGTTTGCCTGTGGCTGAAAAGAAATCCTTCCCTGCAGTTAGCCAACCCGGGGGGGGGGGAATTGGTGCTGAGCTTTTCGCGTTTGGCTAGCAGGGATCTTCCCTGATACCAGCCACGCAGTTGTGGGAGGGATAAAGCGATCATCCCAGAGAATTGGATGAGGAGGGGTTAGTTTGGTTTATGCTGCTGCACATTAACAGGAAAACCACAGCACTCAATGGGCTTTGCTTGGTATGTGGGAATGGAGGTCGCTGGTTTTATGAAGGCTGCAGAAGTCGAAAGACAATGGCTTATCATGGCCACATGCAAGACGAATTCTGCTGCCCAGACCTGCATCTGTGATCTGTAACACCAAAGCCACAGGCACTCAATATTAAGATGCAAAATGCAACCTTGTACTGAAATCACATGTGCTATGTAATGTGAATACTGTCGCTCACCGTGAAAGAGTATAAGCATTTGTTCTATAAAATGTATCTTTTTAAATACTTCTCTCTCTTTTTTTCCCTCCCTCCAGCAGCTGCAAATTTTTCAAGCCTCCCTCCTCCATCCCAAAGGCTAGCTCAGATAAGGTGGCTGAAAAAAAGGATGTGAGACAAAATGTTCTCTGAAATCATGGAATCGACCTGTGGATGCTCGAATCTGGGTCACAGAGTTCTCAGCCACAGGACCTGGCAGGCGAGCAATGGAGGCACAGTAAGACCCGTGAGTTAGAAAACCACATTCTTATTGCCAGTAAAGTGAAACCACTTCCTCATGAGAAAGAGGCAGGCGGCGATCCACATCTCGTCCCTACCGCTGTCACACACAGGCCTGATCTACACTATGAGTTTATCTTGAATTTAGCAGTGTGAAATCAAATTAACCCTGCACCCATCCACACAATGAAGCCCTTTACTTTGATATAAACATCTCTTAAAATTGATTTCTGTACTCCTCCCCAACTAGGGGAGTAGCGCTGAAATCCAACACTGCCATTTCACATTAGGGTTATAAAATATATATAAATAAAAATAAATAATAAATAAATCAGTTAGTGTGGCCTCCGGGATCTATCCCACAGTGCACCATTGTGACCACTCTGGACAGAAATCTGAACTCAGATGCACTGTCCAGATAGACAGGAAAAGCCCCGTGAACTTTTGAATTTTATTTCCTGTTTGCCCAGCGTGGAGCGCTGATCAGCAGAGGTGACCATGCAGTCCCAGAATCAAAAAAGAGCTCCAGCATGGACTGTGCGGGAGATACTGAATCTGATCTCTGTATGGGGAGATGAATCTGTTCTATCAGAACTCCATTCCAAAAGACCAAATGCCAAAATATTTGAAAAAATCTCCAAGGCCATGATGGACAGAGGCCACAAAAGGGACTCAGCACAGTGCTGCGTGAAACTTAAGGAGCTGAGACAAGTGTACCAGAAAGCCAAAGAATCACAAGCTCTTGGAGGGAGGGGCAACTGACAACTGTAGCTATCCCACAGTTCCCGCACTCTTCAAAAACCATTTGCATTCTTGGCTGAGCTCCCAAAGCCTGAAGGGTCAAAAACATTGCTGCGGGTGGTTCAGTTTTATGTCGTCAGCCCACTCCCGACACCTTTTTTCAATAGCACTGGATGTCTACTGGATGCTGCTGGCAGACGCGGTGCTGCAGCGCTACACAGCAGCATCCCCTTGCCTTGCCTTGCCTTGCAGATGGCAGACGGTACAGTATGACTGATATCCATCACTGTCATCCCGTGGGTGCTCCTGGCTGGCCTCGGTGAGGTCGGCCGGGCACACATGGGCAAAAATGGGAATGACTCCAGGTCATTCTCGTCTTTAAGTTTTGTCTAATGGAGATTCAGTCCTGCCTGGAATATGATGCCAGTTGGAGGCTTCTGCTCTCCCAGTCAGCAGCACCGCGTGGTCGCGCCTACCCCTTGCTACCAGGGATCACAATCATATACTTAGCTCTCTACATTTTGCTTCAAATAAAAGCCATTTAGAACTGTCCCCCAACATACATATCCTGGGACATTTTGTATTTTACCAGCGTCAACCAAAGGCCCACACACAAATGGAGATTCAGTCCTGCCTGTGCTTCTATCCTAGTGCTTGTCACAAATTCCCATTTTCAGCTATAGGCTGAGCAAGTGCAGGATGGTGGTTCACTCTACTTCGCTGTAAGCCAACTGCCCTCCCCTCCCCCCTTTGATCTCTGCTTGCAGAGGCAATAAAGTCAGTGCTGTTTCTTCTTCATGCATTCTTTATTACTTCATCACACAAATGAGGGGATAACTGCCATGGTAGCCCAGAAGGGGTGGGGAAAGAGGGAAGCAAGTGGTGGGGTTGTTGCAGGGGCACCCCCTAGAATGGCATGCAGCTCATCATAGAAGCGGGATGTCTGGGGCTATGACCCGGAGTGGCTGTTTGCCTCTCTGGTTCTTTGGTAGGCTTGCCTGATATTCTGGGCAGGACTGACTGTCCATTAGACAAAACTGAAAGAAGAGAATGACCTGGGGAGTCATTCCCATTTTGTCCAGGCGCCCCCGACCGACCTCGCCGAGGCCAGCCAGGAGCACCCATGACAGCAGCAGATGGTACAGTAGGGCTGGTAACCATCTTTGCTACCTTGCAAAGGCAAGGGGATGCTGCTGTGTAGCGCTGCAGTACCGGGTCTGTCAGCAGCCTCCTGTAGACATACGGTGACAGTGAAACAGGCTGAATGGGCTCCATGGCTGCCGTGCTATGGCGTCTGCCCGGGCAGTCCAGGGAAGAGGGCGCAAACTCTCCATGGAGGGTGTCCACCTTGGACAGCTCCTTCAGTCTAACTGGTCTCCGAAAATGGACTATGGGTGAATAGCAGCACCTCGTGGCCATTTCTTTGAATTACAAAATGAGGCTTAAATTCCCTCTCTGCGCAGGACAAGCACAATCTATCTATCTATCTATCTATTACCATCCACCCCCGTCTATTCTATACTATACTACAAACCCGCGGATCTCAAATTGCTTTTAATTAATTATTCTCCGTTGAAAGATCCCAACCTAGGCTTGGTATAAACAGAACTAAATTCTATAGTAATACTTTCTGATAGATGCACTTCTTCCCGTTCTGTCCGATGGCTTCCCTGACAGCTTCACACGCACACAGAGAAACACACAGAGAGAGAGAGAGAGACCCCAGCCATTTGTGCCCCAGAGCTGGCCATGGTTCGTGGTTTGCAAGTGATGCCCCTTCCCCTCCCCCGCCGCCCTGTCAGTTTTGGCTCTGCTCCGCAACACAGCTGTGGCACCGTGGGGACTGGAAGCGCAGTAATACACCGCCCTGTCTCGCAACTCTGCGCTCAGGATCCTGAGGGTGAACCTCTTGTTGGAGCTATCAACTTTCCCTACGAAGCGGCCCTGGAAGCCTTCTCCATAGTGGTCCCCTTCTCGGTAAATCCAGGTCAGGGGGCCCCGCTGCCCCTTTCTGTACCAGTACATCCAGTAGCTACTCATCTCCCCTCCAGTCACACGGCACTGGAAGGTCACTTCTTCGCCCTTCAGGACTGCCAAGGCCTGGGTACCTTGTTCCAGCACCACCTCACTCCCGACTGCTGGCGAGACAATAAAACGTGGTATGAAGGCAAAGAGATTAACTGCCCGCAAAGGGGCAATAAGGGAGAAGGATAAACGTCAGCAGAGATGGCTGATCAGTGAAATGACAGGATCTGGTAAGGCAAGAATTATTCTGTGTAATTGTAAATCTGGAGAGAATTTAACAGCTTCACAACCAGTTAAAGATGACGAAAATAAAAACAAAACCCTGAAAACCAAACTTAATACAGAAAACACACAAAACCTCAAACACAAATACCTGGAAACCATCCTAAACACAGAACACACACAAAACTTAAACACAAACACCTGAAAGCCAACATTAAAGAGACACACACACATAAAGAGGAAAAGAAAACACAAAGACAGGAGCACCCTAAATCCAAAATAAACACTGAAAACACACACACAAATATAGTAACATAGTAACACAAAAAACACGAATATGAAAACCTGAAAAACAAAATAAAAAGTGAAAAAGAAACAAACTGAAAAAGTCATACACAGAAAACAAGAACACAAACACCAAGAAAGCTGCATTAACACAGAAAACATAAGAAACTCAGACAGTAAATTCATACACAAAAACCTGAAAACCAAAAGAAAAAAAGAACAGAAGAAACCCAAGCACAGAAAGCAAATGCAGAATTGGGGTCTGTGCTATTGTGTTTTATTTACTTCGGCATAAGTTGCTGAGAAGCAGCAGAAGGCAGCAGCCTCTTATCATTTCTGCAAGAAAACGACAAGAGTTTATCAGTCATCCCCTGTGTAAAACAAAAGTTTCTGTCACGTGCCCCTTCCTCTGCAGACGCTGGCAGAGGAAGGAGATTGGCAGCACTTC
>ML123320.1:11033-55830 GCA_003846335.1 Cuora mccordi
TGAGGAATCCAGTCCATCTCTAACCCCAGACATTGCTAGGCACGAGAATTCTCTTTCTGCGGGAATTTATGCCCACGGTTCTCTTTAATCACCTGAGCTGCACCACTGAATTCAACAGGAATCTTTCCATTGTCTTCAATGGTCTTTGGATCCAGCTCTCTTTCCGTGGCAAGTTATTGTTCAGGGTGTTACAGCAGGCGAAGCATTGTGCGCTGCAAGGCACAATAATATACAGCACCATCTCCCGGCTGTAAAGTCCCGATGGTTAAAATGCTAGAGCTGTTGGCTCGGTCAACATAGACTCGGAAGCGCCCTGAATTTCTCTCGCCACTGTAGCTGTGAGCGATGTAAGTCAGTTCAGTGCTGGCCTTCCGGTAATACCAGTAAATGGAATCGTAATTCCCATCAGGAATGTCGTGGGTGCATTGAATCTTTGCATCAGTCAACTCAGCGCGGCTCTGGTCGGGGGACTGGGTTACTTCACACAGGCAGAGACCATCTCGGGGGAGGCAATGAGAGAGAGTTAAATAAGACACTAAACAACAAGCGTGGGCTAGCGATGCACAGCACAAGAGGAACATGAACTGGACTCGGTTAGCTTGCAATGGTGATGGCAGAGGAAGGTGTCTGGTATGGAGGGCACTGAACTGGGGCTCAGGACACTGGTTTTAACTTCAAGCCCTGCTACCAACTCTCTGGGTGACTCTCAGCAACTCATCTGGGCTGAGAACATCAGACACCTACAAGATTTGGACACTCGGTTACCATTAAGAGAAGCGGAGATTTGGCCTCTAAATCCCTTAGGCACCGTTATAACTCTCGGTTGTACTCTCTCTGTGTGTCTCTACGTAAAATAGGGATAAAACAACTTGTTTTTTCCCCTTAGATTGTATCTATTTAGGACAGGGACTGACTCAGTACATATCTATACAAAGCTCAACACAATACAATGGGGTCTGATTTCAGTTGGAGGCAGTGGGTGTTACTATAACAATAATGCATTTAAAATAGACAATAAGCGGCGTTACTCACAGAACAGGGCCAAGAAGAGACAGCTGGGCCCATTCATGGCACTCTGCAGGGTATGTTGTTTTGTTTGTAGATCGAAGCTTGCTGCTGTCGCTGGCGGTAGAGAGATAACACCGCCTGTTACGACAGAACTAGTCTCCGAGTGCATTCAACCTCTCACCACTTCTGCCTTATCTGCAAAGATTGCATGGCAGTTTGGTTGCTGTGGCAGTAAAGGAAATAGGGGATTAAGGAGGGTGGTTTTTCGAACATATCACAAGATGTTGCTCATCAAAAGGTCTCTTTAAACTTTCATCCTCAGCAGATGGAGAACGGCTTGCTCGCTGAAGGCGTGCCGGTGTCCGGTCTTCACATTTATTATCATTATAGCATTATTACCTTTCTCTATATAGCAGTACCACATAAAGACTTCCTTGTGCAGGGCGCTGCACAGACACACAGAAAAAAAAAACCAAAACATTTTCTGTCAAGCAGAATTTACTGTCTAAATAGTCTAAGGAAGGACTTCTATCCCCATTTTACAGGTGAGGAATTGAGGCACAGAGGGACTAAGGGACAGATTTTAAAGGTCTGTACGTACCGTTGAAATAAATGGGATTTAGGCATCTAAATACATTTTCAATATGGCTGCTAGGCGCTATAATAATGCAATCTCTTAGACACACCAATAATAATTATTATTGGTCTCCACGTCCAATTGGTGGGATGCCCCAGCAGTGATACTTGAGGAAGATACGCTTTAGTCAAGCACAAAATATTGGGCTCAATACAGGAGAAAAACGATGAAATTCTGTGATCTGTGTTATACAGGGGGTCATGATCTAGTGGTCTTCTGGCGTTTAAATCTATTAACCTACACTTAGGTACCTATTAAACTATAGCATTACCCGCTGATGGTTAGTGGAGTTAAGCAAACTTTCCAACTCAGGCAACAAACCAGCAATTCTTGTTTAATCTCACAATTGTTTCCAGAAATCTTATTCTCCTTGGAATAACAAAGGATGGTCTTTCTGGCTAAGGTACAGGCCACGGAGGGACTTGGGGAACTCAGATTCAGTTTCTAGACCTGCCATAGACTCCCTTCGTGATCCTGGGAGAGTACTTTAGTCCTTCTGTTCTCTCTTTCTCCGTCTGTAAAATGAGACTTTCCTATCTCACAGGAATTTTGGGGGAATAAAATATTGTGATGGTCCTGATATTGGGGGGAGATAAGTACTTTAGGTAAATCGTTTTATCAAAAATGTATTTTACAGCCAAAAGGAACCAACAGATCATTTAGGATTCTAGTCTGATCCCCTACATTTCAGAGACCATAAAATGTCATGCTGTTACCCCTTTCTTGAGTAATCTGTGTTTATCTAACCCGTATCCTCCAGAAACTCTTGCAGTCTGGATTGGAAAACCCCAAGAGATAGAGGATCCATCATTTCCCTTGGGAGTTTGTTCCAAGGGTGAATCACCCTCTCTGTTAAAAACGGTGCCTTGCTTGTAATTTGCCATGGGACTTACCCTCCTAAATCACTGAGATGCTTTTGAAAAGACTTTCTGTGCCACAGTGCCCCAACTGTAATGTGAATAACAGCACTTTCCTATCTCACAGGGTGCCATCAGGATGCATACATTAAAGAATGGGAGGCTTTCACACACTACCTGATTTGAACATTTCAGCCATAAAACAGCATCTTTTGAGAGCCCTGTTTATTCTGGGTTGCCTCACACTTCTCTTGTCAGAGTTGATGATGATGATGATTGTTGTTGTTATTATGATTATGGTTATTATTATTACTACGGTGCTGGTAGTGATGGCAGCACCAGTAAGTCACAGTGATGAGCCAGGACCCCATAGTGTTAGGTGCTGTACAGATACAGAGAGGAAAGCTGCTCCTAGACCGGAAGAGCTCCCAATCTGAGCTCCTGGGTGCATTTTTGCACAGAAAGAGTCAGCGTTTGCCACTGTGCAGCAGCGCACTAACAGGTGGCAGTATCTTCATTGTTCACACCATAATTTAAGTCCCAGGTTGCAAGTACTTCCTGCCCGCCGGGATGTCCAGTCTGGGCACTATTTTACTGGGGGTGTTTTTTTGGTGCCCACTGATTAGATGGTCTATTAGGGTTTGGTGCGAGAATAGTCGGTACCAATGATGAGCAGCTGACATCCTCCTGAGATTGCGGGGAAAAGGACGGAGTTGTGGCTGAGGCTCTCATTTGAGACTCATGAGAGCTGCTTTCAGTTGCCAGCTCCAACAGAGAACCCCTTTGAGACCTTAGTCAAGGCAGTTAATCTCTCTGCCTAGGTTTCCCCCTATATGTAAAACAGAGATCCTAATATTTCTCTACCACACCTAGATTGTGAGGACACATATTCTGAAGCACTCATGTTTTTGTGATGGGGTGATATAAGTACATAGATACTCAGATAGCTTTACCAGTAATGAAGGTAGGGACTTTCAAAGGATGATTTTAATGAAATGTGGGTGTTTCATTCACAGAGGCTCCTTAAAAAGTCCCAGGCAAAATTATTGCAATATGTTTTAAAAGTCTCTTTTTCCTCCACGGTTAAAAACTAAAATAAACAGGACATGGAAAGATTAAAATCACATGTGTATTATACTTTTTACCAGTAGGTTGCGCTACCTTGTTATTTCCCCCAAATTTGCCTGGACAGCGTTACTTTAGTCACATGCGTTATTAAAAAATGTCATACAAAGCAATACAAAATTTCTAACTAATCGCACCAAAACAGAAGGTGCTTTATAGGTTGTGACTGTCTCAGACTTGCAATTAGTCATTTAAATCTCCCACGCACACTCATAAATAGGTTATCTTCATTTAAATCATTTAACTACACGATTTTAACTCACGTTTTTTAAAATAGGTATTTCTACTACACGTTATTTGAAAAATACGATAGTCTATGAGGAGAAAAAAATTCCCAAGATGTTAACAGAATAACCT
Source organism: Cuora mccordi (assembly GCA_003846335.1). Classification (NCBI taxonomy): domain Eukaryota; kingdom Metazoa; phylum Chordata; order Testudines; family Geoemydidae; genus Cuora; species Cuora mccordi. The sequence continues at coordinate 15,018 of ML123320.1, forward strand.
CATGCCCATTCTATGATCCAAGGTTGATATAGTAGTATTAAGATTTGAATAAAGATTTGGTTTGCAGGGGATAGGAAACACCAGTTTGACACCTGCCCCTGGAAATTTCCACTCTTGCATCCGACGAAGTGGGTATTCACCCACGAAAGCTCATGCTGCAAAACGTCTGCTAGTCTATAAGGTGCCACAGGATTCTTTGCTGCTTTTACAGTTTGACACCAGTTATCAAACTGGGGGTCTGGACCTCTCAGAGGGTCGCGAGGTTATTTCATGGGGGGTCGTGAGCTGTCAGCCTCCACCCCAAACCTCACTTTGCTTTTATAATGGTGTTAAACATATTTAAAAAGTGTTTTTAATGTATAAGGGGGTCGCACTCGGAGGTTTCCTGTGTGAAAGGGGTCACCAGTACAGTAGTTTGAGAACCACTGCCATAAAATATGTATTTCTTGGCATGTAACAATTCTCCTAAGGCAGCTGTTTCCAATCTCAGAGCGCCTAATTTCCGCTGCATCAAGGAAGGGAGCGGTTTTTGCCCAGTTTTGCTATGTGGCTCTGTCACTCTGAGCGCTGCGGGACGCAGTAATACACCGGTGTGTCTGCCAGTGCCAGCTCCAGGGCTGTGATCCTCAGAACTCTGGAGCTGTCATCAGCTTGGGACGAAAACCTCTCCTGGGCGAAACCTGCAGCATCACTGGCTCTTTTAGCTCGTCTCTGGAGAATGCACTGCAGGCCATGGTTACGGTACTGACAGCGCCAAATAGGAGCGGAGAGAAGTTATTTTAATTCTGTATTTGGCAGTGTTGGGGCCGCTGCCGGAATACTTTGTCCAGTTCAGGTGTCCAGAGATCAAGAAGGAGGTTGATAAATTGGCAAGTGTTCAGAGAAGATCTGGGAGAACGATTACAAGATTAGAAAACATGTGGATAGTGATAGACTCAAGAAACTCAAGCTATTTACAAAGAGATGGTGAAGGGCTGACTTGATTATAGTCTATTACAAACATATATTTAATAATGGGCCCTACAACCTAGCAGACACAGATACAAGAGGTGCCAATGGTTGGAAGTGGAAGTTACACAAATTCGGACCAGAAATAAGGTGCTAATTTTTGTCAGTGAGGGTAATTAACAACTGGAACAATTTACCAAGGGGGTTGTGGTGGATTCTCCATACCTGGCAATTTTAAAACCCAAACGGGAAGTTTTTTCTAAAACAGCTGCTCTAGGAATTGTGTTGGGCCTGTGTTACACAGGAGGTCAGACAAGATGATCACACTGGTCCCTTCAGGCCATGGAATCTAGGCATCTACTAATAAGGAGTTTTCTAACATTTTGCCCCAAAATAGAAGCTTGTTGTCTTCTGGTTTAGTTGTGATTTAACTCCTGTAGACTTGGAACTGTAAATATAACCTCACTCTATCTATCAATACATGTTACAATTTTGCATCACAATTTTAATCACATGTAACAAATTGGTATTTTTACAATTTATTTTTACAAAATGCCCCCAGAATATGCCGCTGAAAGGTGTCTAACAGGTTTCCTGATTTAAGTTCCTGCCTTTTGTACTTTTTTAGTGTAAATTGTTCAGTGAGCATTTTACATTGGGGTGGGTGCATGTAAGGAATAACTTGACACCCTCACAAGCACCCTGAAATGAGTCCTTTTAACAACGTAACAAGTCTTCTGAGGGACTCTCCTTCCAGCTTCAATAACCTCAGCTGCTACAAGGAAAGGAGGGTTTTTGTAGGGCTCTGCCATGGGGCTCTGTCACTGTGCCCGCTTCAGGGCGCAGTAATACACCGCTATGTCTGCCAGCTCCAGGGGTTTGATGGTTAAAACAGTGGAGCTGTTGTCAGTCTGAGAAGAAAACCTCTTCTCGGCGAACTCTGCAGTATCACTGAGTTTGCTGTAGGACTTCGCTCCTCTCCAGAGAACGTACTGCGGGGCTCGGTTCGGATACTGACGGTACCAGTAGAGGTAGATGCCACCAGAATAGTCCGTATTGTAAGAGCATGTGAGTGTCACAGCGTCTCCTTCTCCTCCAGACACTGCGGGTTCGCTGGGCTCGACCGAATCGCCCAGCGCAGCCCCTGCAAGAAGAGAACCTCATGTAAGGACATCTTTCCAAGTACACTTGGCCCATGGGGCTGGCTCTAGGCGCACGGCTGGGGATCAGAACGTATCCCCGCTCCTAACAGATGAAGGTTAGGTGTGGGGTCAAGTTTGGGCTGAGAGGTTAGTATAGAGTTAAGGATGAGGACAGTGTTAGAGTTTAGTGTAAAGGTAAAAAGCAGCGTTCACCGCTAGGATTAGGATCGGGGTTTCAATTAGGGATTAGGGACAGAGTAAAGATTAGGGCTCGGTAAAGAATTAGCCTCAGGGTTCCATTGTAGTTGGACGCCTAACTTCCTCCAAATACTTCGAAAATCCCAGGGCATCCTTTACCCAGGAGGTTAAATATCCAGATAATGAGAACACCACACGTCTCCATGGTGTATCCACAGCTACCAAGTCTGCGCGCTCAGATGTTGCTGCGAAGAGGGAAATAGGCAACTAAACTTCCCGTCTCTGCAGGTAGCGACAACTAAGGAAAGTTCAAGAGAACCCGGGCTGGACGAAGCGGGAGGGGGTTGGGTGCACGCTGCGTTCCGATTAGTGTGTAGATGACATGGTGCTGAGTTTGCAGGAAGAAGAATAGGCTTGTGGGTAAGGCTCGTCTCTGGGTGCAGGGAGAGCTGGCTTCAGTTCCCACCTCTCCCTCTGGCTCCCTTGTGACCTTGATCAAGGCAATGAGCCACTCTCTTTCCTGGGTTTCCCTACCTATAAAAATAATGTTTCTCTGCCCCAAATGTGGATTGTGAAGATAAATATGTTGAGGCCCTCCGAAATTATTGTGGTGTCCTTTTAAGGAAATGGATACATTTATCAGGAATTAGGTTGGAGCTTTTCAAAAGAAAAGTTTAATAGAATATTTTTAAAATTCTCAGTACAAGTTCTTGAAATAATTGTTAATGTCTTTCTTTTATGGCCTTTGCTGTGATCATGATTAAAACCTCAAAATATAAAGAACATATAAGTGTTTTAAAGGACAGGGTGTATTTACATTTTTCACCAGCAGGTGTCGCTGCTTTATCATTACTTTACCATAACCCAGGCCCGCACAACTCGTAAAGCATCGAGGGCCACATTCCTCCAAAGAAAACAGCCGAGGGCCGAAACCTCCCAGCCCCGCAGAAACACCCCGCCCCAGGGCCGTCCAGCCCTGCAGAAACAAACTCTCCTTCCCCAGCGCCGCCCCACCAAAACAGCTGTGGGCCAAAAAGGAAGGTGGGGGGTGAGGAGGTGATACTTTATTTTAAATCAACCGGGGGCTCCCAGCTGAAGAGGTGGCTGGGAGCCCTCAGGGTCAAATCAACCGGGGCTCCGGCGGCTGGGGGAACCCGGCAGGGTCGGCTCTAGGTGTTTTGCTGCCCCAAGCAAAAAAACAAACTTGGCTGCCCCCCGTCCCAGCCCTGGGCTCCCCCCTGTACCCCCCTGCTGCCCCAATCCTGGGCTCTCCCCCCACTGACCCACACCCCCTGCCGCCCCAGTGCTGGGCTTCCCCCTTTCCTCCCCACCAGTGCCCCCCACACACACCTCCTGCCGTCCCAGCCCTGGGTCACTGGTAACTCGCTCCCAGGGCGGGTCATTCAGCAGGAATTTTGGATGTGCACAAAACACAGACAGGATTGGTTCCCATATGGTTACAGAACTGCAGTAAAGTGGAACAATTTTCAGCTTGTGCGATTGGAAGATAGCTGGATGCATATTATAAGACTGTCCTCCATAAATGAGGAAAAGTTGAGGTGCCTTTATTATTCTTTTGTTCCACTCTTTCTTTCTATGGGGAATTTGCCAATGCAATATCACTGTCTTCCTTTCAAACAAACAAAAAGGCAATGGCTGTTGAAAATAGCAATTCCAGTGCTAATAAGTAACAGCTGCCCAAACTGAGCTTGAGCACTCCTGAATTTTGAGGTTCAAATCTGGAGGCAGGTGCTGGGGGGTGGGGGGCCGCTGCGGGCAACCCGGAGCCCTCTGACTCCCGGACGCAGCTGAGATTTAAAGGGCTCTGGGCTCCCCGCGGCTGCGCCTTTTGATTCCCGGCCATGGCTGGGATTTAAAGGGCTCTACGCTCCCCGCCGCTGCCGGCAGCCCAGAGCCCTCTGACTCCCAGCCACGGCTGAGATTCAAAGGGCTCCCCGTGGTTGCCGGCAGCCCAGAGCTCTTTGCTTCCTGGCCACGGCCGGGATTCAAAGGGCTCTGGGCTCCCCGCAGAGCGCTGTGTGCGGGGGATTTAGAATCCCCTCGCGGGCCGCACAGTGAGGCTCCGCGGGCCGCATGCGGCCCCCGGGCCGCATGTTGTGCAGGCCTGCCATAACCTGCACAGAACGCATTACTATGCCCATGTATAATCGTGCATAGTTACAAAGAACTAACAGTTTCATAAAACACCAGCCAGAAATGTAATTTTATCTTAAATTTGAACAGCGACATGTCTCTAGGGGGAGTCCCAAACCGTAGCTATTCCCATCAACACGCACCTACATCTGCGTATTTTAACAGTATATTTCCCCATATTTTGTCATTTTCTGCCACAAATGAGTATTTAATACTATTATTTATCTATATCGTTTAATTCGCATTGTTTTATCTCTACTGTACCACAATGGATATTTTCTTTCTTTCTTTCTTTCCACAAGTTGCCATCAATTGGTAATTTGTAATATTTTAAGCTGTATAAATTGATGTGATATTTTACTCATTTTTAGTACAAATGTTGTTTGTTTATTTTAACTCATCAAACACGTATGTGACCCTTGGGAAGCTGATTTAAACTGATGACTTTTACAGCCTAATAGCTTTTTATGACAGAATAACAAACCCTGTGGATGGGGGAAAGCATTGATGTGGTATATCTTGACTAAATTCAAAATGATCTGGACAAACTGGAGAAATGGTCTGAAGTAAACAGGATGAAATTCAGTTAGGACAAATGCAAATTACTCCACTTAGGAAGGAACATTCAGTTGCACACAAACAAAATGAGAAATGACTGCCTAGGAAGGAATATTGCAGAACATGATCTGGGAATCATAGTGCATCACAAGCTAAACATGAGTCAACAGTGTAACATTGTTCCAAAAAAAAATAAAAAAAATAAAAAAACAAAGCAAACATCATTTGTATTAGCAGGAGTATTATGGGATGTATTAGCAGGAGTGTTGTAAGCAAAACACCAGAAGTAATTATTCTGTTCTACTGGAAGGCCTCAACTGGAGTATTGAATCCACTTTCTGGACACCACATTTCACGAATGATGTGGAGAAATTGAAGAAAGTCCAGAGAAGAACAACAAAAAATATTAAAGGTCTAGAAAAGATGATTTATGAGGCAAGATTTAAAAATGGGTTTCTTTAGTCTGGAGAAGAGAAGTCTGAGAGGGGACATGATAACAGTTTTCAAGTACAAGAAATGATGTTATAAGGAGGAAGGTGAAAAATTGTTCCTATTAACCTCTGAGGCTAGGTCAAGAAGGTAGGAGATTAAATTGCAGCAAGATTATAGCTTAGGTTGAACATTAAGGAAAAACTCCCTCTCAGGGTTGTTAAGCACGGGAATAAATTGCCTAGGGAGGTTGTGGAATCTCCCTCATTGGAGGTTTTTAAGGCAGGTTGGACAAACACCTGTCAGGGATTGTCTAGGAGATAATACTTAGTCCTGCCATGAGTCAGGGAACTGGACTGGAAGTCAATTCCAGCCTACCATTCTGATTCTCCTGTGGTGTCATTTTAATGGAGCTGCTTAAACAACTTAATGAAGCTAATATCTGTGTTTTTAAATGAGTGCTCAGTCTCCTCAGGAGAGCTGCTGGGCAGATTTAATGTCTACAACCTCCAGAGATGTAGGGAAAACAGGGTTTTTGTACAGCTCTGCTGTGAGGCTCTGTCACTGTGCCCTTGCCAGGACGCAGTAATACACTGCTGTGTTTGTCAGCTCCAGGGCTGTGATGTTCAGAACTGTGGAGCTGTCATCAGCCTGGGAAGAAAACCTGTCCTGGGCGAAATCCGCAGTACGGATGAAACCTTGAGAGAACGCACTGTAGGGCTTGATTCGGATATTGATGGCACCAGTTCAATTACATTGAAGCGGTACAGTTGGTATGGTAAGAACAGTGGAAGGTCATAGAGTCTCCTTTTATTCCATACTCTCCGGGTTCCTTGGACAGGACTGAGTCACCCAGCACAGCACCTGTAACAAGACCATCACATTGCAGGACATCCTCTCAGCTGGGCTTGACCCATGGATGCAGCTCACGCCTGGGGGTTTCAAAGGACTCTAAGCCCTGGTCTACACTATGAGTTTAGGTCGAATTTAGCAGCATTAGATCAATTTAACCCTGCACCCATCCACACAACAAAGCCATTTTTGTCGACTTAAAGGGCTCTTAAAATCGATTTCTGTACTCCTCCCTGACAAGGGGATTAGTGCTGAAATCGACCTTGCCGGGTCGAATTTGGGGTAGTGTGGACACAATGCGATGGTATTGGCCTCCGGGAGCTATCCCAGAGTGCTCCATTGTGACCGTTCTGGACAGCGCTTTCAACTCAGATGCAATGGCCAGGTAGACAGGAAAAGCCCAGCGAACTTTTGAATTTCATTTCCTGTTTGGCCACTGTGGTGAGGTGATCAGCACAGGTGACCATGCAGAGCCCACAACACAGATGACCATGGAGTCCCAGAATCGTAAAAGAGCTCCAGCATGGACCAAATGGGAGGTACTGCATCTGATCACTGTATGGGGAGATGAATCCGTGCTAGCAGAACTCCGTTCCAAAAGATGAAATGCCCAAATATTTGAAAAAATCTCCAAGGGCATGAAGGACAGAGGCTATAACAGGGACCCGCAGCAGTGCTGCGTGAAACTTAAGGAGCTGAGGCAAGCCTACTAAAGAACCAGAGAAGCAAATGGTCGCTCTGGGTCAGAGCCCCAGACATGCCGCTTCTATGATGAGCTGCATGCCATGCTAGGGGGTGCCCCTACAAGTACCCCAGTCCTGTGTGTGGACTCTATCAATGGATTCTCATTCAACAGGGATGCAGATTTTGGGGATGAGGAAGATGGTCATGAGGAGGAGATTGAAGATAGCTCACAGCAAGCAAGCTGAGAAACCATTTTCCCTGACAGCCAGGAACTGTTTTTCACCCTGGATCTAGTACCCTCCCAGCCCACCCAAAGCGGGCTCATGGACCTAGAAGGCAGAGAAGGAACCTCTGGTGAGTGTACCTTTGTAAATATAAAACATGGTTTAAAAGCAAGCTTGTTTAGTGATTAATTTGCCCTGAAGACTTGGGATGCACTCACGGCCAGTACAGCAACTGGAAAAGTCTGTTAACGTGTATGGGGATGGAGCATAAATCCTCCAGGGACATCCAAATGAAGCTCTCCTGGACGTACTCCCAAAGCCTTCGCAAAAGGTTTCTGGGGAGGGCAGCCTTATTCCATCCTCCGCTCCATTACCACGCCAGACCAGTAGCACATAGTCTGGAATCATTGCATAACAAAGCATGGCAGCGTATGGTCCCGGTGTTTGCTGGCATTCAAGAAACATCTGTTCTTTATCTCTCTGTGTTATCCTCAGGAGAATGATATCATTCATGGTCACCTGGTTGAAATAGGGGGATTTTATTAAGGGGACATTCAGAGGTGGCCGTTCCTGCTGGACTGTTTGCTTGTGGCTGAACAGAAATCATCCCCGCTGTGCGCCACATGGTGGGGGGAAGGATGAAGCGATCATCCCAGAGAATAGGGTGGGGTGGAAGGGTTTAATTGGGTTTGTGCTGCACATTAACCTGAAAACCGCAGCCCTTTCTTTTAAATGGCCAACCCAATGGGTGCTTGGTATGGAACGTAAGGGCGCTGCTATTTGAAACCATTCCCACATGTTATGAAGGTTAAAGAAGCCAAAATACTGTGGCTTATCATGTCTTCCTGCAAGCTGAATTCTGTTGCCCGCTGGCCCTGCATCTGTGATCTCTCACACCAAACCAGCAGGCCCTCAATATAAGAGGCAAAATGTGACCTTAAAAGAAAGCACATGTGCTATGTAATGTTAACAGCTTGGTTTACCGTGAAAGAGTATACCCATTGTTCTCTAAAATGTGTCTTTTTAAACACTACTCTCCCTTTTCTTTTCTCCCACAGCTGCAAATGTTTCAATGCTCCCCATAAGATCTCCATCCCAGAGGCTAGCAAAGATTAGAAGGTGAAAAAAATGCACTTGCGATGAAATATTCTCTGAGCTCACTGATATTCTCCGGTGTATTCCTGAGGTGCAGGATGGGCAGCAGGAGCACAGACCACCGCTGCAGCCCCTGTGTAATGAACCGCCCTCCTCCCCAAGTTTCATAGCCTCCTAACCCAGATGCCCAAGAACATGGTGGGGGGGCCTCCGGGCACCCAACCACTCCACCCCGGAGGACTGCCCAAGCAACAGAAAGCTGGCATTCAATAAATAAGTTTTGAAGTGCAGTGTGGCCTTATCCTTCCCTCCTTCCCTCCTCCACCGCTCCACCCCTGTGCTTCCCTCCTCCCCGACCCGTCCCAGGCTACCTTGGCAGATATCCCCCAATTTGTGTGATGAATTAATAAAGAATGCATGAATTTGAAACAGCAATGACTTTATTGCATCTGCAAGTGGTGATCAAAGGCGGGAGGGCGTTTGGCTTACAGGGGAGTAGAGTGAACCAAGGGGGAGGAGGGTGTTTCATCAAGGAGAAACAAACAGAACTTTCACACGGTAGCCTGGCCAGTCATGAAACTGGTTTTCAGAGTTTCTCTGATGCGCAGCACGCCCTGCTGTGCCCGTCTAATGGCCCTGGTGTCTGGCTGCATGTAATCAGCAGCCAGGCGATTTGCCTCAACCTCCCACCCCACTATAAATGTCCCCCCCCTTACTCTCACAGATATTGTGGAGCACACAGCAAGCAGTAATAACAATGGGAATATTAGTTTCACTGAGGTCTAAGCGAGTCAGTAAACAGCACCAGTGAGCTTTTAAACATCCAAAGGCACATTCTACCACAATTCTGCACTTGCTCAGCCTATAGTTGAACAGCTCCTGACTACTGTCCAGGGTGCCTGTGTACGGGTTCATGAGCCATGACATTAATGGGTAGGCTGGGTCCCCAAGGATAACTATAGGCATTTCAACAACCCCAATGGTTATTTTCTGGTCTGGAAAGTAAGTCCCTTTCTCCAGCTGTTCAAACAGACCAGAGTTCCTGAAGATGCGAGCATCATGTACCCTTTCCGGCCATCCCACGTTGATGTTGGTGAAACGTCCCTTGTGATCCACCAGTGCTTGCAGCACCATTGAAAAGTACTCTCACAGACTCACAGATCGTGCTCACTCTTGGCCCTATGTGGTCCGTGGGAGAGGTGCCCCTTTCAGTGAGACAGCCCTTTTCCCGGAGGCCCACTCTCTCTTGGGGTTGGCCCCTCCACCTCCTGGAGCCGCACCTCTCTGAGCCTTAGCGCACCTGTTTCTCGCTGTGGGCCCTCTCAGGGAGTCCACTCACTCTGAATCCCCAGGGCCTCCACCCCCCGAAGGAGATGATGCAACCCTGTTCTCTAGACTGGAGTGACTCTCAACCAGTGTAAAATAGGAGGGTTTATTGAGAATTGAACACAGCACAGGAAATTCTCCGGCCTCAGGCCTGGCCTCCCACAGCCCAGCACATCTCAGTCTCCCCTGCAGCCAGGGGGGCTCTGCCTGCTTCCCCTCACCAACCCAGAGCCCCCTTGCTTCCCAGCTGGGCATCTGATATCACTGGCCCCAAACCCCCTCTGTCCATTGTCTTCTCTCCAGGCAAACAGGGTCGTAAACCGGTCACTTGGACCTCCTCTCCTTGCTTCTGTCCTCTGGCCCCCTCTGGCTGGAACTGGCTGGTTAGGTCACTGGGGTCCTCTCTTCACAGCCCATTGTCCTCCCTCTGGCCAGAACCAGCTGCGACTCCTGAGCTGGGTCTCCGGGTCATCAGGTCACCAGTCGCTGGGGTATTCATTCTCCAGGTCATTGGCTGGGTCCCAAGTCCCCCCTCCAGTCCTCTGTAACAACAAACTCCCTCTCCCCTCACCTTGTTAAACCAGTAACACCCAGGGACACTGAGTCCCACCCCTCTGCATGCAAACCATTGGAAAACCACAGAAAACAAGAAAATCCCCCACTTCATCACAAGTACCCCTTTCGGTTTATGTACTGGCTGCCCTGGTGTTCCAGTCCCAAGATAGGGATATGGGTTCCGTCTATCACCCCACCACAGTTAGGGAATCCCATTGCAGCAAAGCCATCCACTATAACCTGCACATTTCCCAGAGTCAGTACCCTTGATAGCAGCAGTTCAGTGATCGCGTTGGTGTCAAGGTTCCTTCCCCACTCTGAACTTTAGGGTACAGATGTGGGGACCTGCATGGACACTTCTAAGCTTAATTGCCAGCTTAGATCTGGTATCGCTGCCACCACTCCCAAGCACTTATTCCCTTCCCTGGACAGCCTTGAGAGACTCTTCATCAATTCCCTGGTGAACACAGATCCAAACCCCTTGGATCTTAAAACAAGGAGAAATTAACCATCCCCCCTCCTTTCTCCCACCAACTCCTGGTGGATCCATATCCAACCCCCTTGGATCTAAAAACAAGGAAAAAATCAATCAGGTATTAAGAAAAAAGGCTTTTAATTAAAGAAAAGAAAGGAAAAGAAAACCCTCTGGGAAAGATTAGCATATCAGCTACTCTCACAGACAACAGATTCAAAACACAGAGGATGTTCCCCTGGGCAAAAACTTAATACACACAAGAATACCCAAATTTTGATAATTCCCTTAATGGTACCAAGACAAGTTACAAACAAAATAAACATAAACCTATTTATCCCTTTCTAAAACTTACTACTCTGATAAGAGGCTGGTTCCTTGATCTTTTTCACTCCGGCTGAAACTGAGACTCTAAACAAAGGAAAACTTCCCTCTTTCCTTTTGAAACATCTTGTTCCCCCATTGGTTCCTCTGGTCAGGTGTCAGCTAGGCTAGGTGACTTTTTAACCCTTTAAATGTAAAAGAGGCATTAACCCTTAACTATCTGTTTATGACAGTTGGCTACTTGGATCACAGCAGCCCCCACAGTAGATTTGTCCACTCCGAATTGATTCCTGACTGACCGGTAGCTGTCCGGTGTTGCAAGCTTCCAGAGGGTTATCGCCACTCGCTTGTGAGTTGTGAGGGCTGCTCTCATCTTGGTAGTCTTGAGCTTCGGGGCAGGGGAAAGCAAGTCACAAAGTTCCACGAAAGCGCTCTTATGCATGCAAAAGCTTTGCAGCCACTGGGAATCATCCCAGACCTGCAACACTATGTAGTTCCACCAGTCTGTGCTTGTTTCCCGACCCCAGAATCGGCGTTCCATGGCATGAGTCTGCCCCGTTGCCACCATGATGGCCAAATTGCCGGGGGCCATGCTTTGAGAGAAGTCTGTGTCCATGTCCTCATCACTCACGTCACCACACTGCCGTCGCCTCCTCGCCTGCTTTTGCAGGTTCTGGTGCTGCATACACTGCAGGATAATGCACATGGTGTTTACAGTGCCCATCACGGCCGCGGCGATCTGAGCCAGCTCCATGCTTGCTATGGTGTCTGCGTGGAAAAAAAGGTGCAAAACGATTCTCAGCCATTGCTCTCACTGAGGTGAAGGGCGGGTGGGGGGGGCGGGGGAGTGCGACTGACGACATGGCTTACAGGGTTGGCTTACTGTACTGTTCCCACAGTCTCTGCTGCCCATTGCAATTCTGGGTTGTGCTCCCAGTGCCTGATGGGGCAAAAACATTGTCATGGGTGGTTCTGGGTATGTCATCAGCCCCCGCACCCTCCCATGAAAGCAACGGGAAAAAACGTTTCTCACCTTTTTTCCTGGGTTATCAGTGCAGATGATATACCACGGCAACACGGAGCCCGCTCAGTTCACTGTCACTGTATGTCTCCTGGCTGCTGCTGGCAGACGCGGTACTGCAGTGCTACACAGCAGCATCTCCTTGCCTTTCCCTGTGGATGGCAGATGGTACAATATGACTGCTAAGCATCATCATCGTACCATGGGTGCTCCTGGCCGACTTCGGTGAGGTCTGTCGGGGGCGCTTGTGGAGACATGGGTGCTCCTGACCAGCCTTGATGAGGTCGGTCGGGGGCACCTGGACAAAAATGGGAATGACTCCAGGTCATTCTCTTCTTTAAGTTTCATCTCATGGAGATTCAGTCCTGCCTGGAATATCATGCCAGCTGGAGGCTTCTGCCTCAGGCTGCTCTCCCAGTCGGCAGCACCACATGGTCGCATCTACCCCAGCCTGCCCCTTGCTCCCATGGCTCATGAAGCCTGGACAGTAGTAAGGAGCAGTTCAACTATAGGCTTAGCAAGTGCAGAATGGTGGTTCACTCTACTTCCCTGTAAGCCAACTGCCCTCCCCTCCCCCCTTTGATCTCCACTTGCAGAGGCAATAAAGACATTTTGTTGTTTCAAATTCATGGATTCTTTATTAATTCATCACACAAATTGGAGGATAACTGCCAAGGTAGCCTGGGATGGGTGGGGGAGGAGGGAAGCACAGGGGTGGGGTAGTTGTAGGGGCACCCCCTAGAATGGCATGCAGCTCATCATAGAAGCGGGATGTCTGGGGCTCTCACCCCGAGCGGTCATTTTCCTCTCTGGTTCTTTGATAGGCTTTCCTGATATTCCAGGAAGGACTGAATCTCCATTAGACAAAACTTAAAGAAGAGAATGACCTGGGGTCACTCCCATTTATGTCCAGGTGACCCTGACTGATCTCACTGAGGGTATGTCTACACTATGGGATTACTCCGATATTACAGAAACCGGTTTTGTAAAACAGATTGTATAAAGTCGAATGCACGCAGCCACACTAAGCACATTAATTCAGCCGTGTGCGTCCATGTACGGAGGCTAGTGTCGATTTCCGGAGCATTGCACTGTGGGTAGCTATCCCGTAGCTATCCCATAGTTCCCGCAGTCTTCCCCGCCCCTTTGAATTCTGGGTTGAGATCCCAGTGCCTGATGGGGCAAAAAACATTGTCGCTGGTGCTTCTGGGTACAGCCTCACCCTTCCCTCCGTGAAAGCAGCAGACAGCCGTTTCGCACCTTTTTTCCTGGGTGAACTGTGCAAACGCCATAGCATGCCAAGCATGGACCCTGCTGAGCTCAAGACAGCAATTATGGATGTTGTAAACACCTCGTGCATTCTCGTGCAGTCAATGCTGAACCGGGACCTGCAAAACCAGGTGAGGAGGAGGCGGCTACGGCAGAGCGGCGACGAGAGTGATGAGGACATGGACACAGAATTCTGTCAAACTGCGGGCCCCGGCGCGTTGGAGATCCTGCTGGTAATGGGGCAGGTTCTAGCCATCGAATGCCGATTTTGGGCCCGGGAAACAAGCACAGACTGGTGGGACCACATTGTGTTGCAGGTGTGGGACGATTCCCAGTGGCTGCGAAACTTTCGCATGTGTAAGGGCACTTTCATGGAACTTTGTGACTTGCTTTCCCCTGCCCTGAAAACGCCAGAATACCAAGATGAGAGCAGCCCTCACAGTGGAGAAGCGAGTGGCGATAGCCCTGTGGAAGCTTGCAACGCCAGTCAGCTACCGGTCAGTCTGGAATCAATTTGGAGTGGGCAAATCTACTGTGGGGGCTGTTGTGATGCAAGTAGCCAAAGCAATCACTAAGCTGCTGCTACGAAAGGTAGTGACTCTGGGAAACGTGCAGGCCATAGTGGATGGCTTTGCTGCAATGGGATTCCCTAACTGTGGTGGGGTGATAGATGGAACCCATATCCCTATCTTGGCACCGGAGCACCAGGGCACCCAATACATAAACCGCAAGGGGTACTTTTCAATGGTGCTGCAAGCACTGGTGGATCACAAGGGACGTTTCACTAACATCCGTGTGGGATGGCCGGGAAGGGTTCATGACGCTCGGGTCTTCAGGAATACTACTCTGTTTAAACTGCTGCAGCAAGGGAATTACTTCCCAGACCAGAAAATAACAGTTGGGGATGTTGAAATGCCTGTCGTTATCCTGGGGGACCCAGCCTACCCCTTGATGCCATGGCTCATGAAGCCATACACAGGCAGCCTGGACAGTAGTCAGGAGTTGTTCAACTACAGGCTGAGCAAGTGCAGAATGGTGGTAGAATGTGCATTTAGCCGTTTAAAGGTGTGCTGGCGCACATTACTGACTCGCTTAGACCTCAGCCAAACCAATGTCCCCTTTGTTATTGCTGCTTGCTGTGTGCTCAACAATCTCTGTGAGAGTAAGGGGGAGACCTTTATGGCGGGGTGGGAGGCTGAGGCAAAACACCTGGCCACTGATTACGCGCAGTCAGACACCAGGGTGATTAGAAAAGCACACCAGGAAGCGGTGCGCATCAGAGAAGCTTTGAAAACCAGTTTCATCACTGGCCAGGGTAGGGTGTGACTGTTGTGTTTCTTTCTCCTTGATGAAACCCACCCCCCCTTGATTGACTCATTCCCTGTAAGCCACACACCCCCGTTCGAACACAGCTTACTTTCTAAGGAAATAAAGTCACTCTCATTTAAAAATCATGTATTCTTTATTAATGAATTATAAAAAGAGGGAGAGAACTGACAAAGTAGCCGGGTGTGGTTTGGGAGGAGGATAGGAGGGAAGGAAAAGGCCACTAAAAAAATTTCAAAGTAATGACAGCCTTTTTGTTGGGCTGTCCACTGGGGTGGAGTGGGCGGGTGCACGGATCCTCCCCCCACACGTTCTTACTTGTCTGGTGGGTGAGGAGGCTAAGGAACATGGGGAGGAGGGAGGGTGGTTATACGGGGGCTGCAGCAGCACTCTAAGATACTGCTGCCATTCTTGAAGCTCCACCA
The DNA here is from genome assembly GCA_003846335.1 of Cuora mccordi. NCBI lineage: Eukaryota > Metazoa > Chordata > Testudines > Geoemydidae > Cuora > Cuora mccordi. The sequence goes on from ML123320.1 coordinate 30,020, forward strand.
TACGCTGGAGCATTTCAGTTTGATCACATAGCAGGCCCAGAGTTGCATCCCGCCACCGCTGATCTTCCTGCCACCACCTCTCATCTTGAGCATCTCTCCTCTCATCTCGAGCATCTCTCCTCTCCTCATGTTCGTCCCTTCTGTCCTCACGTTAGTCCCTCCTGTCCTCACGGTCACTGGCATGTTTCCTGTACTTTGATACCACATCCTTCCACTCATTCAGATGAGCTCTTTCATTGCGGGTCACTTCCATGATTTCCGAGAATATTTCATCTCGCGTCTTTTTTTTCCGATGCCTTATCTGAGATAGCCTTCGGGACGGAGTAGGGAGGCTTGAAAACTTTGCAGCTTCATGAGGGAGGGAAAAAAGGGAGAGAAGTATTTAAAAAGATATGTATTACAGAACAATAGTTATACCCAGTGCCCTCCTTTCCCAAATACCAAGCAAAGCCCGTTGAGTGCTGCTTCTTTCCTGTTAACATGCAGCAGCAGAAACCACCCCCCCATCCAATTATCTGGGATGATCGCTTTACCCCTCCCCCCACCGTGTGGCTGATAGCAGGGAAGATCCCTGCTAGCCAAACACGAAAAAGCTCAGCGCCAATCACCCCACCCCTTCCCCCTGCTTGGCTACCTGCAGGGAAGGATTTCTTTTAAGCCACAGGCAAACAGCCCAGTAGGACTGGCCATCTCTGTCCCCTTAATTAAATTCCTGAGTTTCAACCAGGTTACCATGAACGATATCACTCTCCTGAGGATAACACAGCGAGATAAAGAACGGATGTCGCTTGAATGCCAGCAAACACCGGGACCATACCCAGCTAGGCTTTGTCATGCAATGTTACCAGATTACTTGCTACATGCATGGCATGGTCAAGTGTCCTACCACGGAGGATGGAATAAGGCTGCCCTGCCGAGAAACCTTCTGCAAAGGCTTTTGAAGTACCTCCATGAGAACTTCATGGAGATGTCCCTGGAGGATTTCCGCTCCATCCCCAGACATGTTAACAGACTTTTCCAGTAACTGTACTGGCCGCGAATGCATCCCAAGTCCTCAGGGCAAATTAATCATTAAAAACGCTTGCTTTTAAACCATATCTTATATTTACAAGGTACACTCACCAGAGGTCCCTTCCATGACTTCATTGTCTGGGATACTGCTTTGGGAGGGCTGGGAGGGTAATTCCGTCAGGATGAGAAAAAGCTCCTGGCTGTTGGGGAGAACGGAGTGCTGTGTGCTCTCTACAAGCTCGTCCTCCTCTTCCTCCTCCTCATCTTCCCCGTCCGCAGAATCCTCAGCCATGGCTGAGATTACCACCCCCACCTCGGAATCCACGGACAGGGGTGGGGTAGTGGTGGCGGACCCCCCTAGAACTGCATGCAGCTCAGCGTAGAAGCAGCATGTTTTTGGCCCTGCACCGGACCTTCTGTTTGCTTCTTTGGTTTTCTGGTAGGCTTGTCTGAGCTCCTTAACTTTCACACGGCACTGTACTGAGTCCCTGGTGTGGCCTCTCTGCATCATGGCCTTGGAAATTTTTTCAAATGTTTTTTCATTTCGTCTTTTGGAACGGAGTTCTGTTAGCATGGAATTCTCTCTCCATACAACGATCAGATCCAGTACCTCCCGTGCGGTCCATGCTGGAGCTCTTTTTCGATTCTCAGGAGACTGCATTGTTACCTGATGAGCTCTGTGTGGTCACATGTGCTGATGAGCTCTCTATGCTGGGCAAGCAGGAAATGAAATTCAAAAGTTCACAGGGCATTTCCTGTCTATCTGGCCAGTGCGTCCGAGTTCAGATGGCTGTCCAGAGCGGTCACAATGGTGCACTGTGGGATAGCTCCCGGAGGCCAATACCATTGAATTGTGGCCACACTAACCCTAATTCGAAGTGGCAATACCAATTTCAGTACTACTCCCCTCATCGGGGAGGAGTACATACATCGGTTTTAAGAGCCCTCTATATCAAAATAAAGGGCTTCATTGTGTGGATGGGTGCAGGGTTAATTCGGTTTAACGCTGCTAAATTCGGTATAAAACCGTAATGTAGACCAGGCCTAACAGCATATCAAGTCCCCCGACGGGCGCTGATTCCCATCTCAGTGTTTTTCACTTCTGTTTGCAGCAAGGAAAGAATGGTTTTGTACAGCTCTGCTCTGTGGCTCTGTCACTGTGCTTTTTGCAGGATGCAGTGATACACCGCTGTGTCTGCCAGCTCCAGGGCTGTGATGTTCAGAACTGTGGAGCGCATCAGCTTGGGACTCTCAACGTATATTCTTGTAGTCAGCATTAATCTCTGAAAATTGAATGCATCAGGGAGAGGAGGATTTTTGTACGGCTGTCCTATGTGGCTCTGTCACTGTGCCAGACGCAGGGTGCAGAGATACACGGCGGTGTCTGCCAGCTCCAGGGAGGTGATGCTCAGAACTGTGGAGCTGTCAGTAGCCTGGGAAGAAAACATCTCCTGGGCAAAATCTGCAGTATGGCTCTGACCTCTGGCCTGCTTCACTCCTCTCTGGAGAATGTACTGCGGGGCTTGGTTGGGAAATTGATGGTACCAGTAGAGATAGACGTAGCCGGTAGAGCTGGTATCATAGGAACAAGTGAGGTTCACAGTGTCTCCTTCTCTTCCAGAGAGGTGGGGTTCCCTGGACTGGACCGAGTTCCCCAGCGCAGCACCTGCAACAAAGCAATCCAGTTGGAGGACATAATTTGACCTGTACCTGACCCGCAGAGGCGGCTTCAGGTGCATTGCCGTGTGAGACTGGCAATTTCGAAGAACGTTAAAGGTTTAGGTGCCCGAGGGCCATTAAGTTAGATCTAGGGCTGGACTAGAGGTAAGGGTTTGGCATTGCCGTTCGGTTTAGGGTTAGCTTTGGAGTTTACGGTCATGTTGACTGTCAGGGTTCCAGATAAGGTTGAATGCTAATGGGAATTTTAACTTCTTTAGACCCTCAGAAACCCCAGCCTGTTTACCTAGGTGATTAAATAGCCAAATGCTGAATATATAATACGTCTCCATGCTTTTTTCCCTGTTGTGACTAAATGGGACACTCCAGATATCGCTGCTAAGAAGAATCTTAAACTTCAGGGCTCTGCAGTCAGCTACTGCTGAGGAAGGTTCATCAGCATCCAACCTAGTGGAGCCAGGACGGGGGTTGGGAAACTCGTAACAGACACAGGAAATGCGGTGAGTTCTGCTCAGTCTTCAGCTGTCAACGTGGTGACATTGGTGGTTACGGCTCTGGGCTGGGACTCAGGCGACCTGGCACCGGTTCCCAGGTCTGCTACAGACCCCCCTCTCTGACCTTGGGCAAGCCAGTTAATATCTCTGTGACTCCCCTTCCCTACCCGTACAAGAGAGATGGACATGTTTCTCCCCCTCACTGGGGCATTGTGAGGATAGATATCTTGAAGCGCTCCGGTATCATTCTGAAGAAGAACCATACAAGTAAGTAGATTTTTAACAATGAAATCTGGAGTTTTCAAAACATAAGTTCAATGAGAGTTGGATGCCTAACTCACTTAGATTCCTGCCACATTTTTACAACAATTATTTTAATATTAGTTTGTCTTTTTCTACAACTGTGAGCGGGTCTCTCTCTCTCTCCCTCCCTTCCTCTCTCTTCCTTGTTAAAATACATTTTACCAAATAGTTCTCAATGATCAAATCTCTGTTTTCCCCAAATATGTGTAGAGATAATTGCTTTAATCCTGCACATTATTTAAAAGTAAAACAAGGGAACAATAGAACTCTAACAAACCACTCCAGCATACAAGATTTGTTTTATGTTTTAATAGTGATCTGACTCTGTGACAGTTGGGACATGTAACTTAACTCCACTATACCCATTCAAAATTGAGAATATTTTATTAAAATATCCCACCCAAATTTTAACACATAGTTTGTGACAATTGGAATGTTTTTACATTGCCATTTTTTTTTACAACTAGACCAGTGTAAACACAGAAACAAATTCCCTGGCTATTTTCATCCCGTTTATATTCTCCAAGGGCGATATTATAAGGCAACTATTTATAGCTCTGTAAAACTGGCAGAAGTCTATAAAATCACGACTGGAGTTGAGAAAGTAAATAAAGAAGTGTTATCTACTCCTCATAACACACGAACTAGGGGGTCAAGAAATGAAATCAATAGGCAGCAGATTTAAAACAAAAAAATGAGGTATTTATTCACACAACCCACAGTCAACCTGTGGAACTCCTTGCCAAAGGATATTGTGAAGGCAAAGACTATAACAGGGTTCAAAAATGAACTAGATAAGTTCATGGAGGACAGGTCCGTCAATGGCAAATATCCAGACTGGACAGTGATGGTGTCCCTAGCGTCTGTTTGCCAGCAGCTGGGAATCATTGACAGGGGATGGATCACTTGACGATTCCCTATTCTCTTCATTCCAGGGCTGGCTCCAGGTTTTCTCCCGCCCCAAGCAGGAAAAAAAAGTGGATCCACGGCACTACAGCGGCAGCTCAGTTGCACTGCTCCATTCTTAGGCGGTGGGTCTTTCACTCCCTGTCTTCCTCTTCAGTGGCACTTTGGCGGCAGCTCGAAGAGGAAGAGAGGGACGGAGCGACCTGCCGCCCAATTCCCGCGGAAGGCCCATATGGGCAGCCCCAATAGCAGACAGAGTGCCGCCCCTTTGTATTGGCCGCCCAAGGCACCTGCTTCCTTAGCTGGTGCCTGGAGCCGGCCTGGTTCATTCCCTCTGGGGCAGCTGGCATTGGCCACTGTCGGAAGGCAGGATACTGGGCTAGATGGACCTTTTCTCTGACCCAGGATGGCCGTTCTTATGTTCGTATGTTTGCACAGCAAATTGCTTTTGGGAGGAATCGGAAGGAATACCTTGACACCACCAAAAGTATTCCTAATTATGAGTTTCTTAACAGGATAACAAATCTGCCAAGGGCCCCTATTTCCAGCCTCAGTGCGTGTGTGCCTAACCTCAGCTGTAGCAAGGCTGGAAGAGTTTTTGTACAGCTCTGCCATGTGGCTCTGTCACTGTGCCCGCTGCAGGGCGCAGAGATACACCGCTGTGTCTGCCAGCTCCAGCGCTGTGATGGTTAAAACCGTTGAGCTGTCATCAGCCTGGGAAGAAAACCTCTGCTGGGCGAAATCTGCGGTATGTTGGTACCTGCTTCCCTTAGCGCCTCTCTGCAGAATGTACTGCGGGGCTTGGCTGGGATACTGGCGGTACCAGTAGAGAGAGAGGGAACTGGTATAGCTGGTAGTGTAAGAGCAGCTGAGGGTCACAGAGCCTCCTTCTATTCCGGACACTTGGGGGTCCTTGGAGTGGACCGAGTCATCCAGCGCCGCACCTGCAACACGAGATTTAAACACAAGTACAGCAAGTTGATTGAGCCAGGGAAAGGGTTTCAGGTGTGCTGCACTTTAGGCGGGCAGTTCAGAGGCGACTAAGGGGTTTAGGCGCCCAGCACCCGGTGAATTAAGGATAGCGTGAGGGATACAGTTCAGTGGTACGGTAGCGATTTAGAGCTAGTGTTTGGGTTCGGAAAAGTTTTAGAATTATAGTAAGAGTTGGGTGCCTGGTTTCCTTAGGATGCTCTGAAGACCCCCAGGCTGCTTACCTAGGTGAATCAACAGCCCAGTGCTGATAATGAAATGCGCCTCCATGGGTTTTTTTCTAGCGACCGAATCTGACGTTCTCAGCTGTTGCTGCTGCTCACAGGGAAATTAACTTAACGCCTCTGAAAGCAGCTGCAGGTGAGGAAGGTTCATCAGAAACCAGTCCAAAGGAAAAGGGAGGGGTTCGGGACTTGAAACACGCTGGGTTCAGGTTGGTCTGTAGCTGACAGTGAGCTAGCGAGGGAAGGTTGGGTTTGTGGTTAGAACGCTGGTGGGCGACCTGGTTCCTGGCTGCGCCACAGATTCCCTGTGTGATTTTAGACAAGTTACTTAATAGCTCTGTGCCTCAGTTTCTCTGGATGGTGATAATCATAGTTCTCTAACTCATTTTGGATTTGTGAGTATAAATATCTCCAGTCACTCCAATTATATTGTAATTGGGATCCCATTAGTACTCACACAGCTTTAGTAGGAATGCAGTCTGGGATTTTCAAAGGAGAACTTTAATGGGATTTTCGAGCCTAACTCCCTTAGCCTCTTTTGAGATTCCCAGCAAAAATTCTTGGAAGAATTGTTTTAAATAGCTTTTTTTGGCTGCCGAATAAAAACTGAAAATAAGGGTGTATGGAAGGATTTCAAATTACAATGCGTATTTATACTTCTTACCACCAGATGGCGCAGAGACAGAAGGTTTCCTAAATTATATTTTTCAACATTGAGGTCAATTAGCCACTGGAACGATTTAGGAAGTGTTGCAACTTTTAAATCAAGGTGGGATTTTTCTCCCCTGAAAAGCTGTGTTGTTGCACAAACAGGAATTAATTCAGGGAAGTCACATGGTGTGTGTTGTGACAGATATGGCAAATTCCTTCAATATCCTTGAAAACCTTGGTGTATTAAGTTTAAGTATCTGTGGGGGGTCCATTGTATTAAATGCAAATTTTATGCTTTATTGTGGGCCAGTATTATATGTAATCTCTCTACGGGAGAGATGTGATGTGTGACCTTGGCATTCAAAGGTCTATATTGAAGAAAGTGCAGGAGCAAAAAGGACTTTGGGAACAAAAAAGTGTTGAGTGTTTTCCTGGGCAACATCTAGGAAGAGGTGAATGCAAATTCCTCAGCAGAAACCCAGCCTTTTGAAGCTATAGCCTGAGGAGTAGGCCTGTGTCTGGTGAGCTATTAGCCAGGAAGGATGGACAGGGATGGTGTTCCGAGCTTCTGTCTGTCATAAACTGGGAATGCGTGGCTGGGGATCGATCACTGGATGATTACCTGTCCTGTTCATTCTCTCTGGGGCACCTGGCACAGGCCGCTGCCAGAAGACAGAACACTGGGCTAGATGGACCTTTGGTCTGAGCCAGGATGGCCGTTCTTATCACCTATTACATGTGGGCAAGACTAAAGGCCCAAACTATATAAAGGAAAGACTAGATTACTTGTTCTAGTTCTGGATCACAGTTCAGAGGCAGTTATGCCCCACGTGGGAAAACCCAGTTCTGATACCTAGGTTGAAATCAGGGGCGACTCCTGATAAGCCTTTTAGCATGTGGGTGGGTTATTTGGTTGTTCTAATGGGCTTTTCCCTGTAATGATTTCACCCTAAAAATACATGTGCTGTCTTAGAAACAGCTGTCAATGACACTGTTCGTTCCTCTGGAGAGAAAGCAAGGCACAGGAAGCTGGCCTCTTGGGCAGTCTGGCTTGCTGGGGGTATCCCAGTGTAGGCAGAGAACTGAAGCACCTGATCAGGAGTGAGGGAGAGAAGTGGATCTAGGTGATCAGTGTGGTCCCTTATTGGGTTTATAATCTAGGATTAAGGGTTTCAGTTTGAGGGTTTGGTGGTTGTTTTTTTTTTGGTGTCACAACAAACAAATACAATCCCTCCCCAAAAGCCTCTGCTGTGATGTTGTGACATGTTCTGAGAGGGAAGCTGCTTTCTGCTTCAGGGGGTTCCTAACCTCAGCTGCAGCAAGGACAGGAGAGTTTTTGCATGTCTCCACTATGTGGCTCTGTCACTGTGCCAGACCCAGGGCGCAATAATATGCTGCTCCATCTGCCACCTCCAGGGCTATGATGTTTAAAACTGTGGAGCTGTCATCAACCTGGGAAGAAAACCTCTCCTGGGCAAAATCTGCTGTGTCACTGACAGATCTGGCATCCTTGGCTACTCTCCAGAGAATGTACTGCAGGCCTTGATTCGGATACTGGCGGTACCAGTGGAGATAGACAGACCCAGTATAACTAGTAGTGTAAGAACATCTCTGGACACCTGGGTTTCCTTGCACTGGACTGAGTCACTCAGCACCGCACCTGCAACACGACCATCACATTCAAGGGCCTAATTTCAACTGCACTTGAGACCTAGACAGGGCCGGTTCCAGGCACCAGCTTAGCAAGCAGGTGCTTGGGGCGGCCACACCGGAGAGGGGCTGCTCCTCAGGCTGTTCGGCGGCAATTTGGCGGCGGGTCCCTCACTCCAGCTCCGAGCGAAGGACCTCCCGCAGATGTGCCACAGATTGTGATTGATGCTTATTTTGGGGGGCAGGGCTGCTTGGGGTGGCTAAAACCCTGGAGCCGGCCCTGGACATAGAGACTCTCCTGGACGCATTGCAGTTGGAGGCAGGGAGTTCTAATGGAGCTAGGCACCCAAACCCAGTGGAATATAGGATAGGGTTTGGTTACGTTTCAGGGTTCAGTTGAGCATAAGGATAATGTTATGGCTTAAGTTAAACCTTAGGGTTGGGATTCATGGAATGGGGTAGGGTTTATAGGTCTCTGAGAAAGGAAAATGTAAAAGTTGTGTTTCAATGGGCGTCTAACTTCCCCACGCTCCTTTGAAAATCTCTGTCTATTCACCTAGGTGGCTAATTAGCCAAATGCTAAGGATAAAACATGTCCCCATCATGTCTCCCACAGCCATCAAGTTTGAGGCTCTCCGAAGTTGCTGAGAAGAGAACATAAGAATGGCCGTACCGGGTCAGACCAAAGGTCCATCTAGCCCAGTATCTGTCTACCGACAGTGGCCAATGCCAGGTGCCCCAGAGGAAGTGAACCCAACAGGCAATGATCAAGTGATCTCTCTCCTGCCATCCATCTCCATCCTCTGACGAACAGAGGCTAGGGACACCATTCCTTACCAATCCTGGCTAATAGCCATTAATGGACTTAACCTTCATGACTTTATCCAGTTCTCTTTTAAACGCTGTTATAGTCCTAGCCTTCACAACCTCCTCAGGTAAGGAGTTCCACAGGTTGACTGTGCGCTGTATGAAGAAGAACTTCCTTTTATTTGTTTTAAACCTGCTGCCCATTAATTTCATTTGGTGACCCCTAGTTCTTGTATTATGGGAATAAGTAAATAACTTTTCCTTATCCACTTTCTCTGTGTCGCTCATGATTTTATAGACCTCTATCATATCCTCCCTTAGTCTCCTTGTTTCGAAGCTGAAGAGTCCTAGCCTCTTTAATCTTTCCTCATATGGGACCCTCTCCAACCCCCTAATCATTTTAATTGCCCTTTTCTGAACCTTTTCTAGTGCTAGAATATCTTTTTTGAGGTGAGGAGACCACATCTGTATACAGTATTTGAGATGTGGGTGTACCATGGATTTATATAAGGGCAATAATATATTCTTAGTCTTATTATCTATCCCCTTTTTTATTATTCCTAACATCCTGTTTGGTTTTTTGACTGCCTCTGAAGTCTGAGAAATCTGAACTGAACATCTCCGAAGGCAGCTACATTTGGGGAACTGTAGTAAAACACCAGACTTTAGAGGAAATAGGAGGAGTTTGGGGAACTCCCGACCTGAACTCAGCGTGTTCCCAGTGTCGGTGAACCTCCTGCTGAAGCAGGTGTGGGAATGGCAACCTACCTTGACGGAAAAATTAACCTAGATGTGAATGCCCCTGGATTTAAACTCGGGACACCTGGGTTCACTTCAGATTCCCTAACTAGATTATCTTGCTAACCCTTGGCAAGTAATTTTAACTCCTCACTTACATTGAGCGGGGGAGGAGGGGAAATAATATCGCTAAATCACATGTGATTTCTGAAGATAATCAGTTTTCAGGAGCTTATATGCAACTGTAGAAAATTCCACAGAAAATTCCATAGAAACATTCATTAAACAGATAGATAGAGTGGGATTTGAACAGGATGAATTCAGAGGTACCTGGGCCTTGGAAATCCCAGCTGAAATTCTTGGCAGAATTACTGTATTTTTTTTCTTTCCTCCGTTCTCTTTGCTGTCACTGATTTAAAACCTAAAATAGAACACAACAGGGAAGAGTTTTCAAAAATCAACTTGTGTTTATAATTTTTACCAGCATGTGACGCTGCTTTTCCATGAGTTCACCACTCACCATACAGAGCATTGCTTTAATCGTGCGGGCCTTTTAGAAAACGATGCACCGGAAAGAGAGACTCCCAGGAAATCAGCAAAAAATGCATGTTTGTCTTAGATTTCAATACTGAATTCACTCAACGAAGTCCTCCCCCTCTCCCTCCAGCAGGTCTATTCATGTTCCCCATGGTTCACATTTTTACTCTCGTTTTTACCTCTTTGAGGTAATAGTAACAGTATTATAAGTGTCAGACTTTTAACCCACATTTGTACCACACCTGGGCAATCTGTGCCCCTGCTGTATCTGAAGAAACGACTTTTAAGACCAATAAGGTGCATTTTAAAACAGTGTAAACAGTCTCTTTCAGCGCACTGCCCCCATCTGTCATGTCTGCAACACTTTCCGCTGTGAGGAAGGGAAGGGAGGGTTTTGTACGGCTCTGCTCCGTGGCTCTGTCACTGTGCGCGCTGCAGGGCGCAGAGATACACCGCGGTGTCCGCCAGCTCCAGCGCTGTGATGTTCACACGTGTGGAGCGCTCCTCAGCCTGGGAGGAAAACCTCTCCTGCGCAAAATCAGCAGTATAGCTGTAAACTCTGTGTGTCTTGTCCCTCTCCGGGGAACGTACTGAGGGGCTCGGTTAGGAAACCGGCGGTACCAAAAGAGAGAGACGCCAGCCGTGTCACTGGTATTGTCAGAGTGTTACAGTCTCTCCTACAGACCCAGACACTTCGAGTACCTTGGACCAGACCGACCCAGTTCTTGTGTTAAGAGAAGAATAAATAACACTTCTCTATTTACTTTATCCACACCAGTCTGATTGTATAGACTTCTATCATATCCCCCCGTAGTCGTCTATTTTCCAAGTTGAAAAGTCCCAGTTTTATTTCTCTCTCCTCACATGGAAGCCCCCGTTTTAATGCAGCTGTTTTGAATAAGAATTTGGCGCTTTGAAGAGATTAGGAAGGAGTCATCTGACAGCACCACATCCGAGCCAGAATGTGTGTTTTTAACAGTGCAGCAGAACGCCTGAGGGGCTCCGCTTATAACCTCAATGTGCACAACATTATCTGCAGCTGGGAAAGGAGGGTTTTTGTACGGCTCTTCTATGTGGCTCTGTCACTGTGCCAGACGCAGGGCGCAGTAATACACCGCGCTGTCCGCCAGCTCCAGGGCTGTGATGCTCAGAACTGTGGAGCTGTCAGTAGTCTGGGACGAAAACCTCTTCTGGGCGAAATTTGCAGTGTGGTTGCTACCGCTGTAGGATTTCGCTCCTCTATAGAGAATGTACTGCGGGGCTTGGTTCGGATACTGACGGTACCAATAGAGATAGACATAGTTATTGCTGGTGGTGTAAGAACAGCTGAGTGTCACAGAGCCTCCAACTGATCCAGACACTTCGGGTTCGTTGGACTGAACCGAGTCTCCCAGCGCAGCACCTGCAAAAGAGACAAACAGATTCCTGGACGTTTCACCTGTAATTGAGATGTGGAAATGATTCCCCCTGTACTGCAGTTTAAGAGAATTTCAGAGAGGTCTTAGGCGCCTGCCTCCGTAGGAATTACTGTTATGAGCAGAGGCAGGATTCGCGTTTACGGTTAGGATTAAGGAGCGGGTAAGAATAAGGGTTCAGGGTTATGGTGAGGGTCAGGCTGTAGCATTCGCGTGTTGGTGACAGTCTCGGGTAACGCTTAAGTGTAGGGATAGGTTCATGATTCAATGGCAACTGAGTATCCAGTTCCCTTAGGCTTCTTTGAAATCCCAGCCCAGTTACCTAGGAGACTGAATATCCAAACGCTGAGAGTAAAACGCGTCTCCATAGTATCTTCTATCTATACCGACCAAGTTTCAAACTCCCAGCTACTGCCGCTGCCTCGGAGGAACATAAACTTCGCGTCTGTGTGAAGGCAGCTACAAGTGCGGAAATTCATTAGAAACCAGCGGAGAGGAAGAGGGGGGAGTTCGGGGAACTCACCGCAGATGCAGTGGGTTGAGCTCAGCCTGCAGCTGAGATATTGGTGCTGTTACGGGGAGGGGGGTGGCATTGTGGACACGGGTCTGCTCTGGGATTCAGAGATCAGCTCTGCCACAGACTGTCTGTGTGTGACGATGGGAAATCCTCCATGCCTCAGTTTCCCTAGCTGTTAAAAAGAGAGGGGTTTATTCTAACTCATGTAGGGACTGTTGATATTTCATGACACACTCAGGTATCATTGGGATAGGGGATGAATGTGTTCACCAGCAATAATGTCCGGGGTTATCACAAGAAAAATGTAATCGGATGAGGCGCCCCCCCCCCCACTCTGTTAACGTCCTTTCGTCCTTTGAATTGCCCAGCCAGAACTCTTGAAAGAATTATTTAAATTATTTTCGTCTTTCCTCTGCTGCCTTTGCCCACAACCTGAATTTAAGTGAATATCTGTAGTCTAGCATGGAAAGGTTTCTTATGACAACCTGTGTTTATATTTTCCATCAGCAGATAGCGATGCTTTGTCATGATTTTATCACTTACAACAAGCTTAGAGTTCAGGGCTCTCAATATATATCCTTGGGAAAATTGTATTGCAATTAAATAGTTTCCAGACAAATCCGCCCAAAATTTAAATGTCTATACAAGCGGGGTCTTGGTGTGACCCCTGGGGAGCTGATAACTGCAGCTGTATCCTGCTACCCCCAAAATGGGTATTTCTATTACCCCATATTTCAACTTGCATATGTTACCCCCATTTCAGCAAACGGACGGTATACGTTAACATAACGAGTTTTTTAACAGTCTATTGTCCCCTTTCAATGAAATGTTTAATTCAATTTTTATCTCTTTATTTGTATTTCCAACAGTAGTTCATTTTGTCTCTATTTTATGGAAATTGTTATCCCTTATTTCACTGCAGATAATTTCCCCCACAGACACTGCTATAGAATATCGGGGTTGGAAGGGGCCTCAGGAAATCATCTAGCCCAAAGCCCTGCTCAAAGCCGGGCCACTCCCCAAAGTGGCCCCCTCAAGGGATTGCGCTCACAACCCTGGGTTTAGGGTGGGGCACCACACAAACCACCGAGCTATCTCTCCCCCCAACAAGCAGAGAACCATATAAACCATGTCCTAAACTAGGCAAAGACGCGTTAATAATGTCCTAATTAAAGGTCAGGCCTATTATATTATCCAAGGGCGATGTTTAAATTAGCTCTTAAAATAAACATACAACTGTTAAGGGGAGTTGTATCTTTGCAATTCAAATACTCTCTTTCGAGGCGCTGCTGCCCGTTTTAATGTCTGTAGCAGCCCCTGCAGCAAAGCTGGGAGGGTTTTTGAACAGCTCTGCTAAGAGATTCTCGCCCTGGGCGCGCTGCAGGGCGCAGAGATACACCGAGGTGTCCGCCAGCTCCAGGGCTGTGAGGTTCAGTTCTGTAGCGCTCTCGGCGGCCTGAGAGGAAACCTCTCCTGGGGGAAATCAGCGGTATCCCTGTAAGCGCTGTGTGTCTTTGTTCCTCTCCGGGGAATGTACTGAGGGGCTGGGTTAGGAAACCGGCCGCACCAAAAGAGAGAGACGCCGGCAGTGTCACTGACGGTATTGTAGGATCAGCTGAGTGTCACAGTCTCTCCTACTGCCCCAGACACTTTGGGTTCCTTGGATCGGACCGAGTCGCCCAGGGCAGCACCTGCAACAAGACAATCAAGCTCAGGGACACCCTTCAATTGTACTTGCCCCATGGAAGCGGGGGGCGCTCCGCCGGCGGTTCCGGTGGACCTCCCGCACGTCTGCGGGAGGTCCAAGCGGAGCGGCGGGACCGGCGACTGTCAGAGCGCCCCCCGCTGCCGTGCTTGGGGCAGCGAAATTGCTAGAGCCGCCCCTGGAGGAAAGGCTTAGCGTTTAGGGCAAGGGCGAAGGTTAGGGGAATCTGTGCTGGACAGTTTACGATCGTGCTTCGGTTTTCATGCGCAAGGAATGTTTAATCCCGTAGAATTCTCTGAAAATTCGTGCCCGGTTACCTAGGAGATTCACTATCCAAAAACCAAGAATAACCGGCGTCTCCATGCTGTCTCCTGCAACCACCAATGTTCTGCCAAGTCCCAGATATTGCTGCCGCGGCAAAATAAATCTTCACTTCACGTCCCGTGAGGGCAGCTCCGAGTGGGGAAGGTTAATCAGAAACCCGCCGAGTGGAAGAGGGAGGAGTTTGGCCGGCTGCTAACAGACAAAGGAAACAAGCGGTGCCCAGGTTAGTCTGCCGCGGAAATCGCGGGGCGGTTCAGGGAAGAAGGAGGGTTTGTGAGTCAGTGAGTCTGATTACACCTGGCTTCAGTTCTCGCCTCTGCCACCGACTGCCTGTTTGCCCTGGAGCAAGCCAGTTCATGGCTCTGTGCCTCAGTTTCCCTACATGTCATATATATATTGTTATATTTCTCTGCCTCCCAAGATGACTATGAGGATAAATATCTTGGGGTGATTAGCGGTTACTGGCAGAGGGTCATATTATTATATAGTATTATTTCGGTTGAATGAAATCTGAGGTTCTCCAAGGAGCAGTGGAACTAGACATCTAACTCTCTGTCTTATTTGAAAGTTTCGGACATCATTCTTGAAATAATTATTTATTTATTTGGCTTTTTCGTCTTCAGCCACTGTTGCTCCACTCGATAGAAATTATGAAATTAAGCATAAAGGGATTTCGAACGACAATAAGTATTCACACTTTTCAACTGACCATTCAGCAGCTTTCACAGTGTACCTGGAAGGCATTGTTTTAATATGAATTATTGAAAAGATATGCGAGGGAAAAAGGTGTTTCTAACAAATGACGTCAAAGCAGAACCTTACCTGATGCTTGAACAGCGATTTAGTTCTGGAACACTGGGAGCCAATGATTTCTTTACATTACTCTCATTTACAAAGAGCTATTTTACCCATCACTTTTAACCTCCATTTTGCAACAAGTTCGCGTTTTTACATGATTTATGGTATTACTAAGAACCGCAATAGAGGGTGAGAAAATACTTTAAATAAGTTTTTTGACTAGACCGCTGCCATTTATATTCTCCAGTGGTGATATTTCAGTGCAGTGGTTCTCAACCAGGGGTAGGAGTACCCCTGTGAGTATGCAGAGGTCTTTCTGGGTGTACATCATCTCATCTAGATATTGGCTTCGTTTTACAGCAGGCTACAGTAAAAAGAACTAGGGAAGTCAATACAAACTAAAATTTCATATAGACAATTACTTGTTTATACTGCTCTGTATTCTATACACTGACATGTAAGTGCCATATTTCCAACTGATTGATTTTATAATTAATGGTAAAAATAAAAAGAATATTTTCAGTAACAGTGGACTGTAAAACTTCTGGTTTTAAGTCTGATTTTCTTAGAAAGAAGTTTTTAAGTGAGGTATAACTTGGAGTACGCAAGACAAATCAGGCTCCTGAAAGGAGTAAGAATAGTTTGGAAAGGTTGAGAACCATAAGAACATAGGAATGGCCATAATGTCGTCAGACCAAAGATACATCTAGGCCAGTATCCTGTCTTCTGACAGTGGCAAATGCCATGTGCCCCAGTTGGAATGAACAGAACAGGTAATCACGAAG
Organism: Cuora mccordi; assembly: GCA_003846335.1. Lineage (NCBI taxonomy): Eukaryota > Metazoa > Chordata > Testudines > Geoemydidae > Cuora > Cuora mccordi. Next base: position 45,552 of record ML123320.1, read on the forward strand.
TGATCCATTCCCTGTCTCTCATTCCCAACGTTTAGCAAACAGGCTAGGGACACCATCCCTGCCCATCCTGGCTAATAGCCATTGATGGACCTGTCCTACATGAATTTATCTAGTGCCTTTTTGAACCCCGTTATAGTCGTGACCTTCACAACATCATCTGACATTAAGAGTTCCACATGCTAACTGCAGGGCGAAATATTTCCTTTTGTTGGTTTTACATCTGCTGCCTATTGATTTCATTGGGTGACCCCTGGTTCTTGTGTTAAGGGAAGAATGAATAACACTTCCCTGTTGACTTTATCCGCACCCGTCGAGATTTTATACACCTCTATCACATCACCTTAATCGTTTTTTATTCCGAAGCGGAAAAAGCCCGGTCTTATTAGTCTCTCCTCACATGGAAGTCACTGTTTTAATGCAGCTGTTTGAATAAGAATTTGGCGCTTTGGAGAGATTAGGAAGGAGTCATCTGACAGCACCACATCCGAGCCAGAATATGTGTTTTTAACAGTGCAACAGAACTCCTTAGGGGCTCCGCTTCCAACCTCAATGTGCACAACAACATTATCTGCAGCTGGGAAGGGAGGGTTTTTGTACGGCTCTGCTATGTGGCTCTGTCACGGTGCTCTCTGCAGGGCGCAGAGATACACCGCTGTGTCTGCCGTCTCCAGGGAGGTGATGCTCAGAACTGTGGAGTTGTCATCGGCCTGGGACGAAAACCTCTGCTGGGCGAAATCTTCAGTGTGGCTGGTACCGCTGGCGGACTTCGCTCCCTTCCAGAGAATGTACTGCGGGGCTTGGTTCGGATACTGGCGGTACCAGAAAAGATAGGCATAGGCAGCGCTGGTGGTGTAAGAACAGCTGAGTGTCACAGAACCTCCAACTGATCCAGACACTTCGGGTTCGTTGGACTGAATCGAGTCTCCCAGCGCAGCACCTGCAAAAAAAGACAAACAGATTCCTGGACGTTTCACCTGTAGTTGAGACGTGGAAATGATTCCCCCTGTATTGCAGTTTAGGGAATTTGAAAGAAGTCCAAGGGATTTAGGCGCCAAACGCAATAGGCATTAATGTTATGAGCAGGGGAAGGGTTGAGGTTTATCGTTAGGGTTACGGTGAGGGTGAACTGTCAGGTTGTAGCATTCGCGTTTCGGTTACAGTTCAGGGTAAGGGTTAGGTAGAGGGTTAGGTTTAGGGTAAAATGGGAACTGATTGTCTAGTTTCCTTTGAAATCCCCGCCCAGTTACCTAGGAGGTTGAATATCCAAATGCTGAGAGTAAAACACGTCTCCATAGTATCTTCTCTATCCACCAAGTTTCAAACTCTCCGATACTGCTGCTGCCTGAGAGGAACATACATTTCACTTCCGTGAGGGCAGCTACAACTGTGTAACCAACGGAGAGGAAGAGGGAGGAGTTGGGGGAACTTATCACAGATCCAGGAAGGACAGTTGCAGGCTGACCAGCACATACTGAGATATTGGTGCCGTTAAAGGGAGGGGACAAGGGTCTGCTCTGGGACTCAGAAACCTGCTCTGCCACATACGCTGAGTGTGTGACGATGGATAATTTATTCCTCAGCTTCCCTTGCTGTAAAATAGGGGTGCGGGTTTCCAGTTTCTTTAGGGAATTTTCAGATCTTTTGACGCACTCAGATATCTTTGGTATGGGGCATTAATATGTTTGCCAGTAATAATGTCTGGGGTTATCACCAGAAAATGTAACGGGATGAGACGCCCCTCTCTGCTAGCCTCCTTTCAAATGCCCAGCTATAACTCTTGAAATAATTATTTTTTGCTGGCATCCTGAAGATTAAACCGAAGATCAGCTTGGAGGGGGTTCAAATGACAACCTGTGTGTGTAAATATTCCACCGACAGGTGGCGATGCTTTGTCATAATTTTAGCAGGTAGAACAACCTTAGAGTTCAGGGCTCTCATCATATATTCTTATCAAAGGTTTGTGGCAATTAAATAGTTTTTCCCAACAAATCCGTCCCAAATGTAAATGTCTATAAAATAGGAGTATTGATTAGAACACTGGTGAGTTGGTAACTGCAGCTGGACTCCATCACTCAAAAATGGGTATATCTAACTATTTCCCTATATTTCAACTTGCATATTTTACTCCCATTTCACCATAGGGAGAATATACAGTTAAGATAACGAGTATTTTAAAAGTCTATTGTTCGTTTTTCAATGAAATTTTCATTCACATTTTATCTCAGTTTGTTTTCCCAACAGTAGTTCATGTTGTCTTTATTTTACCCATAATTGTAACCCTTCTTTTATTACAAATTATTCCCCCTCCCCCCACAGACGCACACACACGACACCGATACAAATCATCTCCTAAACTAGGCAAAGACGTGTTAATAGTTCCCTAATTAACGATCATGCCCATTATATTATCCAAGAGCGATGTCTAAATTAGCTCTTTAAATACACATTTAACTTTTACGGGCAGTTGTATTTTTAAGCAGCGTCAGTCCTCGCTTCCAAGCCGTTGCTGTACGTTTAATGTCTGTAACAGCCACTGCAGCAGAGCTCGGAGGGTTTTGTACATCTCTGCTGTGAGGCTCTGTCACTGTGCTCGCTGCAGGGCGCAGAGATACACCGCGGTGTCCGCCAGCTCCAGCGCTGTGATGTTCAGACCTGTGGAGCTGTCAGCAGCCTGCGAAGAAAACCTCTCCTGGGCGAAACCTGCAGTATCGCTGTAAGCGCTGTATGCTTTTGTTCCTCTCCGGAGAATGTACTGAGGGGCTTGGTAGGGAAACCAGCGGTACCAAAAGAGAGAGACACCGGCAACGTCACTGGTATTGTAGGAACAGCGGAGTGCCACAGTCTCTCCCACTGCCCCAGACACTTCGGGTTCCTTGGATCGGACCGAGTCGCCCAGCGCAGCACCTGCAACAAGACAATCAAGCTCAGGGGCACCTTTCAATTGCACTTGACCCATGGAAGCGGTTCCAGGTGCGCGGCAGTTTGAGGGTGGGGAATTTCGGAGGAAGGTAAGGGCGTTATGCGCCCAACAACGCCGAAGGAATTAAAGAGCTAGGGGCGACCATGGAGAAAAACCTGAACGTTTAGGGTAAGGGCTAAGGTTAAGGAAATCTATGCTGCACGGGTTAGGGTTATGCTTCCAATTTACTGTGCAATGAGTGTGTAATTCCTGTAGAATTCTCTGAAAATTCGAGTCCGGGTACCTAGGAGATTCACTATCCAAAAACAGAGAATAACGCGCGTCTCCATGGTGTCTCCTTCTGTAGAGCCACCGAATTTCTACTTCACAGGTACAGCTGCTGGGACAAAATAAATCCAACCTTCACGTCCCGTGAGGGCAGCTCCGAGTGGGGAAGGTTAATCAGAAACCCGCCGAGTGGAAGAGGGAGGAGGTTGGCCGGCTGGTGGTAACAAACACGGGAACCAAGCTGGGTTCAGGTTAGTCTGCAGTTGAAATCACGGGGCGCGTCAGGGAAGAAGGAGGGTTTGTAAATCAGTTTCTGTTGTAGACTGAGGACACCTGGCTTCAGTTCCCACCACTGCCACCGACTCCCTGTTTGCCCTGGGACAAGCGAGTTCTGTGCCTCAGTTTTCCTGCATGTAAAATAGGGATTGTAATATTTTTCCACCTCCCAGGGGGATTATGAGGATAAATATCTTGCGGTGCTCAGCAGTTACTGGGGAGGGAGGCCTATAACTAGATAGTATTTTTTTCAGTAGGATGAAATCCGAGATTTTTTTCCAAGGAGCAAGGAGGAGAACTAGACATCTAAGGGCACGTCTTCACTAGCTGTGTAGTCGCGGCATAGCGCTGGGAGAGAGCTCTCCCAGCAATATAAAAAAAATACCTCCGCAAGTGGAATAGCTACCAGCTCTTCTGCGTTATCTGCGCTGCCACTTTGCAGCAATTATTGGGATGTTTTCAGGGCTGCCCAAAGGGGGGGGCAAGTGGGGCAATTTGCCACAGGGACCCCCATGAGAGTTTTTTGAGGCCCTGGAGCGGGGTCCTTCCCTCACTCCGGGGGCCCCGGAAAACTCTCATGGGGCACGGGCCCCCGGAACTTCTTCCGCTACAGGTCTTTGGCGGCAATTCGGTGGTGGTGGGTCCTTCCGCTCTGGACCCGCCATCAAAGTGCCCCGAAGACCCACGGCAGGGGGTCCTTTTGCCCCGGGACCCGCAGCCAAAGTGCCCGGTCTTCGGTGGCAGTTCGGCGGCCAAAGACCCCAGGCCCCCTGAATCCTCTGGGCGGCCCTGTGTTTTTTTCACACCCCTGAGCAAGAAAGTTGCAGCACTGTAAAGTGCCGGTGTAGACAAGCCCTTGGCTAAACTTGCAGCTGTACAGCGCTGGGCGTTAAACTTAGAGCTGAGTAGGGAAAGCGCTGCAGTCTGGCCACACTGACAGCTACCAGCGCACTGTCCTGGCCATATTTGCAGCATCTGAAGCAGCACTGGGAGCGGCGCATTATGGGCAGCTATCCCAGCATTCAAGTGGCTGCAACATGCTTTTCAAAAGGGGGTGGGGTGGAGTGTGACAGGGAGCGGGGGAGAGAGAGAGAGTGGATTTTTGGAGCTGACACTATGTCAGCTCCCTGCCTTGCAAGTTCTGACCCCTCCTCAAGCAAACACTAGCTGTGGGCGTTCCAAAGGGAGCCCCCCTGCTGCCTCTGCTCATTCACAGCAAACAAGAGCTGTGATTGGTTTTTTTTGTTTGTTTTTGTTTTTGTTTGATAAGCAGCTCCGGGAGCCCGGAGTTCACAACAAAACAAAGAGCGGAACCTTCACTTAAAAGGATTATGGGAAGCTTTCTGAGGTCAGTCACAGCGTACTAAGATTATTCCCTGTTTACACTGGTGCCCCAGCACTGCAGCAGCAGCGCTATACTTTATTCCTCTCCTGGAGGTGGAGTACAAGCAGCGCTGTAGCCACGGAGATACAGTGCTCTATGTGCCTTGCCAGTGTGGACGGGGAGTGATTTACAGCGCTATAAAGCCACCAACAGTGCTGTAACTCTCAAGTGTAGCCAAGTCTCTAAGGTGCCACCAGACTCCTTGTTTTTACATGGGAATAGAAACTTCATCCCAGAAATGGGAGGAGCAGAAGGAACTAACTTTAGCAGAGATTTGTTATAAAAAACGGTCAGATAGAAAAAAGACTCTCTACCGCCATCAGTGTGTGTGATCACCTCGATTACTTCTTGTATCTTCGAAGACGCAGCTCTGCTCCAGAGAGGGTCTCAGAGCACAGTGATACAGGGCTCTGTCTTGAAAGGACACCGCCTCGATCTTCAAGGGAACCGTCTTATTATGGTCTAACAAAAAGGTTGAGAATTTTCCAGAGGTGAACGTGTTCTTCTCAACAGCTGATTTATAGGCTGTCAATATATGCTTCGGATTGGCAGTACAGGAAGAGATTCGCTCTGGTGAAATTGCACTGTAATAATACATTGTGACCCTCTGAGACTGTTACCTCCAGAGGAGACTGAAACACAGAATCACCTTCAACAAAACCTGTAAAGAGAATAAACGGTCATTAAAAAACTTTCCTTTTCCTTTTTATTTCTAATGTCTGTAATTTCAGTACTAGTTTATACAAACCGGCTTCCATTATGAAACCGAGCTTTGTTTTCCACGAAGATAAAGTTTTCTTCCAGAAAAATTGCATGAAGTTTGTTATTCTGGTTAAAATATTCTGTGTTGTTAATAAGTATTGTGTGACCATAAGGAAGCTGGGGGCCCAACACTTTTAGGGTCTTTTGAAATCTATACTGTAATAATAGGAATTCTGTAGCTTTTAAGTAACATATATACTATATACTAAATTCAGTCCAAGTAAACATTTCTCATCTGAGTAAACAAGCGGAAGATAGAGCTGTAGAGCCCAGCAGTAAAGCATTTTTGTAGTATATATTTATCCCCACCTCCTTCCCCAGGAGTCTTTGGTTAATTATAAAATTCATCCTCTTCGTTTTTATTAAATGTTAATTCCGGCTTTAAACGTTAGATCTGCTCTTTCTGAGGCCACCTCCTCTATTCCCTATTCGTTGTATGATGCTGAAGTCACAAGATAACTTCTGTCAATCAGGTTCTGACTCAGATATTGTTACAGAAAGAAATATCTAAACACGTGAAAAGTCATCATGTGTGAATCAGGGGCGCCCACTAGTGGATGTAAGACACCATGCAAGAAAATACCAAAAGCCAGCAAGAAAGCCATTTCAGAGATCTTTTTGAGACCACAAAGTCTTATTTTTAAATGGAATTTCTCATGTTGCACTAGATCAACCGCAAAGCATGGGCTTCAGGTAGGAATGTTGGTGACATTCTCTCGCCTGTGTTTTACAAGAGACCAGACTACATGGTCACAGTGCTCCCTTCCAAAATCTGTATGTGTAGCTGTGCGCTGTTTAGCTCAAGCAGAGAGAGACCCTTTGTGATGGGTGTTGATAAATAAGATATTGTTATGGATCACTATAGCACTTAGGCACGCCAATGGAAAGCCAAGGGGAGTTAGGCACCTAAGCTGGTTAGGTACTCTTCAAAATCCCACTAAACTAAGAGCAGATTTGTAGTGGCATTTTGCATGCCTAAAGACGTAGATAGCAAGTGTCTGTTTCTTAACGCGCTTACATGCTTTTAAAAAATCTGCCCTAGGTGCTTTTAAAAATCCCACTAGGGCAGTGGGTCTCAACCAGAGGTGCACAGAGATCTTCAAGGGGTACATCAACTCATCTGGACATTTGCCTAGTTTTACAACAGGCTACATCAAAAGTACTAGCGAAGTCAGTACAAACTAAAACTTTGTACAGACAAAAAGAGACAGTGAAGCAATTTTTCAGTAATAGTGTGGCTGTGGCACCTTTGTATTTTTAGGTTTTATTTTATTTTATTTATTTATTTATTTCGGTAAGCAAGTTTTTTAAAGTGAATTGAAACTTGGGGGTACACAGGACGAATCAGGCTCCTGAAAGGGTTACAGTAGTCTAGAAAGATTGAGAGCCACTCCACTAGGGGAAGATCTTAAAGATATTTAGGCACCTTGTGGGATTTTCAAAAGCAAATAGATGTCTCATTTCAATGGGTGTTAGGCACGTAGGTATGTTTGCAAATCACAGGAGGCACTTAAATACCATTACAATCTCACCTCTATTCATTTGCCCAGGTCTCTATGGGTGAAACAATGTAACCGTATTCCTCAGCCTGAAGCCTTCCTGTCAGTGAGGAAGAATTGGGGGCTGGGACAGCCGCTGTCTGTAATGGCCTGTCACCTAGAGCAGAGCTGTATCTGTACCTGTGACTGGGGGGAGACTGCGGGGCTTTGGGGACGCCTGTCTCTGGTCTCTCTCCAGTGCAGGGCGGGTGAATGGGAACGAAAGGAGGGTTTTTGTGCAGCTCTGCTCCGTGGCTCTGTCACTGTGCTCGCTGCAGGGCGCAGAGATACACCGCGGTGTCCGCCAGCTCCAGCGCTGTGATGTTCAGAACTGTGGAGCTCTCACCAGCCTGGGAAGAAAACCTCTCCTGGGCGAAATCCGCAGTATCTCTATTAGCAGAGTACAGCTTCGTCCCTCTCCGCAGAATGTACTGCGGGGCTCGGTTAGGAGACTGTCGGTACCAGTAGAGATAGACGCCCGTAGAATCGGTGGTATTGTAGGAACAGCTGAATGTCACTGAGCCTCCTTCTACTCCAGACACTTGGGGTTCCTTGGACTGGACCGAATCACCCAGCGCAGCACCTGCGACAAGAAATAAATGAATACGATGTACCAGTTCCAGAGAAGCGGAGTGCGGAACCGAGAGAGGGAGCGTGGAAGGGGAAAAGGGAATAAAACTAGGCAGATAGCGCCGAGGGACATATATAAAACAGCGGATAGACTGAAAAGGAGAAAGTGCTGCAGAGAAGTGGATAAAGCTGGTGGATTGGTTCTGGGTTTGGGAGGAGAGAGAGAGGGTTTAATTAGCAGCGAGCCAGGCTGCATGAACAAAGCTAACAGCTCAATTACCTGGATAAAGAATGAATGTAAAAAGGTTTAGAACAAAACACATAGTCATTGTTTAGCAGACTCTGCTCTTTCGAGTCAGAAAGAGGCAGGTAAAACACAACAAGGAAGCAACAGGATCGTTGGCTGAATGTTCTAAACCGACCAAGATTTCTCCCTGAAAAGTCGAGGGGGGCGGATCTGAACCCAGTGCCCAAGCCCCGAGTAAATGAGGGAAGGGGAGTGGTGTTTGCTTCTGATTTCTCTGTGAAAGAGTCTGTTTCCTGGCTCTTCTACCCACCCCAGCTTTCAAGAAGGTTTGGTTGTAGCTGTGAATATCTCTGTGCAACAGATAAAATGCTTAGACATTGAAATTGACTTATTGGGCTCTGTGATTCCCCGATGAGGCATGTGCTTGAATAAGAAGCCGGGGAAACAGAAAGACAGAATGAGAGAACTGGAGGGATGGATGCTGATTTCAGCGGAGCTAAAACGCTTCACAGCAGCTAAGAACCTGACCCGACAGAGTTAGACCAGAGTTGCGGTGATGGGACAGAGATCAGAACCTCGCCCAGTGTCTTTTCCAGCACGTTGCCAGCTGCAGGAAATCCTGGTACAATTTTCCAAATTTTGCTTGTTAGCTGGTTTATTTTACAGACAAGAAATATTTTATATAAAGTTTACAAATTCATGCATATATTAATTCGCATCCGACGAAGTGGGTATTCACCCACGAAAGCTCATGCTCCAATACGTCTGTTAGTCTATAAGGTGCCACAGGACTCTTTGCTGCTTTTATAAATATAACAGAGATAATAAGGCATCGGGCTTGGTTTGCACAGCATGGTGGGTATAACACTACACAGGAATAGAAACGGAGAGATCCTCCCAGACATGGGACGAGCAGAAGGAACTGAACTTGGCAGAGACGGGCCATAAAAAACGGGGTCAGGTAGAAAAATAGTCTTTGACACCCTCAGTGTGTGGGAGCACCTCGATCTTCCTGTACCGCCGGAGATGCCGCTCTGCCCCGGTGTGGGTCTCAGAGCACACTGATACATGGCTCTGTCTTGCCGAGACACAGCCTCGATCTTCAAGATAACTGTCTTATTAGCGTCGAACAAAACTGCTGAAAAGTTTCCAGAAGTGAAGATGCTCTTCTCAGGTGGAGATTGCTATGCTGTCAATATATGCTGGGATGGTTGGTTCGGATACTGATGAAACCAGAAGAGATTTGAGCTGCTGAAAGCGGATGTGAAATTACACTGCAAAGTATCTCTACTCAGACCCTATGTTACCAGCACTCCCAGCTATCTCCGTGACACCACTGATTTCCTGAGGAAACTACAATGCATTGGTGACCTTCCAGAAAACACCATCCTAGCCACCATGGATGTAGAGGCTCTCTACACAAACATCCCACACACTGATGGAATACAAGCTGTCAGGAACAGTATCTCTGATGATGCCACAGCACAACTGGTTGCTGAGCTCTGTGCCTTTATCCTCACACACACCTATTTCAAATTTAATGACAATATATATCTCCAGATCAGTGGCACCGCTATGGGCACCCGCATGGCCCCACAATATGCCAATATTTTTATGGCCAACCTGGAACAATGCTTCCTCAGCTCCCGTCCACTGACGCCCCTTCTCTACCTACGCTACATTGATGACATCTTCATCATCTGGACCCATGGGAAGGAGACTCTGGAAAAATTCCACCACGATTTCAACAGCTTCCACCCCTCCATCAACCTCAGCGTGGACCAATCTACATGGGAGGTCCACTTCCTAGACACCACGGTGCAAACACCACCCTATACCGAAAACCTACCGACCGCTATGCCTACCTTCATGCCTCCAGCTTCCATCTGGACACACCACAAGATCCATTGTCTACAGCCAAGCACTGAGGTACAACCGTATCTGCTCTAACCCTGCAGACAGAGACCAACACCTAGTAAATCTCCACCAAGCATTCTCAAGACTACAGTACCCACACGAGGAAATAAGGAAACAGATCAGCAGAGCCAGACGTGTACCCAGAAGCCTCCTACTGCAAGACAAACCCAAGAAAGAAACCAACAGGACTCCACTGGCCATCACATACAACCCATCCTGGACAATGATTCCACACTTTCACAGGCCTTGGGTGGCAGGCCAGTCCTCGCCCACAGACAACCTGACAACATGAAGCATATTCTCACCAGCAACTGCACACCGCACCATAGTAACTCTAGCTCAGGAACCAATCCATGCAACAAACCTCGATGCCAACTCTGCCCACATATCTACACCAG
>ML123321.1:0-10462 GCA_003846335.1 Cuora mccordi
TGGAGGTGCTGTCTGTGGGTCGGGGTACAGCCAAGGACGTCACTCGCTGACCATCCCTGACCCGGCCACGAGGCTTAGGGTGCCGATCCCGGCACTATGCCCCCTCCTTCCCCCTGGCAGTGTCGGGGGTGGGCACTGGATGCTGCTGGGTGAGGGGCTGTGGGGTGGCGGGGTCCGATTGCTCTGTGGAGCCCTGGGCCAGCCCCAGTGTGAGGGGAGAGGATTGGCCGCCAGGGAGCGGGGTGCATCCCCCCCAAAAGGAAGGGGCGTCCCGCCCGGGGAGCAGCCTGGCACGGGGCTGTGCCTCAACCCAGGGCCCCCAGATGCTGGTGTGGGGGCTCCCCTCCATGGGCTGCGACCTCTTGGGATCCTGGGGGGTCCTTGCGAGTGGAGCCTGCGCCCAATCTGCTCTGCCCTGGGGGGATGTGGGCGGGCGGGCGTCTCTGTCCTGGGAGATGACTCTCCGCATGCTGCATGGTGACTGACTGACTGACTGACCCCTGCCTGCATGGTCCCCCGGCCCCTCTCTTAACCTACCCCCCCCGCCCGGCTGGGGGACGCGCTCCCCCCCCGCCCCCGCCGCTTTCTGCTCCTTCTTTCTGCAGCCCATTCCCCACGGCTGGGCCCGGCCCGACCCGCCTTCCAAGCCGCTCCCGCCCGACCCGCTTCCTAAGGAGTCCCAGGTAACGTCCTTGGGCCCTGCCGGGCGCGGATGGGGGCCCAGGGCGGCAGCTGCTCTAACCCCCCAGCCGAGGCCCCTGCATGCCTGGCACTGCATGGACTCACCGGGGGCTCTGCCCCCACAGGGCTGGGCCCCCTCTCCCGTGCGCTGGGGGTGCTGGGGTCAGAGCAGCAGTGAGGGCAGGGCCTGAGGGTGAAACTGGCCCCGCAGGGTCTGGGGCGTTGCCTGTCCCACCACCCCACGTCACCCGCAAGTCTCCCTTCCCCAGCCCCGATGAGGGGGCAGGACACAGCCCTGAGGGCCGGGCACCCCGTGTCGGGCTGTGGGATCCTGGGTGCTGCCATGGGGCGGAGCAAACGCCCAACATGTGGCCTTTGCCCCAAACTCTCCCCAAGCCTGACACGCACACCCCAGCCCAGGGCCCAGCACGCCCTGCCCCAGGCACTGGGCCAGCAGCTCCCCACGGGCCCCCTGGCATTGCTGCACCCGGGCTGGGAGATTTTAGCCCCAGCCCATTGGCGTTGGGCTCCCCGCGGGGCAGCCCTGGCCCCACTCTGTCCCTGGAGCCCCCGGCCCGGAGCTGGGCTCCCATCGCCCCCCGGCTGAGGCTGGCAGGACCTGCCTCTTCCCCAGGGGTCTGTGCGGACCCCCCAGCAGCTGCCAGCGTGGGGTGCTGTGTTGCTGTTTCACTGTCCCTGCTCTCTCTGCCCAGGCCTTGCTGCGGGACAGGCCGCCCCCCCCCACGCGCCCGCTGCCTGCAGACCCTGTGCTGAAAGGCGCTCAGGTAACCGCGCCGGCGGGCGCCACGCGGGGTGATGGTGACGGTGGCGTGGATCTGTGCGTGGGGAGGGATGTCTGGCTGTGGGGCCCAGCAGGTGCCAGGCTGCCCGTGTGTGTGTGGGGGGTCGACCTTGTCTCCCCCCAAGGGATGTGCAGGAAACGGGGTGGGGGCAGCGGGTGCTGCGTGAGCTCCCTCGCCCTGCGTGGGGCCCAGGACATGAGCCCTCCTCAGTAACTCACCCTGACGTCTCTCCGCAGCCTCCAGGCCCTGCCAAGCTGCCCCTGCCCAGGAGGCTGCTGCCCTCGGATCCCGCCGGGCCCCTCGGCACCGGGCCCGAGCTGTCCTTGGTGCGCTCCGACGGCCCCCACGTCATGGTGCTCCCCTCCAGGTGAGGGCTGGCTGCAGACACGGCTCGGGGGCGTCCTGCTCGCTGGCACCGGGGGGGGGGGGGGGGCCCGCGGGGGGGGGGGGCGGGGCGGGCCCCCGGGGGGGGGGGGGGGTGACTAAGGCAGACCCTTGCCCTCATTACTTACCTGTTTCACATGTTCTCTCTCCCCCAGGCCAGCTCCCCCGCCCCCCACTGGGCATCTCCAGTACACCTAGCGTGAGACAGATACTGCTGCCTGCGTGTGGGCTGCCCGGCTCAGGAACCTCCCCTCCCTCGCTGCCTGTTGGACGCGGGGTTCCTGGCCCCCCTGTTGCTGGCATGGCCCCCCATGCCCCCTCTGTTGCTGACTCTGGGATCTCTCTTTCTGGGCTCCGCGCCCTGCCCGCCAGCTCGGGGACACTGCGGAGCCGGATCGGAACATGCTGGAGGCTTGGCCTGTTACACTCTGCTGCGGACGCTGTTCCTGGGTATTTGCCCAAAGCCCCTCTCCTGCCCACGCCCTGCCAGGGTGCCATCCCCTCGGCTGGACCTGCCAATCCTCTGCCCTGGGAACTGGGCCCCGAGAGGCCTTGGGTGCTGAGGGCTCCGAACACTGGGTGTGGCTGGGCGCACCCCAGGGGAGCGGCTGCGTCTGGGCAGGGAGCACGGGTGCGTGCCGGAGCTTGTCCTGGGAGATTCGCTGGGACGCTGCCAGGCTGAGGTGGGAGGGACTCCCTGGTGGGGGGCTCCCCCTTCGTCTAGGGCGCTGGCTGCTTCTGAACCCGCTTTAGATCATCTGCAAAGTGTCTAATAAAGGGGAGCTGCCTGAGTTAACTCCTTCCACTCCAGCGTGAATTCCCTGTGCCCCGTGTGCCGAAGTGGGACTGTTCTTAATGTTTCCTCTGAGTACTGTAAGGGTGCCTCAGTTTCCCCTATGCAGTTCTTAAGTCTCTAGGTGGTGGGATAAGGGGGTGTGATTGTTGCAGAGCAAAGGGCCAGTGCACATAAATGGCCGACACTGTCTCCTGGCAACTAATGGCCAGGGCCCTTCCCCCTGCAAGGGAATGCTGAAGGTGTTGGAGAACAAAGGAATTAGGTGGCTTCCTGGTCTGGGAAAGGAACAAAGCGGAGGAGGAGGGGCTGGAAGGGGTTTCAATTTGGAGCTGGCTGGGGATGAGGAGTGAAGTGCAGACGTGGGGGTCTGGCTCTCTGCCCCCCAGAATGGACCCGGCTGAGGGGTCCTGTTCTCTGTACCTACGAGCTCTGTTTTAGACCGTGCTCCTGTCATCTAATAAACCTCTGTGTTACTGGCTGGCTGAGAGTCACGTCTGACTGCGAAGTGGGGGTGCAGGACCCGGTGGCTTCCCCAGGACCCCGCTGGGGCAGACTCGCTGTGGGAAGCGCACGGAGGGGCAGAGGATGCTGAATGCTCCAAGGAGAGACCCAGGAGGTGAAGCCGTAGGAGCTTCTTGCCCTGCAGACAGGCTGCTCCAAGGGAGAGGAGGCTCCCCAAAGTCCTGTCTGGCTTTGTGGGGAGCAGTTCCAGAGCATCACCCAGGGACACTGACACCAGGGTCTGGCTGGGTGGGACTCGCTGGGCAGGGCCTGGGGTGGAGCAGGAGGCTGGAGCCCAGGGGCTCTGGCTGGGAGGGTTGAGTCCTCGTGGTATCTCCTGAAGGGCGGGTAGACCCCTGGGGCGAAGGAGGGTCTGGCCCACTGATGGGCTCCTTCAAGAGCCTGTTCCAAACTGGGGCATAGCCCAGATCCTGGGGAGCCGTGACACCCTGGGAGTGGCATGTAGTGCTGGCCACACTCTGGGCAATGCCCAGGGCAGAGCCCGAGGTGCCCATCCTGGGGCCGGCTCTCCCTTGCAGGGCATGGGGTGCTTTCCTGGCGGCTCAGATCCCTATCCCATGTGGCCTAATGGAGGTTTCAGGGGGGTTCCCCTCAGCATTGGGGTGCTGCAGGGCAGCAACTTTGAAAGGGCCAGGCCAGGACCCTGCACCCTCAGGACCACAGTCCAGGGCCTCAGGCTCCCATCCCCACCCGGGAGAACTGTCCCGCCACCAGGGCCCAGCAGGGAGCAAAGCCCAGGTATAATCCGGGGCCAGATCCAGGGCCAGAACCCAGGAGTCCTAGCTCCCAGCCTCCCCTGTGCATTCTCTGCTGGGGGTCTCCAGGAGGGGGTTGGGGTGCCAGGGAGAGGGGAGGTTCTGTGCCCCCCCAGCCTGGCACGGGAGGGGAGCCAGATGTGCTTTGTCCTGGCAGTGGTGTGTGTGGGGCTCAGAGGTGGGTGGCTTGGGGGGCTGCCAACCCCACTCCACCTTTGCCAGTGACACAACCTCTTTGTGCCTTCCCCTGCCGAATCCCACTGGATTTCCCCCTCCCCTCCCAGGGCTCCTGGCTCCGGCCCCCTCCCCTCTTCCCAGAGCTGGGGCAAGTCCGGCCCCTCGCTGGGAGCCAGGCTGGGTGCCCTGGAGCGGGGCCGCGTGCAGGGTTAGTGTGTAGCCCCCCACCCCATGAGGCGTTGGGAGCAATGGAAAGGGCCAGGCCCAGCACACATTCTATTGCCTCCTCCCGTGGGGGGAGTGCTCGGCGCTGGTGCCACTGACCTGCCCCGGGGGCTGGGCCCGGATGCTTGCTGGAGCCAAGACCCCGAAATTCCCCCGGTGGTTACCCCAATGCTCCACTAGGTGGCGCAGGGGCTCAAGCGCCGGCCGGGCACAGAGCCAGGCAGCCTGGGAGTGGCGAGTTCGGGGATCCCCGGGGGTGGGGGGTGTCTCTATTCCCAAGGGGGCACCCCTCCCCCTGGGCAGGCATAGGGGGCCCCTCTGCCTCTGGGTACCGTCCCCTTGGGGGCAGACTCTCCATCCCCCCTCAAGCTCGCCCATCCCTGTTCCCCCAGCGCCCCCCGGGGGGTGCCCCCCATAGGTAAGAGCTATGGACGCCCCTGGGGGCACAGCTGGGGTGTGTTGGCATCACTCCTTCCCCCCCCCATCCAGCAGTTCCCATCCCCCCCAATGCTCTGCAGCCAGGAGCAGCCCCAGGATTTCACCCCCAGCTCAGCCCGGTGGGGGCACTGTTGGTCCGTGCTGCCAGGTGTCGCTCGATGGGCAGGGCCGTGCCAAGGGGGGGGGCGGTGGTAGTATGTCCCATGGCTCTGTGCCAGGCTCTGTGTCCCAGCTTCTCCCTGCGCCAGCCCAGGTAACGAGCCCAAAGGCTGCTGCTCCTTGCACTGCCTGTGCCAGAATCATTCAGCACCGGCGCTGCCCCCCCAAACACGGAACAAAGTTTCTCTTGTGCTGCCTGGCCGCATGGATCCACTTACCTTTTATTGCCAGGGGGGCTGTGACATTGCCCTGGCTACGGGACTAGACCCAGCCGGGGGAGGCTCTGCTGGGAGTGCAGCGTAACCAGGCTGGGGCGGGCGCGGCTTGGAGTGGGGGATGCTCGCAGCGGCTCTGGCCCTTGCACCAGGACTCCAGCGGACTCTGGGGAATCGGAGGGAGGTGTGATGCCTGTCAGCACGGGGGCAGGGGGAGGCCTTGGGTCTGGGATGCAGCCCCAGGAGAGTGGGGTGCACTGGGGTGCCAGGGACGGTGCCCCTGGGGCAGGGATCACATCCTGACCCTGCCGGGGGGCTGAGGCTGCATTGCTGGGGATGTTTCACGCTCACCTGGCAGAATGCTGAGGGGGTGGGGGGGCTTTAGGGACTGCGTGGCTAGGAGCTGGGCAGACTGGGCCCAGCGGGGGTGTCCCAGGGCTGCTAGGTAAGTGCAGCTGGACAGCATGAGGCTCAGCAAGGAGATGGGGGCGGGGAAGAGCTCAGGGAGGACAGGTCCATCTGGGGCCTCCCTGGCTGTGCTGCCGAGGGGGGTGGATACCGGGCCGTACGATGGGGACTGTGGCACCGGGCTGGCTTTAGCAGACTGAGGCTCCTTGCCAAGCCCGGCTGGGGCTCTGGAAAACTGTCAGGAAAAGTGCCTGAGCTGCCTCCAAAGGGACTCCGCCAAATGCAGCGGTTAGGACCGGCTATGCCCCGAGCCCTGGGCTGGCTACGCCCTTCCGCTCCCCGCAGCAGCCCAACCGGGAGCCATGCCCCCACTGATCTGAGGGGATGGCCCCCCTTTGGTGAGATCTAGAAATGATTCGCTTCCCAGAGATAAGGGGAAGGTTTGCCGAGTCCAGGGGCCACTGGAAGTCAGGCTGCCTGGGCGCTCGCTCCAGCATGGGGAGGGGAGAGAGGTCTAGCGGGGTCCTTGATGCAGGCCCAGGTGGGGCTGGGGTCGGCATAGGGCACTGCTGGAAGCCAGGGGCCCACAATCTAAGGATGCTGATAAGCTGGCGAGGGGGGCGAGCAGAGCCCCCAGCCTGATAAAGGGTTAGAACAGTGGTCTGATCCCGCTGGGCTCCAGGGGTCACCTTACGAGAGTGAAGGCCCGGCCTGGGGGGACAAAGGGGATCACGAGAGCTCAGCAGCTGGAGACGGGAGCCAGCCAAATTCAGACTAGACATAAGCTGCCAGTTTCTAAGAGTGACCGTAACCGCTAGGCCAGGCAGCACACTGGGGGCTGTGGGGGGTTTCCATCCCTGGCCACCTTTACAAAGCACAGGCAGGTTGTTCCCAGGGATCTGCTCTGGTTCAAACAGGACTGAAGGGGAAGGAGAAAGCCCTGGCTGGCGTGGCTCCGGCCTAGGTGACCCCAGGGGTCCCTGCATCCAGTGCAGCGTTTCTCAGACTGGGGGGCCTGACCCCAAAGGGCTTCACAAGACTATTGGGGGGGTTGCGAGAGCGGCGGCTGCTGGCCGGGCACCCAGCGCTGGTGCCAGCAGCAGCGCAGGAGTGAGGGTGGCAGAAGGGGGAGGGGTTGTCACAGCCTGAAATATTTTCAAAGGGGGTCACAGAGTTTGAGCCCAGCCCTGCAGGCGTCCCTAGGGCTGCTCCAGGCCGTTCCCCTCCCCCGGGAAATGGGGACACTTCGTCCAGACCCGGGGGCCGGGAAACAAAACTTGGGCCCAAATATTTGGGGTTTTCCCGCTTCCATGGAAACCCCTTTGCCGGGCCCAGCCCCCCATGCGGCGCTGACGGGCCCCGTGGAGCGGGCTCGCTCCGGCTCGCGGCGTGAACGCCCGGGCTGGAGGGGTTCGCCGGGGAGGCAGTGTCCTAAAGCCCCCCCCCGCCGGTAGGGCCCGACCTCCGGGAGCGGGGCGCTACCCCCAGTGCCCGGCTCCGCGCGAGCTGCTAACGGGGGGCGCTGGCGGGGGGGGGGTCAGGTGCGCTCGGCCCCCAAAGGGTTAAGCTGGGACTTGGGGAACTTTGCTCGGGGTGGCTGCGCTCCGGCCGCTGATTGGCCCGAAGTTGGAGCTGGGGGCGGGGCCTGCCCTGCCCCCCGCCCGGCCCCTTCGCCGCCCGCCCGCCGGTCAGTGCCCCCGCCCGGCAGCCCCGCGCCCGACCCGGCCGGAGCGATGTGCCCGGCGCTGCTGCTGCGGCTCCTGCTGTGGGGGTCGCTGCTGTGGGGGCGGCTCCGGCCGGTGCGCGGCCTCCGGCACCGCGTCTACTGGAACGCGAGCAACCCCAGGTACGGCCCGGCCCGGCTCGGCTCGGCTCGGCGCCCGGGCAGGGAGCGGGGATGCTCGGCGGGCTCCGGGGCTGGGGGGCCCCGGCCCCGCGCTGAGCGCCCGGCGGCTCCTTTGTCTGCAGTGCCCGCGCCCCCTGCCCGGCCCCAGCCCGGCCTGCCGGCCCCCCACGCCCGGGGGCGCTGCGAGCGGCGCGAGGGCTGGTGCCAGGCGGCGGGGAGGGAGGGAGCGGGCGCTGCCAGCCTCACCCGTGCCAGGCCGGCGTTCCTGAGCGGCGCCGCCCGGCCAGGGGGCGAGTCGGGGCGAGTCCGGGGCGACTCGCTCCCCGGGAAACGCGCCCGGCGTGGGAAGGGCCCGGCAGGGGGCTGCGGGCCTGCTGCAGGTGCTCGCCCCATAGGCCCTCCCCAGTGAGCGTAGCTGGCCCTGGACACGGTGCTTCGCAGCCTGCCCCCAACGTGGGCGGGGCAGGGCCCAGCGCTGCTCCTGGATGTGCCCGGGGCTCAGCCCCCCACTCACCGGCCCAGTGTCCCCCTTCTGTAGCCTTGAACTGGGAACTCTCCTGTCTGCCCGCGGCGCTGAGCTGGCAGCTGGGTCCTGGGGCTGGAGCGGCGGGGAGCAGCTTTGGGTCCCTGCCTCTGCTGTGTCTGTGCCCCTGGAGTGTGGCACCGGCTCCTGTCCCCTCTGCAGGCAGCACGGGGCTGCCACCCCCTTCCCATGGCGAAGGCACCTGGGCTGTGCCCGAAGGCTCCTCCGTCTGCTGGAGTCAGGCTCCCCCAGGCTGTGCCCGGTGACACGAGGGGGGTGGGGATGGGGGAGCTGCAGGGCCCTCCCTCCCTCTGCAAATCTTCACTGTGTTTGGGACTTGGCTAGAGCAGACTCTGCCCCGGCGGGGGGCTGGCAGGCTGGTACATGTGGATCCCTGACCTTTCCCTGCTACTCCAGGCAGGAGGGTCCTGGCTCCTCCCTGTGGGGCTGGGCACCTAGAGGGTCTTGCACAGCTGCACTTGGGGGTGAGCCCATCTCCCCTCCCCCTGCCCCAGAGCTCTGTTAAGCGGATGCCATCCCGCTCCCAGGGCTCTGGCCTGCTAGGGGAGAGCTGGCTCCCAATGCAGGAGCATTGGGGGCGATTTGGGGCAAACCCCACCCTGAGCTCCTGATTTCTGCTGTGGGATGCGCTTGGAGCTGCAGCTCTTCGGGGGTGGGGGCTTGGGGGGGTGAAAGTTCTCTCCAGGCTGGGTGCTCCTCTGGGGCGATAAGGCTGAGAGTCCTGCCCCCAAATCACTCCGTCCAAGCGCCTGATTTCCCTGCCCCATGGAGGGCCAGGGAGCTGTTGCAGGCCCCTTGCCTGTGCCGAGACCCACTCCACCCCCAGGCCCTGTGGGCTTAGCTCCCTGGCAGGGATTGAGGTTGCTGATGCTCTGAGTGAGGGTGGGAGGGATGGGACTTGGCCTGTCCCTGACACACAGCGGTTACTGTGCCGGCCTATCACACCGGAGCCTGGGCCCTGCTGAGAGGAAGGAGCTTCCCCAGGACCTGAGCACAAGTTGGGGGAAAGGGGGCAGGCCTGGGAGCCGTAACCTGGGCAGGGCTCGGGTACAAGGAGGAAGTGGTGGCAGAGGCATCCAGCATCAGGGGCAGAGGGGTGGCAAGGGGGTGCCCAGGGCCAGGCCTGTGGGGGGCTCTGGGCCCCTGGGGAGGCTGTGAGGGGGCCCAAATTCCCCTCTTACTCCTGGGACACGGGGGAGGACTCTGGTCAGGGGTGGGACTGTGTCCAGGGGAGATAGGAGCGCTCCCTCCCCTGCGGTGCTGGCGTCTGGGCCAGCCGGGGCGAATGGCTGCATGGGGGGGGCACTCGGTGACTTGCCCCCTTTTGCGTCTTTGTGTCGTGGCTTGGGGCCGGGTTTGCTGGTGGGAGCTGGCAGAGCAGGGTGTAGGTGGGGCCGGCTGCCCGCTCCCCTCCCGGCAGCGTGACTAAAGCTACGGCCCAGCTGCCCAAGTCAGGCCCGAGGTGCCGGCTGATCCAGCATCAGCGTTTGCCGAGGCCGGTGCAGGAACTAGCCGGGCTGTGCTCTCCCCACACTGCCGACCCCGCTACCCGGGGACCTGCCCGAGCTCCCTGGTGTCCTGCAGCAGAGAGGCTGGATTGTGGGCTGGGGGAGAGGCTCAGCAGGGCTGGGCATCCCCATCAGAGCTGCCCCCGCGGGGCGTGGAGGTGGCACCTGGACCTCGGTCTGCAGCTGGGAGGCCAGGTCAGAACTAGGTGGCAGTTTTCACTGTGCCCCCATCCCATCCCCAGCCCTGTGTGTGCCCGCGCCAAGGGAGCGATGCATCGGGGCCGCGAGTAGCCGGATGCCCCTGGTAGCTGAGCCCTGCTGTCCTCCTTGGCTATGCCAGGCAGGTTCCCAAGTTCCTAGCCCAGGAGAGGGCCTGGGGCAGAGGGGAGGGGGGCAGCGGGGCTGGGCCTGCAGCTCTGTTTACATCCTGAGCTGTTGCCCAGTGAGCACAGAAGCCGCCAGCCCTGCCCTGCCCGGGGGAGGCGGATCGGCCAGGTGTCTGCGTTTGGCTGGTGGGTGGGGCAGGGCAGTGTGAGCTCTTACCTGCTCAGCCCTCGTTAAACGGGCACTGATGTCCCAGCCCACTGCCTGCCAGGGCACGGCACAGCCTGGCGCTCCCTGCCTCCTGGGCACAGCCGCCACGCTGCCCTTGCAGCCTGGCAGAGCAGGGGATGCAGCTGGACTGGGGCTGCTCTCAGCTGCCCTTGGTGGGTCTGTCTCCTGCTCAGGGTGGATTGACAGAGCGGGCACAGCCCAGCCCCCCTGCACCTCCTGGTCCCATTCCTGTGCTGTAACCACTAGACCATGCTCCCTCCCATTGCCAGCGCTGCCCAGTCCAGCCTCAATCCTGCACTGCAGCCACTGGGAATCTGGATCCTGGTGGAGCTGCCCCCTGGGCCTGCCCGTGCGTGGGTCTGTGCATAGGCGTGTGAGCTCCCTTGGGCCTGGCCGTGCGGTCTGTGCACAGGCGTGTGAGCTCCCCTGGGCCTGCCATGCGTGGG
>ML123321.1:10472-21578 GCA_003846335.1 Cuora mccordi
TCTGTGCACAGGCGTGTGAGCTCCCCCGGGCCTGGCCGTGCGTGGGTGTGTGCACAGGCGCGTGAGCTCCCCTGGGCCTGACTGTGCACTGTGCGCACCAGACTTTGCACGGGGGCCCGTGCTGGCCCCAGCGGCCCCGTGTGTGAGCAGCGTCCCTTCCCCCCACTGGTATGTCACAGCCGATCAGCGCAGCGGGGCATGAGGCCTGCGCCTGGGGCAGGGGCTTTGTGCGCGCTCAGCTCGCGGCCCGGTGTGGCTGGGCTCTGAGCCGCGGCCCCGGCTCCCCAGCCACCCCGCCGAGCGCATTCAGTTCCAGCAGGCTGAGCCTAATCGGAGCTGATGCCTTTTTGTTTAGCGAGGCCGGCTGCCCGGTAGCTGTTTCAACAACAGGCTGGAGCCGAGCGCTGCGTGGGAGCCAGCGGCTGACACGTCCACTCCAGGTGTTGGGGCCTGGGCCTGCCAGCACCTGGCCTGACCACTGGGGGAGAGGGACTGGGGCTGTCCCCCTCGCATGGCCCCCAAAGCTGGCATGTGCAGTGGGGTGAGTTGGGGGCCAATCTAGGCTGCAAGCGCAGCTGTGTCAGTCCCTTGACCCCGTTGGCTCTGCGTGTCTGGCCTGTGCTCCCGAGGGGCTGGCACCTGCTGGGTCCATTCCTCTGTCTGGAGTGCCCAGGAGGGGCAAGCAGGAATCTCATCACCCTGTCCCAGTGCCCTCCCCCTGCAGGCAGTGCCGAGGTCGCCAGCACGGGAAATGGGCACAAAGGAATCTGTAAACCCGACGCAAGCCACCCCTGAGTTCCCGGTTTCTTCCCTGGCGTTAGCGGGTGCCCTGTAACCAGCCAACGTGAACCGACCCTGGGGACACGCACGGACTCTGGGAGAAGCCAGGGGCAGGGGAGGAGGGTGCATCTCTCAGCACGTGGGGCCTGGCTGGGACCGCTGGGTGTCATGGCCCGGCCAGCTCTGCCCCAGCTGCTGCTAAGCATCTTCCTGCAGGAACCTCACCCCTCTGCCCAGGCAGCCGGCTCTGAGCCCACAGGCAGCGCGGGCACTTGTCATCCCCAGGCCAGACCTCCTCCTCCGGCTGCCGGGTACAGTGGGCAGATGGTGGGTGTGGCTGAACTCTGGCTCCCCTTCTCCCACAGCCGCTCTGTCCAGGGTTTGGTGGGTGCAGAGGGGGTGCTGCTGTCCCCAGTCTTCCCAGCTCCCTGCCCCTCCTGGCACCATGGCTGCTCCCCCACCAGCTCCCTGCCCCCTTGCTGGCCCCTCCTGGCACCATGGCTCCGTGCCCACTCACTGGCCCCTTCTCTCGCCAAGGTTCCTGCATGAAGACTATGCTGTCCAGGTCTCCATCAACGACTACCTGGACATCTACTGCCCGCACTACGAGCACCCAGTGCCTGCGGGCCGGGCCGAGACCTTCAGCCTGTACATGGTGGACACCGAGGGCTACCGGGGTTGCTACGAGACACCCGGTGCCTTCAAGCGCTGGGAGTGCAACCGGCCCCACGCACCCTTCGGGCCCGTCCGCTTCTCCGAGAAGATCCAGCGCTTCACGCCCTTCTCGCTGGGCTTCGAGTTCCAGCCGGGGGAGACCTACTACTACATCTGTGAGTGTGTCCCCCGCAGGGACTCCCCAGGCCCTGCCCAGTGGGGCTGGCTCCAGGCGGAGCTGTGAGCTGGGTGGATGTGGGAGCAGCTGGGAGGCCGTGCCCTGGCAGGGGTTCTGTCCCCGTTTCCCCAGCCCACTGCAGTGTGCCAGGTGGCCAGGAGGGGGCGCCCCTTGCCCAGAGCTTGGCTGCTGCCTGAGTTGGGCCCTGGCTTGGTACCCCTGCTCCAGCCAGCCAATGCCAGCTGGCTCGGGCTGCTAGGGCCTGGACTCTGAGGGGGTGGGGAGCGGCTCCCTGGGGTCTCTCCCCCACACACACACACACCCCAGGCCATCCAAACAATCTGCTGCTGTGCCTCTGTTCTGGGTGGGGAAGTGACGCTGGTGCAGCACCCCACAGTGGCTGCCCTGGGGGCGCGTTGGTCTGCTCAGGGTGCGAGTGAGGAGTGGGCTGTCGGGAGCGGGGCTCCCCTGGGGTTGTAGCCCCACTGCTCTCCCCAGCAGCGCTGGCCGTGGGGTGCACAGAGATCCCCTGTGCCCGGGGGGTGGGGGCGTGGTGGGCACTGCCCTGTGGGTGGACGGGCAGGTGCCTGCAGGCGAGCCAGGGAGTAGCTGGGGCCGTTGGCGTCCCCATAACAGGCGGGCCTGATGGTGACCCCGGCTGACCCCAAGGGAGGGGCTGGCCTGATGCGTTTCCCAGCTGTGCGGGGGATGCGGGGGGGACTCTCTTCTGCTGGTCCCAGGTGCTTCCTGCTTCACTAAGAGCCCTGCCATGGAGCCGCCCGCCAGGCACTTGGGAGCTGCTCATAAATCCCCCTCAATGGCCCCTTGAGAGGAGGGGTCCGAGCGGGGTGGGGACTGGAGCGGGAGGGCCCTGGCCTTGCCTCCCGGACACCTGGGTTCGGGGCAGGCCTGGCTCCCGGCTGTGCCCGTGTGGGCAGTGCTCTGATGTCCCTGTCTCTGCCCCCAGCTGTCCCCAGCCCAGAGAGCGCCGGGCGGTGCCTGAGGCTACAAGTGGTCGTCTGCTGCAAGGCAACGAGTGAGTCCGTCTGGCCGGGCGCTGGGGGGGGGGCGGAGCGGGCCCCCCCCACGCTGCAGGAGCCTGCTAATGGGATCCAGACGTGGGGTGGGCATGAGCCCGGGGGAGGGGCCCTCCCGCTCTCAGTCTAGACTTTTCCCAGAATCCCTTGCGGCGGGGGGAGGGCGGCTCTGTCTGGGGGACTCTAGGTGTCTGGCTGGTTTCATCCTGGGCATTAACCCTTTCCACCCTGGCACTGCGGGGAGGGGACCCCCCGGTTCTCTCCGGCATGGGCGGGGGGCTGGGAGGCTGCTGATTTCGGAAGAACATGCCATGGACACCCCCACACCCTGAGACGGGGGGCAGATGCACATTGGTGCCGGGAGGCTGGCCAAGGCCAGGACCCGGGGTGGGGGGGGGGGGCCCCAAGGCGAGTGCCGGGGATCTGGGGCAGGGTGTGTGGCGGGCTTCCTGTTGGAGACAGAATCAGTGACAGATTCTGGGTTTGGTTTGTTTCCAGCAACAAAGCCTGTGACAGAAGTTCCCAAATCTCAGCCTCGTGGGAGAGGGGGGTCGGAGGGTGAGTATGTGTGTGGGCGGGTGCTACGTGCCCCACGGAAGTGGGGGGCATGGGCAGGAGGGGGGTCGGGGTGTGTATGTGGGGGGATGCTACATGCCTTGGGTGGGGGGGATGGGCAGGAGTGGGGGTTGGGGGACCTCACCATGACCAGCTCCCTGGGCCTTTTGCTCTTGTTCTCTCTGCAGACACCGAGTCACCAGGTCACAGCACCGCGCTGGCCACGCTCCGGCCCCACGGCCCCTGCCTCAGCCTCGCCCTCATCCCCCTCCCCCTCCTGTGGCTCTGACTCCCCCCCCACTCTCTTGTGGGGGGGGGTCTCCTTGCTGCAAGGTTGGGGATTTTTGGACTTTGTCCCCCCCCAAACGCTCCAAGCAGCCAACCCCACGGTGTGGGTTGTGGGGCGGGCGCCTTCGCCCCAGCTCGCTCCACCTGCCGGTCCCCAGAGCACCCAGACCCAGGATGTGCCGGTCCCAGAGACGCCCCGTGCTGGCGTTCAGCTGGAGGAGGAGAGGCTGGCTGGACGGTAAGAGGGGGTGCCCTGGTGGAGGGCAGGTACCAGGGATGTTAGCAAGGCCAGGGTGGCTGGGACTGGCTGGGAAGCCTCCAGGCTGGGAGCTGGGGTGCAGGGAGGAACTGGGGGGCTCGCGGTGGGAGGTTGGGGGGCCTGGTGCTGGTAGGCTGTGGGGATGAAGGGAGCTCTGGATAGACCTGCGCCCCATCTGCTCCATCTTCGGGAGCGGTGATTTGCCGAGGGCGGGGGGAATCCCAGGCAGGCTTCCCCTTGGGGCTGATTTCTGGGCTCTCAGTCCCTGGGCACCGTGCCCACCCCTCCTGCTCCAGCCCGGCGTGCTCCCCTGACGGGCTCTCTCCCTCCCCAGGGCCCTTCTCCGTCGCCCCCGCTGCTGCCAGCCAGACGCCCGCCTTCATCCTGGCCTCATTGGCACCTCCTGCTGGTCAGGGCTCTGTGCACCCGGGAAATGGGCCTTTGCTTATGGACGACTCCCAGAGACTCCAGCAGGAGGGACCCTGCCGGGGGTGGGGGGGGGTGGCTCCGCCCTGCCTGGCACATTCCCAAAGGCCCTGTGGGGAGCCGGAGGATCCCGATGGTTCTGGCCCTGCAGGGTACCCAGGCGTTGGCCCCCCCTTCCACTGGCAGGACTGGATTCTCTCCCCCGGAGCCCCGGTGCTGGGCGCCCTCTTGGTAACGCCCCTCGCTCTGGCGAGGCTGATCTGTCTTCCGTGAAGACGCCCCTCTGGGCCGTGTACAGTTCGTATTTTTGTATCTGTGTTAGCGACTGAGCCAACCAATAAAGCGTTTGCAAGACGCCAGGGGCTCCGCTGCCCCTTCCTGGGGCCGGGCAAGAGCAGAGACGCCCGCTGCCCGCCAGCCCCTGAGGCTGCAGCCGGGCCACGTGCCGGGCGCTGCTCCCCTGGCTCCAGGGGTGGCTCTCAGAGGAGCTGGTGCTGGTCCGTACCGCACTCAGCCGAGTGCCCCCCGGGCCCTGCCCAGCGGCTCAGCCCCATGAGGTTGGCTCTGGGTGATTCTGCCCCGATCTCAGGGGCACATCACCCCACATGCATTGCCTGTGCACTGTGCCTCAGCCTGCCAGGCAGCAGGTCCCTGGGAAAGGCCTGTGGGTCTGGAGTGAGAGGTGGGAGGAGCCCCGTGTGGGATCGTGGGGGGCCCTCCCCCAGCCTTGGTGTTGCTCCCACAATCCCAGCTGACACGGAGCTTCCTCCTGGCCACGAGGGGCCATCCAGGGGGCTCCCCCTCTGCCTGTTGCCTCAGCCCGGGCTGGGGGGCCCAGCACCCTGGGGAAGGGAGGGAATGTTGTGCTCATTGGTTCTCCTCCCCCCGCTCTCCAGGTCTTATGGAGCCTGTAGCAGGCCCGTGTGCGCTGGGGGGGGCTGGGGGGGCGTATGGTCAGATGGAGGGGGGCTGGCACGGGAGCGGGGCGTGGTGGGTTGGATCATTGTCCCCCTTCCCGCTGGGGGTTTAATTGCTGTGAGTGGGATCGAGCTGGGGCCTAAGCTGTAATTACAGCTCATCCGCCTTCGGGGAGCCGGGGCCCCGCTCGCTGCCACACCTCCCCAGCAGGGGGTGACACGGCGCCGCGGGGCCCTCCAGCAGGGGGCGCTGCTCTGTGGGTCAGGCGGGGGCTGGCGGGAGCTGGGGGAGGAGGCCAAGGCCCCCCGCCCTGATTGATGGCCCGAGCAGCCTGCAGCACGGCCAGCCTGGGTTTCCGTGGAGACGGGGCCGGGGGAGCAGGGAATCGATAACCCGCTCAGCGTGGCAGAGCCAGGGTGGGCACCGCCGGGCACCCCCCGCAGCTCTTGTGGGGGTGCCTGGGGGCACCGGGAGACGGCTCCCGACGGCAGGGGCTGCTGTCTGGCCTCCGTAGGAGACTCTAATAAGAACATAAGAACATAAGAAAGGCCGTACCGGGTCAGACCAAAGGTCCATCTAGCCCAGTATCTGTCTACCGACAGTGGCCAATGCCAGGTGCCCCTGAGGGAGTGAACCTAACAGGCAATGATCAAGTGATCTCTCTCCTGCCATCCATCTCCATCCTCTGACGAACAGAGGCTAGGGACACCATTCTTACCCATCCTGGCTAATAGCCATTTATGGACTTAGCCTCCATGAATTTATCCAGTCCCCTTTTAAACATTGTTATAGTCCTAGCCTTCACACCCTCCTCAGGTAAGGAGTTCCACAAGTTGACTGTGCGCTGCGTGAAGAAGAACTTCCTTTTATTTGTTTTAAACCTGCTGCCTATTAATTTCATTTGGTGACCCCTAGTTCTTGTATTATGGGAATAAGTAAATAACTTTTCCTTATCCACTTTCTCAACATCACTCATGATTTTATATACCTCTATCATGTCCCCCCTTAGTCTCCTCTTTTCCAAACTGAAGAGTCCTAGCCTCTTTAATCTTTCCTCATATGGGACCCTCTCTAAACCATTTTAGTTGCTCTTTTCTGAACCTTTTCTAGTGATAGAATATCTTTTTTGAGATGAGGAGACCACATCTGTACACAGTATTCGAGATGTGGGCGTACCATGGATTTATATAAGGGCAATAATATATTCTCAGTCTTATTCTCTATCCCCTTTTTAATGATTCCTAACATCCTGTTTGCTTTTTTGACCGCCTCTGCAGCAGTCAGGGGGTTAACTGGTTTTGCTCAGCAGCGGGGCTGGGGTCACTGGGCTCCATGGGGTGGGAACCGACAGGGGGTGCCCCACTCAGTCACTGCTCTCCTGCCTGGTACCTGGGAGCAGTTCTCTGCACCCAGCGCACTCACTGCTCTGCCCCAGGGAGCTGCTCTCAGGGTGTCTCTGGGGCCACCCGAGGGTCTGCGGGGAGCCCGGCGGGCGGGGGCCCCGTCCCTAGGCCCAGCCCCGGGGCTGCTGCTGCCTGCCCAGGAGCCAGCGGCTGCTCGCTGCTCAGGCTGGCGCGCGGCCAGCGATCGATGGGGAATGTTGCGCTGATTAGCCGAGCGAGCTGGCCGCAGCGCCGGGAGATGTTAACAGCGAAACACCGCTGGAGACACGCTGCGGGGAGGATCTGAGGGGAGGAGGGGCAGGCCTGCATGGCATCGGGGGGCAGCGCGGGGGTGAATGGTGAGTGGAGAGTTGGGACCCCACTGTGCTGTGCTCAGCTGGGGGCACCGAGACACAAATGAACTGCAGCCCTGGCCTGGGGCTGGGGTGTCCTTCCCTGCAGCCCCAGGCTGACACCTAGGTCCCCGTCTCCTCTTCTTGCCCCCAAAGCCTCTTGGTAAGAGAATAAACTGTGCAGTGGGTTCCTGAGAGCGGAGGGCGGCCCCCCACCCTGGGCAGTCAGTGCCCTTCCCCGTCCCCAGCAGCAGGTGCATGGGGCCCAGCTGGTGGCTGGCATGTCAGGCGGGCACCTCACTGCCAGGGAGATGTTAATTTCCAGGCCTGTCATTGCTGCGTGTCGCTGGCAACGCGACAACAAGGAGGCGGCGGCGGCGGCAGCATCAGCACTCAGATCAACAACTGTGAGTGACTCCTGCAATGCAGCGTTCCCCTGCCACTGCCCAGCCGGGGGCCCCCGGCGCTGCCAGCTCCCCCGCACCGGTGTCCAGCTGGGGGCCCCCGGCGCTGCCAGCTCCCCCGCACCGGTGTCCAGCCGGGGGCCCTGTGCTGCGAGCTGTCCTGTGGCGGTGCCCAGGTGCCATGTCTCTGCCCACCCTCTGCTCTTCAGCAGCACCCGGGCATGAGCTGCAATTGTACGTTCCCAGTGAAAACAGCTGTAAAAAGCCCATCCCATGGATTTATTCCCTGGAGCCGGCGCCCCCGCCCCGTCTAACTCTGCCCCCACCCCCAAACGAAGCAATTAGAATATGCAGCGCGGATAGGTGCTAGAGGAGAATTAGTGCCAGCCATAAAGCAGCGTGACTGGCCTGGTTATGAGCCCATCCATCCTCCGGCAGCGCCCACAAATCTGCCAGCCCCGTGCAGCAGTGTCTGCCGGGAGACACCCTCACCCCCAGCTGTGCTCAGCAGAGCCAGGCCCTGCCGCTGAAGGGCTGAGCCCTGGCCACAGGGCTTCCCTGCCAGGGGGCACCAGCTCTGGGGAGGGCTGGCCCGTGGCTGGGTGGGATCCACTCTTCGAGGCTGGCTCAGTGGGGACTGCGCTGGGCTCTGCTCCCCAAGCCAGTGCCAGGGCAGGGGGCCTCCAGAGCTGAACACACAGACCCTCCCCCCCCCCCAGGTGGCCCCAAGGCCACGGCTCCCCAGTGCGGTCAGCAGGTTTGGCCTGGCTGGGGGATCTGCTCTTGCGTCTGGCGCCAGCAGAGAAATGCTGGGAACGGAGTCCTCGTTGCACCAGTGGGCCAGCCCCCACCAATGGGGATGGCAGAGCCGGGCTGGGGCTGGGCCTTGGCTGCTAACTACCCAGGAGAGTTGAAGAGACAGAGGTGGTTAGAGCAGGGGGGTTGGGAGCCAGGACTCCTGGGTTCTGCCCTGGCTTTTCCATGAGAGTTGTTGTGAGGCTCTGGATGTGTCCCTGCCCCTCTCTGTGACTCAGTTTCCCCAGTGCCTAGGGGCTAACCACCAGCTCAGTGGGTTGGGCTGTGGGGCCAAGAGCCCAGGGCAGTGCTGGAGGATGCAGAGGTTTGCGATCCTTGCCCCTGGCCACGACCCAGGTCCTTTCCCTGCCCCGTCAGTCCCTCGGCTCCAGGAGCAGAGCCAGCCTGGCCTGCAGTTCTGTGCCTGAGGGAGCAGCTGGGCGGCTAATGTGCAGCTCCATGGGCGGCTGGCGCAGCCAGCGCCACAGTGTGTCAATTTCACGGCCCCTTATGTGGAACATGCAGCTTGATCCGTCGGATCCAGCTCCAAGTAGCTTCCTGTGCCACCCGTGTCTGGGTCCTGCTGCCTCTGCCATGGGGGGAGCATTGCCCAAGCAGGGGTCCCCCCCGTAACAACCTCCTGAGCAGGGGTCCCCACGAGGGCATTGCCTCCCTACCGCTCTGCAGGGACCAGGCCCCTCACCCAGCATTTGCAGTGACCCCAAGCAGCGCGCTCAGAACAGTGGCGTTTATTAGCCAAGGGGCCCCCAGCGCTGTAGGGCCGTCGGTCGGCACGGAGCAGGGAAGGTCAACGCAGGTGGTTCTGCGCAGCCCAGAGCTCGTCCCCAGCCTCTGGCTTCCTCCCCTAGTTCCCAGGTGAGCGAGCTCCACCCCCACCCTGGGTTCTCCAGCTGGGGGTCTCTGCGCTGCTTCCGCAGTGAGCATCCGGCCATGGAAACTGAATCCTGCCCTCACCCTGGGAGCAATGCAGTGCAGGGGAAACTGAGGCACACCAAGGCTTCATAACAATATTACAAAAAATTCCCACTGCATCATGAGGGGGGAGGGGGGGTGCTGGCCATGGCCTGCCCCCAGGGAGTACAGAGAACCAGTGGGCTGGAACTGCTGCTGGGCTGGCTCTGGGGGGAGGGAGAGGCTGGCAGCCCCAAACACGCTGTGCCTGTGGTTCCTCATTGTCTTGAGATCTGCAGCCTCTGGGGCTTCCTGGCAGCGTCAGCTGGCAATTTGCAGGGATGGGGGGAGCCAGGACTCCTGGGTTCTATTCCCTGCTCTGCTGCTGACTCCCTGTGAGGCCTCGGGCAAGTCATGTGACCTTGCTGCCTCAGTTTCCCCATCACCCGGGGATGGAGTCACCCTCCCTGTGGCTGGAGGCCTCAGACCAATACAAATTCTTCCTGTTTTATTCTTCACTGGGGGAAGTTGAGCAGCGAAACCCATGTGGGCCCCGCAGGCTGCGCTGCTGGGCACGGCGCATGTGGGGCGAGGGGCACACCCCGGGCTCCTGCGGGCGCGCGCTGCTCCCGCGCTCCAGACGCTTTTATGGCCTGCGGCAGTGGCGCTGTCACGGCAGCTGGGTTTTACGGCGCTTTTGGAGAGATTGTTCAACGAGCGGCTGAGAAAAGCCTTTGCCTTGTCCCCTCCCCCTCAGCTCCGCCATCTGTCTGGAGCACCCCACACCCTGGTCCCCCACCCGCCGGGGCGCCCTGACTTCATTGACAAGACCCCCCAGCCTGGCGCCCCTGACCTCTCCCCACCCCATAGCAGGGATCCTGCTGGCTGCCCCTCTAGGAGTGAGGGGGGCTCCCCTGATTCTCTGCCCCCCTGGCTACTGCCCTCCCTTTGACCCACTGATGGCACCCCCGGCAGCACCTCAGACCCCTGCCCCAGTGCCCACCCCCACCTCAGCAGCCCCATTCGCCACCCAGGGAACATGGGCTGCAGCCTCTGGCACCAAGGGGGGTGCAGGCCCCTGCAGGACAGTGAGGACGTGCTGAGCCCAGCACCCCAGACTCTGGGCAGGCCCTCACCCAGGGCAAGGCTCGGGGGGTGGCCCCCTCAGGGACCCCACCACTCCCCTGGAAATGGCTGCTGGCTATTGCCTTGCCTTGGGAGCAGCATGGCCAGGCCAGCCGCCCGCGGGGCTCAGGGGATCCCTACCCAGACACAGAGCATCCTGCTGGCCGGTCCCACGGGGGCCCGGCTCAGGGGCGGGGGTCCCCCAGGGGCTCAGAGGGATTGAATCCCAGTTGAGGAGCGGCGTGTTTACGCCTTGTGCAAGGCCCCAGAGACGGCAGAAGGGTTGGGACCCGCCCCAGGCAGAGCTGGGCCCGGTGTCCTTGAGCTGGGGGCACTTGGTATTCTGTAGCCAGCCACGGCTTCAGTCCCATTGCCTGCCAGTGAGGAATGGCATCAATAAACGCTAATTGATGGCGTGGTCGTTCCAAATCAAATTCCCCGGCCCCCGAATCGAATTGATGGCTCCGCGCCCCGCAGCCAGCGGCGGCAGAAATTGAATCTATTAAAGGACTCTGCGCCATCATCCCTTCCCCTCCCTCGCTCCCATTCGCTCTGCCTCCGGCTCCCCCGGGGCCAGCTCCAGTCGGGCTGCAGAGCCAGCCAGCTGGGGCCGGGCGTCGCCCCCCGAGGGCACGGCTGGGCAATGGGATACACAGCAGCCACGTCCTGTCCCTGGCTTGGGGAGGGAGGCGTCAGGACTCCTGGGTTCTGTCCTCAGCTCTGGGGGGGTCTGGTTAGTCAGAACGGGGGGCTCATAGCCAGAACGCCTGGGTTCCATTCTGCTGTTCCCACCCAGTTCCTAAGACACAGACTCGGGGCAGGGTGGGGTTCGGGTGTGTGGGGATGGTGCAATGTGGAATGGGGGGGCTTGGGGCAGGGTGGGGTTGGGGGGCATGGGGGTGGTGTAGTGTGGAATGGGGGGTGGGGCATTGTGGGTTCAGGGTTCTTGGGGGAATGGGTGTGGCAGGGTGAGGTGTAGGGGGGTTGAGGGTATGGGGATGGTGGAGTGTGGAATGGGGGGCTTGGGGCAGGGTGGGGTT
>ML123321.1:21588-36928 GCA_003846335.1 Cuora mccordi
GGGGGCTTGGGGCAGGGTGGGGTTTGGAGGGGGAGGGGTAGGTTTGGGGGCGTGGGGATGGTGGAGTGCGGAATGGGGGCTTGGGGCAGGGTGTGGTTTGGAGGGGGAGGGGTAGGTTTGGGGGCGTGGGGATGGTGCAGTGTGGAATGGGGGGCCTTGGGGTGAGACAGGGTGGGGTTGGCAGCACCATGTAGGGCGGGGTGGTGTGGGGAGGGTCTGGTAGGGGGGTGTTGGGGTAGCACTGTGGGGGTCATGCTGTGGGGTGCAGTGGGCTTGAGCAGCTCATTGCGGGGCTGGGGGGCAGTGTTGTGGGGTGGACGGACTCTGGGCGCGGGCTGGGTGTGGCACCGGAGCTGTTTGGAGCTGGGCTGGGGGGTTCCTGTCTCTGCCTGTGACTCTGGCCCCGCCGTGCGGCTCAGGAAGCCACGTTCTCCCAGGCTGCCCCCATGTGGGGGGCCAGGATTCCCAGCTGCTTGCGCCCTATTGTTCTGCTCTGGGCTATGGCCAGACACACCCCTGGCCTGGGAGTTTGTCCTGCCACGGCCCAGATTAGCTGGGATTTGCGGAGTTGCCCGAGGAGGGGGCTGCTCTGCCCTGACTCTGTGCTGGGGGTGGGGCCCAGTGGGACAGAGGGGTCAGGCAGGGCCGGGTCTGGGCCCCGAGGGATGTGGGGCCTCAAAGCCGGGGGGAAAGTGGGCGTCCAGGAGCCAAGGGCTGTCTGCGACTCACCCTGCGCCGTATGACGGGCCCCCCTGGGGCTGGTGGGGCCCCGGACTCTGGTTACCACATGGATGCACGAGGCCTTGCGGCTTCAACCCCCTGGCGCCGGAGCCAGCTCCTTTGTCATGACTAGGCCCCACCCAATTCACGGCCATGAACCCCCCCCCCCCCCCCCCCGCACAGCTCCGTTTTGGGTCAGGACCCCTGCAATCACAACACCCTGAAACTGCAGATTTAAATAGCTGAAATAATGAAAGTTACGATTTTGTAAATCCTCTGGCCGTGAAATTGACCACAATGGACTGTGAATTTGGTAGGGCCTAGTCATGACGCTCCCGTTACTGTGCAGCAGAACCAAGCAGCTCATAGAGCCCAACCCCCTGCCTGCCCCATGCCCCATCCTGCCTCCAGAGCCTGGGGCTGGGACCCCCAGCAGCTGTTCCTGGCTGTGCCCAGCCACGGTGCCCACTCTCCTGCCCGGGCCATAGGGGAGAGCGCAGGCGTGTAATGGAGCAGCTGCAGGGTGGAGAGCAAGTCACTACGGTGGGTATGGGGCAGGGCAGAGGCCTCCCAGCTTAGGGGGCTCAGGGACAGGTGCCGCCCCAGTGTAGCTGCCCTGTCTCTGGGCCCCTGGTGGCCAATCTGCACCCCCAGGCTCCTCTGACAGGGTTCTGCAGAGACCCTCTGCCTGAGGATCTCCCCTGTCCCAGCACCACTCCCCGGGGAGG
The DNA here is from genome assembly GCA_003846335.1 of Cuora mccordi. Taxonomy (NCBI): domain Eukaryota; kingdom Metazoa; phylum Chordata; order Testudines; family Geoemydidae; genus Cuora; species Cuora mccordi. The sequence continues at coordinate 23,037 of ML123321.1, forward strand.
GCTGAGGGGAGGTTTTTTCCCTGTGACTGACCATGTGAAGGCCAAAGTCCCACTCCGGGCTGGGCCGAGCTGAGCTGGGCCTGATCTTTGCCAACGGCGCCGGCTGCACGGGGGTTAACGCCGCACCAGTGTGGAGGTAACAATTTATGGCCGGGCACAGAAACGAATGTGAACCAGGACTGCGCAGCCCGGAGATAGATACATGGCGGGGAGCGAGCCGACAGCCAGGAAATACAGCGCTGCCACCGGCGCCAGGGAGAGATTGATGGGCACCCACGTGTGCATGGCCAGGGATGTGCTGCCACACCGCTAATTACCAGCAGCCTGAGTTACAGCCGCCCGGGGCCCGTTCATTGGGCACCGACTGCCCGGGAGCAGCACGCGTATCCAGGGCAGAGTGTGGGCGCCAGGCCAGGAGGTGCAGGGCCAGGCCGGGGAGCTCAGGGCCAGGGGACCAGGCCTGACGCCCTGGTGCCAGCGTGGCCTGGGACCCACCCTGCACGAGAAGGGCTTGTGCCACCGGGGGAGCCCTGCAGATTGGGGAGCACCCGGCTCTGCCCCTGTGAGGGGCCCTTGGCGCTGAAACATGCTGAGTGTCCCCATCACATGGCGAGCACAGAGCCCGGATGGGCCCAGGCCCGTCTGGACGGCCCAGCCAGGATGACGCACCAGCCGTGAGATGCAGCACAGACAGTGCCAGCAGCTATGAACCAGGCTGTGGGTGACTCACCAGCTCTGGGATGACCCTGCCAGCTGGTGTCCCCAGGAGCCTGCCCCCCACCTGCCGGCCTTGGCCTGGCACAACACTCCCCAGCACGCCCTCCTGGCTGGGTTACCAGGCCCTGTGCAGGGAGGCCATTAGCGGCTGGAGCAGCTCCCGGGCCAGGGGGCTCCAGGAGCCAAGGGCAGGGCAGATGGGGTTCTGGGGGCATGAGGGCAGCACAGACCTTTCCTCACTGTCTGCCGTGGCTCTGGCTTGGACCAGGGGTGCACTGGATCTGCCCCTTTGCCCAGCCTGGCCCTGGGCTCCAACTCTCTCCTCCCTCTTGCAGGTGAGCGTCTGTCCTGAACTCCCCACCTGTGCCCCTCCCCCAGCCCGGGCGCTGGATGGAGCTGGGAGCCTTCTGCGTGGTGCCAGCCCCTCCCCGCTCGCCGGGCTGACCTACAAAGAGCAGCTCTGCACAGACTCAGCTGGCTTTGTGCTGGTTCAGCATGTTCCCATGGAGCAGCGCCGGGAAGGGCACATGTGTGCGTCTGGCGAGCGGGGACAGGGCAGGGAGCGTGTCTGGCTAGGCTGCAGGACACCCCTCGCCTCCGGGCCCAGCTGGCAATGGGGCCGATTGGCTCCCTCCCCAGCAGTTGGGCCAGCGGCAGCCCGCCAGCCATTCCCAGGGCCCTCACCAGCCCCCCAGCTCTCTGCGACCCCTCACCCGCCAGCCCTGTCTGCCCTGCCCCATCTGGTTCACCTCCCAAGCAGAAACCCCACAGAGCCCCAGAGCAGAGGTCCCAGAGCTCTGCCCCATGCCTGGGGGGTGATGCTGCAGCTCTCCTGCCTCCCCTCCATGTCTGGGATTCATCCCGGGGCCATTAGCTGGGTTCTCGGGCGGGGGCTGTCTCCTCTTGGCTCGGGGTTAGCCAGCGCTCCCCGGCGTTCCCAGCCCCTGGCTCAGCACAGGCAGCCCAACGGGATTCACCGGCCCCGCTACGGAAACAGGGAACTGTCCTGCAGCCCCTCTTGGGGTCTCACCTGCTGCTCCCCACTCACCGAGCACTGGGGAGCATGAGCCCCATTCCGCCCTGGGCGGCAGCACCCTGGCACGAGGCTCAGGGGACGAGCAGCGACAGCTGGGGGGAGCAGAGCCGAGGGTAAAGGGTAAAGGGGGAGTGGCAGCTGAGACCCATTGGGGCTGGGACGGGGGGGGGTGGGGGGGGGGGTGTGGGGGGCTGAGCCCAGACCCAGACAGTGAAGGTGCTGGGGCCAGGCCAGTGCTTGGAGTGGGCTCAGCGCTGGGATCCAGGCCCTGGGCTGTGGGCCAATCGTCGGGTTTGGGGCAGTGGCCATGGCCCAGTTCAGAGCCAGTTGCTGGTTGCTGGAGTGCGGGCGAGACCCACATCCAACCCCCCACCCATGTGGGCCACATCCAGGACGCAGGGCTGGGCTGACCAGGTCCCGGCGCTGCCTGGCTACGGCATGGCTGCGGGGAAGGCACCTGCTGGTGGTTCTCCCTGGGGCTGGTGCCGGTGGCAGGGGCCTGTGCCCGCCAGCACTGGGACATGCAGCGCCCGGGCTGGGGGGTGCAGAGCCTCCTGGGGACCTAGACCCCAAACACCCGCTAGGCGCTGAACCCCCCAGAGCCTGGGCGTGGCTCCTGCTGCCTGCTCCAGATGCTCCCTGGAACCCCCCAGGAGCTCTTGGGATGAGAACAAAGAGCCGCGAGCCCCGCTCCGGACAGGGGGCAGCCCCAGAGGGCTCAGCAGGGGGCACTCCACTGAGACACTGGTGAGACACTGCCCCCGTGCACACGCACACGGTGCCCCGTGCCCAGCCGCCTCCTGCTCGTGCTCCGTGGATGACGCCAGCCCTTGGCCGGTTACCCTGCTGTGCCAACGACGCGCGACAGCTAATTGCATGAGGGCGGCGCGGAGGGAATTGACTCGCTGGCTCCAATCGGATTTTCAACTCAACCCACACGGATGCAGCCGCTCCCAGATGCTGCCCTGCGTAAGCGACCAATCCCCATCGCACCTGCAAGGAGCCTGGGCTGCAGAAGGGTGCTGCCAGTGGGCACACTCCAGGGTGAATACAGGTCACCCCCCCTCCAGGGGTCTGCATGGATCACAGCCCCTGCCAGGACCCTGCAAACCGCTTCTCCCCGGCTCCGACCTGGCTGCCACGCCCACCTGCCCGGCACAGGGCCGCCCAGAGGATTCCGGGGGCCCGGGGTCTTCGGCAGCGGAGGGGCCCTTCCGTTCCAGGACCCGCCGCCGAAGTGCCCCGAAGACCCGCTGCAGGGACCCCCCTGCCGCCGAATTACCGCCGAAGCGGGACCCACCGCCGAAGCGCAGCCCGGTCTTCGGGGCACTTCGGCGGCGGGTCCGGCTCCGTCTTCGGCGGTAATTCGCCAGCGGGGGGTCCTTCCGCCCCGGAGTGGAAGGACCCCACGCCGGCGAAGACCGGGAGCAGAAGAAGCTCCTGCGCCTGGCCGCGCAAGAGTTTGCCGGGGTCCCCAGAGTGTGTGAAGGACCCCACTCCAGGGGCCCCGAAAAACTCTGGTGGGGGCCCCTGTGGGGCTCGGGGCCTGGGGCAAATTGCCCCTCTTGCCCCCCCCCTCTGGGTGGCCCTGGCCCGGCACGCCACAGCCAGGTCCTGCTGCAACATGGCAAGAACCAGCCTCCCCCTCCTCCCGCCCCCGGGACCCATGTGCTGGCTGCAGCGCGGACACAAAGGGCAGGAACTGCCAGCCCGGCCAAGCGTGGTGCCCTTTGTGGCGGCCTGGGCAGCGCGGTGACGTCAGGCCACAGCTGTCAGGGTGCGTTTTCCACCCCGACCCTGAGCCCCTTTGCCTGTGGGGCCGGAACACGCGTCTTTGTCCGGGAATTAATGCTACTTGTCGGGGCCTTTTCTCTCGCTGCTTCCGTGTGAGATGGGAATTGGCAGGTCAAGAAGAGGCGCTGGCCTCTCCAGTCCAGCTGGCATGCTGTGGGGCGCTGCGGGCGGCAGCCTGACCTCCCTGACTGACAGGCAGCAGGACAGCTGGACAAGGGAGCTCAGCCACTCGAGGGGAGCCCTGACAGGCCAGGGCTCCCAGCCACGCCGCTGGCACCCACAAAGAGCTCAAAGGCCTGGGATTCAATAGGCAAAGAATAGCCCCTCGCTTGGAGACAGGGGACAAGGGGCTGAGCCGACTACAGCCGCTCCAGGGAGTCCTGGAGCAGAGTCTGGGGTGGGGGGGTGGGAAAAGACTTGGGATGGGGCAGGGGGGACTCGGGAGATGGGGCCCAGGGGGAGCAGAGATGGGGGAGGGAGAGACCCCCCCGTGCAGCAGCCCCACGCGATGCTTGCCACTCCCCGCCTCAGCACTAGCAGCTCTGCAGGGGCTGTAACTGGCTCCTGGGGACCAGCAGCCCCAGGGTTGGAGGGCAGCTGTTAGCGCTGTGGGGCAGAACCCACCCTGGCACTAACCGGCCCCTTGCTGCCCCCAGCACTGAGCCAGGAGCACGTGGGCCATGGCAGAGGGCTGCCCTCTGCCCCCAGGCATCCCTGGGCAGAGTGAGGTGCCGGGTGGAGGCTGGGGGGCAGCACCCCCTGCAGCTGCCCAGGATGGGGGGAAGGGGGCTGTGTCACACTGCCTGCATCTGCCAGGAGCTGGGGAAATGGCTCCGTGTCACTATGGAAACTGGAAACTGACTCCGTCACCCACTGAGGGGAACTGAGGAGTGTGATGAGTCCTGAGGCGGGATCATGATGAGTGCAGCCCCCCGCCTGCCATGCCCCCCAGGTGTGGCTGGTCCACAGGGCAGCCCCCCACCCCCAGTGCCCAGCATGCAGCCCCTCCAATGGATGAGCAGTGACCCCTAGTGATCCCCCTCAGCCCGGGCCCATCGGAACGTGGATGGAGCTATCTTCCCCCTCCCCACACTGGGCCCTGCCCCGAGGGCTCCCAGCCGGGCCCTCGCCCCGTATCGCCGGCCCCACCGCATCGCTGCTGTGGGACGATGCCGAGCCCCGAGCCTGCCAGAACCAGCGGCACATCCAGACTCAGGGATGCTGCTGGCACCGCAACGTCTGATGGAGCCTCCTGTGGGCACTGCAGCCCTTGCCCGAGCCCCCTCTGTGCCAGGGCTGGGCAGTGCCAGTGGGACATGCTGTGTCCTGTGGGTGCTCCGTGTGTGAGCTACACGCAGGATGGGGGCGGGGTACCACATGCCATACCCCTGTGCTCTGATGCCCAGGAGCCTGTGCCACCTTGTGGGGTCTCTGCCAGAATCAGGCTCTGGCTCTGGGGGGCACAACCCTCCCCCTCCCCCAGGACTGCGCTCAGCCCTGACCCAGTCCCTAACCAGCTCCTCACGCTAGCCCCGTCTTTGACCTGGGCTGCAGAGTTGGGCTGGGGGGAGGCATGCCCTCCCCACAGCACAGACCCTCTGGCGTTCCTAGTGCATCAGTTGAGCCCGCCTGGTGTGCACGTCTGGATGTGAGAGTGTGCACAAGTGTGTGTGGGTGGGAAGGTAGCGCTGCGTGTCCATGTTCCTGAGGTCTTAGTGTGCACGTGCAAGCAGGGGTGAACAAGCGTGCGCACAACTGTGCGTGTGTTTGTGAGTGTCTCTGTAGAAGCATGTGCATGTATCTGTAGTGGGGGGTGTGTGTGTGTGGGTGTGTGCACATCTGTGTCTGTGCATGTCTCTGCATCTGTGGCCATGTGTGTGTGTCTGTGAACATGCGAGTCTGTGTACACGTGTGTCTGTGTGTCCCCTTGTCTGTGCGCATGCCCAGGTGCTGGGGCTGCTCTCAGCTCCTTCCTCTCCCTGCTCTAGGGCTGGTGGAGAATGATCCTGCCCTGCCGGAGCCAGACACGCATTCACTGCCCTTGGTGCTGCAGCCCTGGTCATGCCAAGGGCCCCACCGGGGCTGCTGCGCAGGGAAATGGGGTTCTCCTCCCTGCAGGCTGCTGTGGGCAGGGGCGGCTCCAGGCCCCAGCACGCCGCGGGGGGCGCTCTGCCGGTCGCTGGGAGGGCGGCAGGCGGCTCCGGTGGACCTCCCGCAGACGTGCCTGCGGAGGGTCCGCTGGTCCCGCGGCTCCGGTGGCGCACCCCCAGGCACGCCTGGGGCGGGCCCCCGGGCGCCGCGGGACTCTCCGCAGGAGCTCCACCGGAGCCGCGGGACCGGCGACCGGCAGAGTGCCCCCTGCGGCGTGCCGCCGTGCTTGGGGCGGCGAAATTGCTAGAGCCGCCCCTGGCTGTGGGGAGCTGCATCAGAGCAGCGTGGAGGAGCCGGGGCTGAGTTTCAGGGGCGGGGGAGTCACCCCACGCTACGCCACTGGCCCGCCATGCTTTCTAAACCCTGTGTGGAACCACAGGCGGGGCCCTGCCCTCATGGAGCGCAGAGGAGGCCTAGCCAGAGGTAACCCAGTGAGTCAGAGTCAGCTGAGATAGAACCCAGGAGTCCTGGCTCCCAGAGCCTCTCCCTCACTCTAACCCACTAGACCCCCCCTCCCAGATCCTGCTTTCAGAGGCCAGCTGGTGCAAGTCTCTCTCCTCTCCAGCCTGGAGACTGTGCAGATGTGAATTCCCTGCAAGTGTGAACGGCCCTGGCTGGCTGGAGTCGGCACAGGGGTGGGGCAGAGTGCCCCGACCGACCCCCAGCTCCCCACAGTGTCAGGCCACATCGGCTGCGGGGCCTGGCCAGGCGGTGGGGTGGGCACATGCCCTGCTGCGGTCAGCAGTGGGGAGTGCAGTGCAGCCCCTTGCCCCAGAGAAGGTGGGGAGCCAGGCCAGGGCAGGGGGGAGGGGCCTTTCCCCCAGGGGTCCATTAGAGGCACTTTTGGTTAATTATTGGCACCTGCTTCCTCTGGCAGCGGTGGGACCCAGGGCGGCTAATTGGCTCCCAATCCTGGAGGTGGGAGTCGGGCTGTGGGCTGCAGAAAGGCCAGAGCTACAGCGAGCGAGAGCAGCTGGTGGGGCGTGAGTGGCCCAGCCCGGCTCAACCCAGGGTGAGCTGTGCTGGGGGGAGCTGGAGCTGTGTGGATGGGAGTGGCAGGGGCTGAGGCAGCAGTGGGGGACCCTGGCTGGGGGAGGACACACTGGTGGGAAGGGAGCGGCAGGGGGCCATGGCTGTGGGGGGCTGTGGCTGTGGGGGGACACTGGCAGGGGTTGGGGCCATGGCTGGAGGGGCAGCAGCTGGGGGCCATGGCAGGGGCGGGGGCCATGGCTGGAGGGGCAGCAGCAGGGGGCCATGCCAGGGGCGGGGGCCATTGCTGTGGGGGGTGTCACAGACTCACAGATCCTGGCCCCGTGCGGTCCGTGGGGGGTGCCCCTTTCAGTGCGACAGCCCTTCTCGGGGGGCCACTCTCTCCCGGGGTCCGGCCCCTCCACCTCCTGGAGCCGCAGCTCTCTGAGCCTCAGCACGTCTGTCTCTGCCGTGGGCCCCTCAGAGAGTCCCCTCGCTCTGGCCCCCCCGGGCCTCGACACCCCCCACCCCGCGTTCTCTAGCCCGGAGTGACTCTCAGCCAGTGTAACACAGGAGGTTTATTGAGCGTCTGAACCCAGCACAGGAAACTCTCCGGGCCTCAGGCCTGGCCTCCCTCAGCACATCCCAGTCCCCCTGCAGCCAGGTGGGCTCTGCCTGCTCCCCCTCTCCAGCCCTGAGCCCCCCTGCTCCCAGCTGGGCCTCCGAAACCCGGGCCCCAAGCCCCCTCTGTCCATTGTCTTCTCTCCAGGGAAACAGGGTCGTAAACAGGAAGGCCTGGGTCTCCTCTCAGCCCCCCTCTGGCCGGAGCCAGCTGGTCAGGTCACCGGGGTCCTCTCCCCACAGCCCATTGTCCCCCCACTGGCCAGAACCAGCTGTGACTCCTGAGCTGGGCCTCCCGGTCCCCAGGTCACCGGTCGCTGGGGTCTCCATCCTCCAGGCCATCGGCCGGGGTCCCACGTTCCCTCTCCGGTCCTGTGTCCCAACAAACTCCCTCTCCCCTCCCTCCTTAAACCAGTAACACCTGGGGACACTGAGTCCCACCCCTCTGCATGAAACCCACTGGAAAACATGGAAAAACCCAAGAAAATCCCCCACTTTGTCACAGGGGGCCGTGGCCGTGGCTGGGGGGGGCACTGGTGGAGGGGCCGTTGCTGGGGGGGCACCGGTGGGAGGCTGTGGCGGGGTGTGTGTGTGCCAGTGGGGGGCTGTGGCTGGAGGGGGAACCAGCGGGGGGCTGTGCCTGTTTCTCTCTGTATTTACTGCCGGGCTGGGGTGGTGCCCAGAGCTGGGCTGGTGGGCACTGCCGGTTGGGATCGAGGGGCACCAGCAGAGCTGATGGTGCTGGGCAGGGAGAGCTGGATCTCTGCTGGGGGTGGGGGGCAGAGTCGGGGCTGCCCAGGATACCAGCCCAGCTGATGCCCATGACCCATGGCTCTGGCAGGGGCTGTGTGGCACCGAGATGCATTCCACAGGGGCTGCAGCCTGGATGAGAATAGCTGCTGAGGTGCCTCAGGGTGGGTCTAGGCCTGAAGGCTGGGCCCCTTTTTTTGGTGGTGGGGGGGGCCGTGAGGCCAGAGACGCACCAGGCCCCAGGCACTGCTGGGCAGAGGGGGTTGCTGGCTGGCTGGTGGAAACAGGACCAGTGTCAACAGACCCATGGCAAATCCAGTGCTCTGGGATTGTGGGACATCAATCCCCACTCGCTAAAGGCAGGTGGGACCTGCAGCAGGGGTGGGCAGTGGGATGGCACCTGCCCCCACAGTGTGGCCTTCAGCAGTGAATGGCCCCACAGCTAGTGGGAGGGAGTAGCAGGCTGGGACTGGCTCTGCCCTGGGCCCTGTTTGGGGGAGGCAGAGGGGTTAGCAGGTCACTGATCTTTCCTAGTGGCCAAGGACGGAAGCCAGATGCTCCTGGCCGTGCCCTGTTCCCCATGGCTCAGGCTGTGCCCAGCCCAGGCCAGTGTGTGGGTGCCTGAGTGTAGGGCACCATGTGCGTCAGTCAGTGACTGCATGTTCTGTGTGTGTGTGTGTGTGTGTGTGTCCCGATTCGCTGTGTGTCTGGCCACACAACCAGTGTCAGTGCACAGGTGTGAATGCCCCATGTATGTCTGGGAGCACTGTGTGTATATGCCTGCACAGGTACTTGTGTGTCTGCATGCGCTGTGTCTGCACGGGGAGGCACATTCCCAGCCTGTGTTTGCTGGAGACAGGCTCCATCCTGCTTTGTGATGGGCACTGTGGCAGGCACTCGTCAGGCTGGAGGATCCCAGCTTTCATTAGCAGCACCCGAAAGCTGTGCCAAGGGCTAGTGCTGCGTCTCTACGAGCCAGTTCTCCGCGTTCATTGATCTGGCTGCTGGTTCCGTTTGATCTTCCCCAGGCGCAGGAGCTGCTAACGAGCCTCAGTAGTCAACAGCAGCTACCCGCTGCCTGCCTCACCCAGCGCCCCACCACCTGCTGGGGCCATGCCAGCTCCAGGCTCCCTGGCCCACAGTGAGAGCTGGGCTCCGGGACCCCTCAGCCACTGGCAGCAGTGGGTGCTCTCTCTGGGCTGAGCTGGGATTGCACCCGCAGTCACCCATGGGCGGCAGCCAGCAGGAGGAGGGGAGGCAGATGTGAGCATAAGAGTCCCAGCCCCCAGGCCTTGCAGGTGAGAGCAGTGACCCGGGCGGGCCTGTGGCCAGCTGCACTTAGAGCTGCCAGCATATCAACGCGCTGAATTATTTGGCGTGGGCGCGGGAGGTGCGGTGACAGCAGCTCCATGCAGAGTGCCAGAGCCGGTCACGGGCAGGGCCGGGCGGAGCCGGTCGCATGCACAGGGTCACTCTCACCACACTGACACTCTCTGAGACAGAGGGTGCGTGCCATGACTGCTGGTTGGGGAGCACATGCATGTTCAGACTGTCACACGTGCTGCCGGGGAGGACACGGTGGCCCCTCTCTTTGGGAGACAGGGGCTGCTCAGACAGGTCCAGGGCGCACCCCTCATCATAACACAGCAACAGGGGGTGTCTCCTCTCAGCACCCTGCCCCCCCCCCCCCCCCGGGACCCTCTGCAGGCTGGACCAGCCCTGGCGTTAGCCTAACTGGCCACCAGAGGGCCAAGTGACCCCTGCCAAGCCTTGGCCCCACAACCACTCCAAAGGGCATCACCACTGTATGGGGCAGGGCAGCCCTGTGCCCCCTTCCTCCCCACACCCCTTGGTGGGGCTGGGTGCCCGGGTTGGAGGCAGAGGAAGCAGCCTGGAGCTGCCTCCACCTCAGGTGGAGAATGGCCCTGTCCTGGCTCCCCGGGCGGGGCAGGGCAGCCCCTGGCGCTGGCACCGCAGGCACCACCCGAGGAGGGTGGGGGTGGGGGGCTGCCCTTGAGAGCCCAGCGAAGGGCCTGGGAGCTGCCGTAGCCGGGGCAGGCGCAGACTCTGCAGAGCGGCTCCGGCTCAGTGCGGGTGTGGAGCGAAGGGGCCATTTGTTTTCGTTTGGGCCCCCGCTGGGCCGCCGCGTTGCTCAGGCGAGCACTGATCTATGGCTGCCGTCCCCCCGCGCGCGGCAGGGCTCTCTAAAAAGCCTCTTATAAGCGCTGCATTATTAAAAATCCCCCGCGCCATCACTCACGGCCCGGCTCCACGCGGGGCACAGGCGCTGGAGCACAGCGATTAATATTGCAGGGCCAGAAAGCTCCTCCCGGCTTTATCTGTTATTTCCCAGTCGCTCTCAGCCACGTAAGCCCCGGTATTTATTGTCTTGTTTGCTTCTCGGTGACGCTGGCGGGGCCACGCCCGGACCCCTTGGCCTGGCCCCAGGACAGCTGCTCAGCTGGGCTGGATCCCAGAAACTCCTGGCCCTGCAGCCGCAGGCTGCCAGAAAGGCCGGGGCCTCGGGGCCTACGGAGGTGACACCAGCTAAAGGGTTTGGCTGGGCAGCTCCAGGGGGGCCGGTGCTGCCACCTTCTCGCCCTGCCTGGGGAAATATCCCCCCCCCCCCCGGGAGGGATGTGCTCAGAGCACATGGCAGGGAGGCTCAGGGGACACCTGGGTTCCAGGCCTTGTGGTGGTTGTTCCGGAGTCCCCGGGCGACGCTCTGGAACTGCTCCCCACCAAGCCAGGCAGGACTCTGGGGAGCCTCCTCTCCCTTGGAGCAGACTGTCTCCAGGGCAAGAAGCTCCCACGGCTTCACCTCCTGGGTCTCTCCTTGGAGCATTCAGCATCCTCTGCCCCTCCGTGCGCTTCCCACAGCGAGTCCGCCCAGGCGGGGTCCTGGGGAAGCCACAGGGTCCTGCCCCACCACTTCGCAGTCAGACGTGACTCTCAGCCAGCCAGTAACACAGAGGTTTATTAGATGACAGGGACAGGGGCTAAAACAGAGCTTGTAGGTACAGCGAACAGGATCCCTCAGCCGGGTCCATTCTGGGATCCAGTGAGCCAGACACCCTCGTCTGCTCTCACTTCCCGTCCCCAGCCAGCCCCAAACTGACTCACCCTCCAGCCCCTCCTTTCTGGCCTTTGTCTCTTTCCCGGGCCAGGAGATCACCTGATCTCTTTGTTCACCTTTAACCATCCCCTTGCAAGGGGGGAAGGGCCCTAGCCATTTGTTGCCAGGAGACAGAGTGTCGGCCATTTATGCACACTGGAGACTTAAGAAATGCATAGGGGAAACTGAGGCACCCACACAGTATTCAGAGGAAACATTAAGAACAGTCCCACTTCGTCACACTGGTCACATGACCTCCTGGGTGCCTCAGTTTCCTCTGCAGTGTGGCTGAGGCCACCGCTCCACCCGTGGGGTGTGCTGCTTGTAGATTAACCTGGCGCTGGTGCTGTTCTGTGGTGGTGAGCAGAGCCCTGTAACCGCAGCGGGTCATCGTCACAATTCAGTGCTCCCGGCACTGGCACCACACCTACCTAAGGGTACCCCTCCCCATCACCACCAAAGCCTCCATCACTTGGGGAGGGCTCTGCACCGAGCCCCTATTCCCCCCCAGTCTGCCTGCCAGAACCCCAGAGCCTGGGTCCCATGCTGGGAGAGTGTGTGTGGGGGGGATGCATAGGAAGCGAGCTCCTAGACAACAGGCTTTAGGCAGTGGGGGGCCTCTACTGAGAATGGGGGGGGGAAATCGACCAGGGACAGGGCCCCGCACTGGGGGAGCTGTGAGATGGGGCAGGTTTAGCAGCAGAGACAGCGGCCCCAGCACTGGGACACTATTTGCCAGGGCAGAACCCCAGGCCGCAGCCTGTGTGGGTCGGTCCTGCCCCAGCCTCTGGGCATTGCCAGGCTGTGGCGCCCCCAGGCTCAGCTGGCGCTGGGTGAGGAGGCCTGTCCCTCTGCCATGTCCCAGGTCCTGGTATGGGGCCCACGCTGCCACCTCCCCACCCCCTCTCGTCTACCCACCCCCTTGTCTGTATGGCTGGAGCCCTGCAGGTGTCTGGTCCTGGGTGGAGGTCTCCTGGCTACCCCGACTCTCCCAGCGGGGGGCGCTGTAGGGGGGCAGGAGCCCCGGCTGCAGGAGCGCTCCCAGCTCGTAGCCTCTCCCAGCTGCGCAGCACAGGATGAGAACAGCCCCGGGCCATGAATGGAGACGGGGCAGAGCCGACTGGCACAGTCTCTGCTGGAGGTTCTCACGCCCACACAGCCGCTCACAGCCGGGCGTCCTTGTTACCCTCAGCCCAGGCTGTGCCAGGCGGGGCGGCAGAGCGGTGCCAGCAGAGTCCTCGGCGCTCCCTTCTCTGGGATGGCCGCAGCACACGGGATCAATGGTCGATGTCCTGCAGCCCCAGGCTGGGCTGGTCAGCGTCCCCAGCCCCACCTCTGCTCGGGGTCCCGCAGACGCTAACTCTGGCCTGGTCTGTGCGCAGCTGGAGCAGGATATTGATGCCGCGTGTCACCCACTGTCGGATTAAACGTCACTTAGGCGCTGGCGCCAGGCAGCTCCTGGAGCTGCAGTTTGGCACGGACGGGGCTGGTGGCACAGCTGGGGGGAGGCGCTCTGTGTTACAGGAGGCAGGGGCCAGTGTCTGGCCCCCCTTGGAGTTGGGGACGGGGGACTAGTCTGCATACCCATGGTCCACGCAAGGGCCTGGCGCATGTTCCCAGTGTCCCCAGCTCTGCCGTCCCTCCGAATCCCCCGCCCGCATTGTCCTGAGTGCTAGCAGGGGCTTGGTGGTTTGTGGAAAACTGTTACAATTACAGTGAATTCCCTTAAATTGTAAGGGGATTCCTGGTCCTGCTTGCAGGCTAGGGTGCTCGTGGGGAAGCCCTGGGTTGGGGCAGTCTGCAGAGGGCCAGCCTGGAGCGAGCTGGGAGCAGCCTGCTTTGTCTCTCTCTGTTGGCGTTCTGGATTCTCGGTCTGGATAAAGACAGATTCTGTTGCCACCTTCCAGCAGAGCACGTAGGGATTTTTTTCTAATTGCTGTTTGTACGCAGGGCACAAAACAGGCTTGAGACCAGGAGTCCATCGGCTCTTGTCCTCTGCATCAGATCTACCCTCAATCCTGACCTGCTACCCCAGCCCTGCCACTGCCCCTCAGTCCTGCCCGCAGCCCCCGGCTGCCCACCAGAGGGGCTGCCCCGATTCCTAGTCCAGAGATGCCCGGCTCTCTCAGACCCTCCCTTGCTGGGCTCTGCAGGGGGATGGTGACAGTCTGGGAGCCGGTTACGTGTCAGAGAGGGAGGGCAGCTCTCAGAGCACCCTCCGGACTCTTCCTCTCTCCTCTTGGCAAGCCCAGCGGAGTCCCTGCAGCTTCTCCAGGGCAGGAGCTGAGGGAAGCTCCGGCTGCGGCTCCATCACTCTTCACACTTTGCCTGGCATTTTCCTGGAAGTGCTCATAGCCGTGCCTGCCTGGCACCTGGCCCTGCCCCCCCCCATGCCTGGTTCAGCTTCAGTCTCATGCTTTGCCCTGTGGGGCGGTACCCAGCCAGAGACAGTGCGCGGGGACACCATGTTCTGATCTTCTGGCTGGAGCAGGGGAAGGATCCATCTTGTATCTGGGATCCTCCTGCTCCCACCATGTGGCCTTGTACAAGCCAGGACTCCTGGTTACATTTCTGGTGCTGCTGGACTCTGCCTGGGACCTCAGGCAAGTTCCACCCCCGTCTCAGCCTCTCCATCCCAACCCCTCTGGGTGGGGGGCGGCAGGACGTTGAGCTGGAGGGCCTGGGGTCTGCAGGGGGGAGGGGAGGCGAGAGCTCCAAAGGGCCTGGGCCTCCCAGGGC
>ML123323.1:4676-15503 GCA_003846335.1 Cuora mccordi
GATAGATAGATAGATAGATAGATAGATAGATAGATAGATAGATGATCCATTTAAATTACTGTGCTTCAGCTTCTTTCCTGACTACCAAATGCTGAGATCATGATTTTCTTAAAAGGATTAATGTCACCGTTATTCACCACAGAATTTCTGTGACCATTTCATGCACCAGTGCTCATTTACAATCAGGTCTTGATTACTATTAAGTGTTTGAACTTTTAGCTGTTTCATCTGGTCACATTTTAACATGCTCTGATTCTCTTTCCTGACCACATACATTGACAAATTATAATCCAGATTCGGGAAAATGAAAAGGCAGATTGTCAGTTAGTGTAAACCATAGAATCATAGAATATCAGGGTTGGAAGGGACCTCAGGAGGTCATCTAGTCCAACCCCCTGCTCAAAGCAGGGCCAATCCCCAACTAAATTATCGCAGCCAGGGCTTGGTTAAGCCTGACCTTAAAAACCTCTAAGGAAGGAGATTTCGCCACCTCCGTAGGTAACTCATTCCAGTGCTTCACCACCCTCCTAGTGAAAAAGTTTTTCCTAATATCCAACCTAAACCTCCCCCTCTGCAACTTGAAACCATTACTCCTTGTTCTGTCATCTGCTACCACTGAGAAAAGTATAGATCCATCCCCTTTGGAACCTCCATTCAGGTAGCTGGAAGCAGTTATCAAATCCCCCCTCATTCTTCTCTTCTGCAGACTAAACAATGCCAGTTCCCTCAGCCTCTCCTCATAAGTAATGTGCTCCAGCCCCATAATATTTTTTTATTGCCCTCTGCTGGACTCTTTCCATTTTCTCTATATACTTCTTGTAGTGTGGGGCCCAAAACTGGACACAGTACTCCAGATGAGGCCTAACAAACGCTGAAGAGAGGGGAATGATCACATCCCACTATCTGCTGGCAATGCCCCTACTTATACAGCCCAAAATGTTGTTAGCCTTCTTGTCCGAACACACAGTGATTATGAAGTTAAAACTCATCTCCTTTAAATATTCTGAACTAAAGGCACTGATTTAGAAAAAAGCAAGTTGTTGACTTTAAACGTGTGGGAAGTCCCATTGCAGGCTTAAAGATAAATTTATGAATGAGTGCTTTTCTGGATTTGGGCATATGAATAAGACTGTCAACTGGGCCTATGGTAATTAGACATGAAACTACTGTAGACTTCCTTGGGCCTTTTGATGAATCCCATCCCAGTTCCTTCACGTTCTCTGTGTCCTTGAACATTCATGTCTGCATTGGTGGAATATGCATGGAATGTAACCAAAAAGAGGCCATGACCTCACCTCAGTCAAAATTATTTAAAAAGTAATATTACTATGCACACATATATGGGTTGCTGTATTCATTCAGTTCTTCAAGCATATAGGAGACATAAATCAAGATGCAGCTTTTGTATACTGCTGTGTTATAATATATATTTCAGTAAATACAAATGTCCATTCATTGCCTACCAGGGCTAACTCCTGACTACACAAGAGTAACACCTCCCGAAGTTAGGCCTTATTTTAACATCATGTTACAGAGTCTCTGCTCTCGTCTAATAATTTACACCAGGGTAACTGGAATCTGCTGAGGCAGGTGATCTGATAGCCGATGGCTCATTGACAGTGGAATTCTCTTCCTGTGCTACATCCCAATTATTTTGACTTTAATGATGTGCTGTATGGCCCATGTATTTTTCCTAGCTTAGGAGAGGCCTACAGACATGGACCTAGGCTTCCAAACTTACTTACCGCTTTACAAATAGAGAGAAGTTAGTACTTTTTGATGGCTTCCTGGTGGCCTTCAGAAATGGACTGGGGATTCTTGTCCAATCCCTAGAAGATGTGTCCCTGCCACACAAACATCAACATCATTGGAATTATATTTGCACCGCTGTGTTCTGCTACTATAGAGATGTCCAAGTATGGAGAAGGGAATCTTCTGTCATATGTGGAAAGGGTCCCTCCAGGGCAGGGCAGAAGCACATTTCTAGGGAATGCAGAGTGGCAGAAAACTGCTCAGCTGCCTCCTGGGCTTCTAAATATACCACAGAAAAATGTCAGACTTCAGACCCTTGGGCAAATCATCTGGCCACTCAGGGTTAGGGCAATGCAAAGAAAAGTAGAATACAAGGGGACAAGACAGAAATCTCTGTGCATTAAGGCCGGTATATTCAAAGAGGTGTACGATGTTTAATTCCCATTGACCAGTAAATGGGAGTTGGGCACCGAATTCCATGAAGCCACTCTGAATATCCCAGTCACAGCTCACAGCTTGGAGCAAGAGTCCAGTGAATCATTTGTGCCACAGTCTGCAGCCCCTTGTTTCTGCTCTAATTGCTCAGGATGCTGCAGTCAGTTACAGGTCCAGCCACAGGACCAAGACCATTCCTGGTGCCTCTCCAATAAAATCAGCAGATTTGTACCCAAGATACATTGGGCCCATGCTGTTGAGCTGTTTTCTACTCACTCCCCTGCTAATGCCCACTGGGGACAACCACAGCTCTGTGTCCCTGATGGTGGAGGCAGCCTCCTTCATAATCATTAGCTCTGGAGTTAAAGCATTTACCCAGGAGGTGGGAGACTCAAATTCAATACCTCACTCTGCCTGGTGAAAGGGATTTGAACAACAGCTCTCCCCTCCAAGGAACTGTGATGTTATCTGATTAAAATATGACCGTGTAAATCATTGTTGCTAACACTGTTATATAATTGCAACAAATCTTATACAAAGTGTGTCAAGTAAGGTGTCAATAGAAACACTATGATTTGCTGAATATGATTATGCTATTGGTACGAATGTCTCATTTTTGCATCTAAAGTTATGAGCTTTAGCTCTGTTCCGGGATTTCAAATGTTTGTTTCTGGGTAGCACCCACAAGGTGTTTAGCGAGCACATTGTGAATGAACTTTTCAAGTGAATAGCCCATTAAAGAACACTTAACTCAAAATGGAAGATGCCTACCTACACTTAATGGACTTTCCTGCTATGACTAAGTGAAATCATGTGTGGACATGAAAGCCCATGTGACTCCAAACAGCATCTTGTCACCTTCACTTGAGCGAAGCTATAAAAGGCCCTGGAAACATCTCCATTTTGCCTTTTTTTAACCTCTGGACTATGAACTTATACTAATGGGAGGATTCTAACCAAGGGACCGAGGACCGAAGAAACCAGAGAATTAACAAACCAGCAGTTTATTCCATCACTGCTACAAGCCTGAACCAAGAACCAAGAACTTTGCCATTACTGTATGTGATTGATTCCTTCAACCAAATTAACTCTCATCTTTCTTTCTTTCTTTCTTTCTTGCTCAGCCATTACATTATTTTTTTCCCTTACTGCAGACAGCACTAATTTAAAAGGCTAAATGGGCTGCAGATGCAATGTTACATGGCATTTAAAAATATTTAACTCACATTGGTTGCGGAGCAGGTGTAAATTGGCTGTAGCTCCTTTGGACTCTATGGGCCCTGCTGACAGCTCTACAGAGTTGTGTTAATTGCCCATTTCATATGAATTGTCCACTTCATTTTAAGTGGTCTACTACATGTGTGATCCCACTATGTGTAACAATTAGGGCTGGTGATTAATCACAGTTAATGCATGTGATTAACTCAAAAATTAATCAGAATTAAAAATTAATCATGATTAATCACAATTTTAATCACACTGTTAAACAATAGAATACCAAGTGAAATGTATTAAATATTTTTGGATATTTTTCTACATTTTAAAATATATTGATTTCACTTACAACACAAAATACAAAGTGTACAGGGCTCATTTTATATTATTATTTTTATTACAAATATTTGCACTGTAAAAATGACAAACAAAAGAAGTGTTTTTTCAGTCCACTTCATACAAGTACTGTAGTGCAATCTCTTTATCATGAAAGTGCAACTTACAAATGTTGATTTTTTTGTTACATAACTTCATTCAAAAACAAAACAGTACAAAAATTTGGAGCCTACAAGTCCACTCAATCCTACTTCTCGTTCAGCCAATCGCTAAGACAAACAAGTTTGTTCACATTTGCAGGAGATAATGCTGCCCTCTTCTTGTTTACAATGTCATCTGAAAGTGAGAACAGGTGTTCACATGATAGTTTTGTTGCCAGCATTGCAAGGCATCTACATTCCAGATATTCTAAACAGTCATATGCCCCATCATGCTTCAGCCACCATTCCAGAGAACATGCTTCTGTGCTGATGATGGGTACTGCCCAATAATGATCCAAAACAGTGCAGAGTGACATTTTCATCATCTAAGTTAGATGACACCAGCAGAAGGTCGATTTTCTTTTTTGGTAGTTTGGGTTCTGTAGTTTCTACATCAAAGTGTTACTCTTTAAGACTTCTGAAAGCATGCTCTCTCCTAGTTCTCAGGTTATGAAGGGCATCGGCCATAGGTTAGGTGCAGGCAGTTGGGCAGCCTCATTTGCCCCGAGGGCCTCAGCAAAAGTCACACATCCAATTCCAAATACCTAGGCATTGGTGCAGTATACAGGGAAGCTGAGGTACACACAGTATTAGTACAGAACAGTAAGACTCACATGCAACATAACAAGGGGAAAACCCCACTTAGTCACACAGCCTTTTCAACCTTTTAAAAGGGTATGATATATTTTGTACAAAGTATGCCTTGTGAGGTATCGTTTGAAAGCTTATAGAATCATAGAACTGGAAGGGACTCCGAGAGCTCATCTAGTCCGGTCCCCTGCACTCGTGGCAGGACTAAGGATTGTCTAGACCATCCCTGACAGGTGTTTGTCTAACCTGCTCTTAAAAATCTCCAATGATGGAGATGTCCCAACTTCCCTAGGCAATTTATTCCACCCTGAGAGTTAGGAAGTTTTTCCTAATGTCCAACCTAAACATCCCTTGCTGCAATTTAAGCCCATTGCTTCTTGTCCTATCCTTAGAGGTTACAAAAAACGATTTTTCTTCCTCTCCTTTGTAACAATCTTTTACATACTTGAAAACTGTTATCATGTCCCCTCTCAGTCTTCTCTTTTCCAGACTAAACAAACCCATTTTTCTTCATCTTCCCTCATAGCTCATGTTTTCTAGACCTTTAATCATTTTTGCCGCTCTTGTCTGGACTCTTCAATTTGTCCACATCCTTCCTGAAATGTGGCACGCAGAACTGGACACAATACTCTAGTTGAGGCCTAATCAGTGTGAAATACAGTGGAAGAATTACTTACCCATTACCATACCCATACCAGTCCCCATCCTCTCTCAATTGGCTGGGTTTTGGAACCCATGTCCCTTGTCTAACAAGTGCTACTTAGTTGATGGTGAGGTCCTCTGTCATAAAACAGGTTCATAGTCCCTCATTCACATAATCAGGGTAAGAACACTTTATTCCTCCAGCCCCAATAACAGAGAAATTGAGGATCCCACAGCTGTCAAAGTGACCATTTTAGGCTGCCGTGGGCTATGCTAGGCGGGGTGGGTGTTCCCTATGCAAACAAGATCAGCCCCTGAAATTCTTTTCCACACTCGCCATATTTCACCGCCAGATGTCAGGGTAGAGCTCATCCTGACTTTGCTTACACAAACAAAACCTGATTTTTTTTCTGTAGAAAAAAACAGAAATTTCAATGAGAACTGATTTTTTGAAGAAATTTTCAAGGGGAAATATCAGATGAGTTTACAAAATGAAAAATTAAAAACAAAGGAATTGGAAAGTGTCAAGGAAAAAGCCAACATTTTTGAGTGAAACATTTAGTCGATAATTATCTTATTTTTGACATTTCAAAAGGTCAGTACTTTTAGCATTTTTGGTGTGTTGAAAATAAGATGACAGTGAAATAATAGAAAGAAGCCCATTTGTGTGTTCTTGTTATGAGCAGAGGTGTGAGAGTGTGTGTGTGTGTGCGTGCCTGTGTGCATGTGTAAAAGACTAGCTCTGGGCCTGGTAAGAAACAGGGAGAGATAAGAGCAAAAGGAAGAAAGCAAAGCAGCAGTCTGTAAGGACAGTGTGAACCTGGGAAGAGCCTACAAGGAGGTTCTGGGCTTCTGGATGAACTAAGCTTGAATCTGTAAACTAAGAAACTACTCCTTTTGTCTTTGGTTCCTCCTCCTACAGAGAGCAGGAATTTGTACATTTCTTGTAAATAAACAAGTTTGCATCAAAGAAAGTACCAGTTTTTATCGTCATTTTCTACCTCCAGCTGGAACGAGTTACCAGGCCTCAAACTCTGGCTATCCACTTGTGTCAAAAAGTGGGCAACATATCCAAACTCATGTTATTGAGATCAATGCAGGGGTAAACAGGTGAAATCCAATGGTTTGTGATATACAAAAGGTCAGACCATATGATCTCTTGGTCCATTTTGGGCTTAAACTCTAGGAATCTATGGCTTTATAGAGCTGCTCTCCACTATGTTGGCATCTGGTTCTAACAGATTTTATCACATTGATTATTTCCCCCTAAAAGGTTGGACCCACACAAAAAGGAAACAACCATGGTGTCATAATGACACTTGAGAAGTGTAATTTGAAATTGATAAGAGGAAGCCATTTCCCCTTCTGGATTAACACCCACCAAAAATAACCCAGAAATTCATCCAGGGTCATAAAATGCAATATATAAAGTACAGGAGGAAAAAGGCATACAACCGTCAGCCAGCTACTCTGTATTAATGAATTTATGGAAATTAATACCCTCAAAGAACACACAAGAAACATGAATATGCAATTGTTTGCTTAATTGAGACTAAAAGCTTTATAATACAATGTAGAAATCCCAAGTTTTAGAAGAATGTTAACATTGATGGACCCACTAATTAATGAAAATGACACCTCAAAAGCCCTGATTCTCATTGACTGGCCAAACCTATGAAGGTCTTACAATCAACTCGACAGTATTTCTCTGTCTGTCTGTCTATATACTCTGAAAACTTTTGAATAGCACATCTGATCAGTTCCAAAATTTCAGACCCTATTTTAAGAATCAAAGGCAGACATAGAACCACTGCTATGGCGGAAGGATGGAGGCCCTGGTATTGGAGGAGGGCAGGATGAGGGGCACAAAGAACTTCTGGTGGAGGGGAGATTGGTGAAGCTCCAGGGAGGAAGGCTAAAAACACATCTATTTGTGTAACTATTCACACAAATTATTACCAAATACTTCATCTTTGCTAATTCACTCTACTTAAGCTCAGGAAAATATATAAGAAATGTAGTCATAAGGGATTGAGAAAATATGGAGGTATAGCGATGCCCTAAGCAGGGGCGGCTCTACATATTCGGCCACCCCAAGCAGTCATGCGCGGGAGACGCCCCGGAGCCCCGGGAGCAGCGGACCTCCTGCGGGCATGACTGCGGAGGGTCCGCTGGTCGCGCGGCTCGGCTGGACCTCCCGCAGCTGCGGACGGTTGGCTGGTCCGGCGGCTCCAGTGGAGCTTCCGCAGTCATGCCTGTGGGAGGTCCAGCCGAGCCACGGGACCAGCGAACCGTCCGCAGTCATGCCTGCGGGAGGTCCACTGGAGCCGCGGGAGGAGCGCCCCCTCCGCAGTCATGCCTGCGGCAGGTCCGGTCGTCCCGGGGCTCTGGTGGACCTCCCGCAGGCATGACTGCGGCAGGTCCACCGGTCCAGCCTGCCGCCCCTGCCAGCAAATGCCGCCCCACGCGCGTGCTTGCCGCGCTGGGGTCTGGAGCCGGCCCTGGCCCTAAGGTTATCAGACAGAAATATTACAACATGTTAGGAGAAAATAAATAGATCTTTCAAGATTACTGAAGTTAGGCCACCTTTCGAACTCATAGCTATAGTACAAAGTTGGTTATTGACTCGAGGAAGGACCAATTCACCATTATTGCTAGTAGCCAGATCTGTGAGAGCTCATGTTTGGAGAAGGACAGATCCACCAACGTTAGTAGCATGGAGAAATAAAGTATGGGAAATCCTTCCAATGGAGAAAATGGCAGAGATCCCTAGCTCAGGGTCAAGTAGAATGCATAAGCAATTAATACCATGTTTGGCAGCTGAACATTATGAATAAAAACTTCATGCTAAGAGGCTCACCAATGCAATTTTTCCCAATGTCACATACAGGAATTATGAAGGAAACATTTAATATGATGGGAAGTTCATGCAAGATAATTATTACAAAATGGAAAAAAAAGCTCATCTAAGATAAATTCCATCTTTATAATTTCCTCTCTGAGAAAAGGATTCTTCTCATCATTTTCCTGATGGCTTTTTTCATCTCGGCATTTTTCAGGGTGTAGATCATTGCATTCATCATTGGGGTGATTAGAGTGAAAAAGACTGAGGCCAACTTGTCCATGGGGAATTTCCGGAAGGGCCGAGCGTAGATGAAGGTGGAAGGTATGAATTGTAAACACACAACTGTGATCTGGGTTCCACAGGTGGACAGAGCTTTGCGCTTCCCATCTGTTACGTGTTTCTTTATCTTGACTAAGATGATGGTGTATGAAATGAGCAGGATGATGAACATTACTATGACGAGCATTCCGCTGTTGGAGACCATCAGCAACTCAACCAAGTAGGTGTCAGTGCAGGCCAGTTTGATGACTTGTGGGACATCACAGTAGAAATTATCCAGGATGTTTGGACCACAGAATGGCAACTGGAGGACCAGAGCGATCTGAACAATTGAGTGAGCCAATCCACCCATCCATGCCCCTGCCACCAGGCTCACACACACACCTTCGTTCATGATATTCAAGTAACGCAATGGTTTATATATAGCTACATACCGATCAACTGCCATCAACACAAAAACTAAAATAGCAGCACCAGCAAAGAAGTGGAAGAAGAAAATCTGGAGGATGCACTCATTGAATGAGATGGCTCTGTGCTGGGAGAGGAGACCCAACAGCAATTTGGGAGCAGTGACTGATGAGTCGCTGACATCTAGGAAAGCCAAGTTGGCCAGCAGGAAGTACATGGGGGTGTGGAGCTGGTGCTCAGTTATCACTGTGATGATGATGGTAACATTTCCCACCCAAGTTGTAAGGTACACTATGAAGAAGATGATGAAGAGGCATCGCTGAATCTCAGGACTCTGGGAGAGTCCCAAAAGGACAAATTCTGTCACTGTGGAAGTGAGGTTCTGCTGTTCCATTTACTAGCCTCAAAACATGCCTACAGAGGCAACTGTAATAATTAGTATGAAGTTCTTATTACTCCCTCCTTAAATTACTAATGTTAAGTAAGTATTAACTCCTCTTAACTGAATTTGGTTTAGGAATTTTCTTAGCTCACTAAATTCAGTCAGCCTCAATGGAGGGCAACCCTGCTTCATCAGACCCTAGGAGCTACACTAGTGGTCATCCTCCATTCTGAGGTTATTGGGAGTGAAGGAGAGTAGCGTACAATTCAAGCTCATGTCTAACTTCTGGCTCCATTCACCTTCCTGCAGTTCTGATGCTGCACATCTCCTGAGGCCCAGAGGGACAGGGTTGAGTTGAATGTGGGTTTCAGAGAGTGCTTTTAAGTTGGACTTCTCAGAGTCCAATGATTCTCAAAATGCAGGTCACAAAGAAGTGTCAGGAGATCATGATGACCAAAATGCCCTTCGTATGTTCACAAGTGGCAGTGAAGTCCCAGGTAGCTCCTGGTCTAGATCAAAGAGGAATTGGATTGAAAATTTTGAGAACCACTGATTTACGGGATTCACATACCCAACCTGTGGCCTTAATATGAGAGGTATTGAGCATCTGTAGCCCACATTAACAAAGTGATGGTAGTTGTCCTCTTCTAGTGGCTACAAGAAGAGAAGGAATTAAATCGTATTCTCTTTAGCAGAAATTGCATGTGTTCCCACATTTGAAATAAATATAGTTACTGTAATGAGATGTCCATGGATTCTGGTGCTTAATTTTAAATACCTCTATTTAAAAGCTGTGAACACCAATATATTTCCATGAATGAATCGAGATATAAATATTGAAAACTACTGTGGCATTATGGATGCTCAACTCCCATTAACATTTTCAAAAATCTCTAGAAGTAGTTGGCAAAAAAAATGTTCCCAATAATGTCCCCAAGAAATTGTCAGTATTTCTAATTTTTCATGGTTACATTTCTAGAGCAAGAAAATGAAAATGTTCACGTCATTGGCAATCAAATTCCATTTTTCATTTAATTTGTAAACAGAGATTTTTTTTTAATTTCAAATTGAAATTTAACTTTTAACTTTAATTCTGTTTTATTGGTGGGGAGTCAAACATATTTGAAATCTGTTGTTATGAAGAATACTATCAGTACCTGGCTCTTTATATGTAAAGACCTCAAAATGCTTTACAAAGGAGGTTGGTATCATTATACCCGTTCCACAAATGCAGAACCGAGGCACAGACTGGTGAAGTGAGTTGTACAAGGTCCCCCAGTCAGACATTGAAAAAGCCAGGAAAAGAACAGAGACCTCTGCAGTCCTGGTTCCATGCTCACTCCACTAGGCCATGCTACTTTCAATCTCGCACCATTACCCCATTTTATCCCTTTTTTTCATTACTTCAAGATTTTCCTCTCCAAACATTGGGTTTTGAGGAAAGCACATATTTCTACAGGAAATAGATTTTGCCAAAGAATGTCAGCCAGCCCGAAATGTCTCCTCCTTTATGGATAGGGCCATGTTACTCTGTGAACATGGGAACAGCCATTCTGGGTCAGACAAAAAGTCCATTTAGCCCAGTATCCTGTCTTCCGACAGTGGCCAATGCCAGGTTCCCCAGAGCGAATGAACAGAATAAGTAACCATCAAGTGATCCACATGTGCTGTAGGGGGGATGGCTCTGTGAGTAAAATACTGGCCTGAGACTTTGGAGATTTGGGTTAAGTTTTTGCCCTGCC
>RQSS01036568.1:0-13342 GCA_003846335.1 Cuora mccordi
AAACTTTTGGGATCCCTCTGGAGATTGGGAAGGGGATATTTGGGTAGATTCCTCCTCCCAGGGCCAAAATGTCATTGCAACAGTAACAAAGAGAACAGTCACAACCACGGGAGAGGATGATGGAAGTGAAACAGTAACAACAGTGCCTGCTTCTGCCTCAGATCTCCAGGCCATGGCAAAGTGGCTGGGGATTTTAAAACGGGACATTTTTTCTAGATGGCATGTTAATGCCCTTTTCCTGGGAGAAAGGGAGGATTTAAACTCACAAGAAATGCACTACTCAATGAGCATTTGTGCAGCCCCAAACTGAGCAGGGTCTGCCGTGGTGGGAGCCCTGTGCTAATTTGTTTCTAAGCTTCTATCTTTCAGCCTCTGAACCGGTACCTCAGGAGAGCTGGTAGCAGCTGAAGAGTTGCAGAAATACCATGGTTCTAGTGTCGCGACAAAGTCTGTGTTCAGTGTTCTGTGTTGCATGTTCTGTTTCTGTCTCTGGTGGGGATACTACACTACACATGGTAAATGCCTTTTCCTCTCTCTACTTCCCCCCTTTCCAACCAAAGTAGCAATCGCAGCCACCTCTGGCCAGAAGACTTTGGTCCCCAATACATCAGGTTTATTTTTTGTTCGGTTCTCTAATAGTCATTTTGTTAAGTTTTGTTATTGATGCATTTGTATCATTAGCTACATTTTCTTGAATTGTTAATTCCACTTTCCAACTGTGGTACTCCTACAAATCTGATTTTTTGCATGTAGTTAAGGGTTAGGGGTGACTTTTATTGTTTGATGGCTATTGCAGCATGAAACTTGGGCCTCATTTTGTTTGTCAGTGTGCCCAATGATTGTAATAGTGATGGTTCTGACGTTGTGCAGTCTATATGGTTTGATAAAAATGTAATAAGTGAATATACGGGTCTGTCTCGTCTTACGCTGGGGTTACGTTCCGCAGTCAGCGCGTAAAGCAAAAATTGTGTATAGTCGAAATTACATTGAGCGTAATGGCAGGATGAATCGCTCGCACTACAGAAACAGGATTTAAATTGTTATTTTTATTTTTTGTTTGTTTTTTTTCTTGGTTTTTCCAATCACGTAAAGCTGAAATTGTGCATGTTAAATGCGCCTAAGATGCAACAGACGTGTAATGTAACTGGAATATGCTTCATGCAAAAGGTCTCTTGTAAGGTATCATTACAAAGCTTATAATCTACTGTGTGAGATCATCCTATTTGTATAAATGTACTGCTCTTGTATCTGTTGTAGAAATCTGAACTATAACTCTGAGGGCCTATTGTAATTATGCAAGGTGTGGGCCATTAATGATGCTTTGAAATCTTGATGACTCCCATTAACCAGGACAATTGTCTGCAGATGGGTGTGTTTTACCTGTAAGTCTTCCTGTGTACCTGTGTGCTGGCAAATGGGCAATGAAGTCTTGCAGTGCCATGTTATCATGTCACCTGAACTGGAATCCATCCTTAACCTGACGTCTTTCCATTGAGAAGGAGGGGATGGGAACCCAGAGAGGGACAAAGGATTCCCACTTTATGCAAAAGATACAAAGGGGTGGAACAGAACAAAGGGAGGAGAGGAGCCATCATGAGGAATCCCCTAGCTACCACCTGAGCTGGAACAAGAGCTGTACCAGGGGAAAGAATTGTGCCTAGGCCTGGAAGGGGTCCAGTCTGTGAAAGAAACGTATGGAAACATCTCTGAGGGTGAGATTAGCTGTATTCAGTTGGATTAGACATAGATTTGTGTGTTTTATTTTGCTTGGTGACTTGCTTTGTTCTGTCTGTTACTACTTGGAACCACTTAAATCCTACTTTCTGTATTTAATAAAATCACTTTTTACTTATTAATTGACCCAGCGTATGTATTAATACCTGGGGGAGCAAACAGCCGTGCACATCTCTCCCCCTCCAACAGGCGTCTCTCATGAAGCACTGTCCCTCTTGCGCCAACTCCTGGGCCTAGACGCTGAAGGACGGGGAGCCTTGGTGTCTGTGCACGCACCTTGGTCTCCCACGGATTTGTTTTAATTTAATTGACAAATGTCCAAAAATACAAAAAGACCCTTTCAAATTTCAAGAAGAATTAAGACTTGTGTTAAACTGTTATAGCCCTACCTGGGCAGACTGGAACCAACTTTTGAGGGGAGTCCTGCCCAGGAAAACGTTGAACCGCCTTTGTAGGGAAGCCCAGTGGCCCGACGAAGACCCAAGCCATGGTCCGGCCAGATCAAATGAGATTTGAGACAATCTGTTGAATGCAGTCCTCACAGTCTGCCCACAGAAAGCAGACTGGATAAAAATTTGCTCCTGTAAACAAAATAAAGGAGAAAAGCCTGCTGATTATATGCAACCCCTTAAACAAGTTTTTGAAAGACATTCTGGCATAAATAATGCAGATCATTGCGCCAGACAGGCTGTGGTAGCTGCTTTTGTTCAAGGGCTCAATGCAAAACTGGGAGCCCAATTTAAAATCGGCGTTGTAGATTGGGAAGGGAAGAATCTGGATGAAATTGTAGCAGCTGCCCAGCACTACCATCACCAGTTAGAAAAGAAAAGGAAGGCGGACCCCAGCCCTTCCTTGTTGCAACAGGAACTGCTGGTTAAGGTTCCCCCCTTTCTTTTCTATCCCTATTCGTAAAGAGAGTCAATATCTGTTTGCCTTCACTTACCAGAGCAATATACACCTCTACCCCGATATAACACAAATTCGGATATAACACAGTAAAACAGCACTCCGGGGGGGGGGGGGCGGCGCACTCTGGCAGATCAAAGCAAGTTCACTATAACACGGTTTCACCTATAACATGGTAAGATTTTTTTTGGCTCCCGAGGACAGCTTTCTATCGGGGTAGAGGTGTACTAGGACCAGTTTACTCCAGGGTTATACCGAGTCACCCACCTTGTTCTCACAGATCCTCAAGAAGGATCTGGACGACATTAAATTCCCAATGGGGTCCACCCTGATCCACCCCATGGGGACCCTTTGTAAATATTCAGATTGACTTTATCAATATGCCAAAATGTTGTTCTTATGAATATGTCCTTGTCTGTGTCTGTCTGTATTGCGGATGGGTCGAGGCCTGCTCTGTTGCCAAGGCCGATTCCCTCACCATAGCAAAAAAGATTGTTAAAAGACTTTGTTCCTCGATTTGGTCTACCTGGCTCTATTAACAGCGATCGAGGCACGCACTTTACAGGCCAAATCATGCAACAAATTTGCAAGGCCCTTACTATCACCCAACACTTGCATTGTGTCCATCACCAGCAGAGTGCAGGGGCGGTTGAGTGAAAAAATGGGGAACTAAAGAACAAAATCACTAAGATCTGTGATGAAACCCGCCTAAAGTGGCCTGATGCCCTACCCCTGGCCCTCATGCAAATGGGGAGCACGCCCATGCACAACCATGGCCTAGCCCCACATGAGATCCTGATGGCCAGACCTATGAGAAGGCCAGTATCCCCTACCCCATTTCCTCACCAGTTAGATTTGCAACTGAACAATGATACTGTTATGGAATATTGCACGATGCTAATTCGCCATGTTAGCTCTCTCTAGAAGATGTAAAAGGAACCTTCATTTGATAGCGTCCTGTCTGGCAAGACCTCACTTCTCAATAGCTGGGATGTGAAACCCTCATTTCTGTGTTGTTCTATCACTGCAGTCTCCACTTCCCTATTGCTTGTCTGTATAATCTCTGTCTGGTTCTGTGATTGTTTCTGGCTGCTGTAGAATGAATTTTTTTGGGTGTAACCCAATTAAGGAGGTGGGATATAATTGGTTAAATAACCATGTTACAGTATGTTAGGATTGGTTAGTTAAATTTCAGTAAAATGATTGGTTAAGGTCTAGCTAAGCAGAACTCAAGTTTTACTATATAGTCTGCAGTCAGTCAGGAAGTAAGGGGGGGTTGGGAACAGGGACTGGGGGTGGGGGAATTGGGATCATGTTTAGCTAATGGGGGGAATGGGAACAGGAACAAGGACACAGGCAAGGCTCTTTGGTGTCAGAGCTGGGAAGGGGGACACTGAGGAAGGAAACTGGAATCATGCTTGCTGGAAGTTCACCCCAATAAACACTGAATTGTTTGCACCTTCAGACTTAGGGTATTGTTGCTCTCTGTTCATGTGAGAAGGACCAGGGAAGAGAGAGACTGAAGGAATAAGCCCCCTAATAGGGACCAGCAGAGCAGCGACGGGAGCTCAGGGCTGGGACAACAGGGGCTGTAGGTCAGGAGTGAGGGGCACCTGCAGAGTGGAAACAGGGGAGCTCAGGGCAGGGATACCGGGGCTGCGGGTCAGGAGTGAGGGGCACTGGCAGAGTGGGGACAGGGGAGCTCAGGGCTGGGACAACAGGGGCTGCAGGTCGGGAGTGAGGGGCACCGGCAGCGCAGTGACTGGGGAGCTCAGCAGGGAGCCCAGGGGGCTGCAGGTCAGGAATGAGGGGCACCGGTAGAGCTGGGGGGAACCCAGGGGGCTGCGGGTCGGGAGTGAGGGGCACCACCAGAGCTGTGAGTCTTGAGGTCAGGACTGGGATACCAGGGGCTGCGGGTCGGGAGTGAGTGGCACCGGCAGAGTGGGGACAGGGGAGCTCAGGGCTGGGACAACAGGGGCTGCAGGTTGGGAGTGAGGGGCACCAGCAGAGCTGTGAGTCTGGAGGTCAGGACTGGGATACCAGGGGCTGCGGGTCAGGAGTGAGGGGCACCGTCAGAGCTGGGGGAAGCCCAGGGGGCTGCGGGTCGGGAGTGAGGGTCACTGCTAGAGCTGGGGGAAGCCCAAGGGGCTGCGGGTCGGGAGTGAGGGGCACTGGCAGAGCTGTGAGTCCGGAGGTCGGGACTGGGATAGCAGGGGCTGCGGGTCAGGAGTGAGGGGCACCAGTAGAGCTGTGGGGAGCCCAGGGGGCTGTGGGTGGGGAGTGAGGGGCACCGCTAGAGCTGGGGGGAGCCCAGAGGGCTGTGGGTCGGGAATAAGGGACACCTCCAGAACTGTGAGTCTGGAGGTGAGGACTGGGATTGCAGGGGCTGCAGGTTGGGTGTGAGGGGCACTGCTAGAGCTGGGGGGAGCCCAGGGGCCTGTGGGTTGGGAGTGAGGGCCACCAGCAGCGCAGTAACTAGACAGCGTAGCGTAGCGGGGAGCTAAGGAGGCTGCGGGTCAGGAGTGATGGGCACCGGCAGAGCTGGGGGGAACCCAGGGGGCTGCGGGTTGGGCGTTGTGAGATAGACAGCTGCAGCATCACAAGAGCCAGCAAACAGAGCTGTAAACGGGAGTTTGTGGGAGAGACTAAGAGACCTAGGCAGAGGAATAGAAGGGAGTGGGTGGTGTTCTGCCGGTGTTCTGGCATCCATTGGGGGTTTGTTTTGCTTGTGGTGGTGGTGGTTTGCTTTGGTTTGTGTTTCCTGGACTAACAGGAATTAGGTGGGAAGGCTATGACCGATAGAGAGGCAGCAGTGGAAGACACAATGAAGATGACTGGACGTGGAAGCTGTGGCATGTACGTGATCCTGGAGGAGGTAACTGAAAAGAGTTTTGTCTGCATGAAGTGCCGCCTGATAGAGCTGATGGAAGAAAAGATCCGAGGACTGGAGATGCAGGTGGAAACTGTGGTTGAGTTTAGAAGGGGATTCAAGCAGATGATGGAGCAAGGACATGAGGAGGCTGAAGGGAAAAGCTCAGACTTGCAGATGGGGGCAGGACCAAAGAATTCTGAGGGGAGACTGCTGGGTGAGGAAAGTGGACGATGGAAGCATGTGACTAAGAGAGCCAGGCAGAGGAAAAGATGGGCCAGTGAAGGAGAAGCAGAGCTCAGGAACAGGTTTGCAGAGTCGGAAAATGAAGAAGGGGCATAGCAGGTGGTCTCTGAAGTTGAGAGGGCAAGGAAGAAGAGAAGAGCAGCAAGTCCTGTAGGAAGAGGGGAAGAGTCAATGGAGACAACACCAAATATGAGCCCCAGGAGGATACGGGAAGGGTTGCGGAGGATTGCAAGGGTGAATAGAAATCAAGAGGACTTGCAGCCAGAGGGAACAGGGGACAGACCGGAAAATCGCACCATCACCAGGAAAAGGCAGGTCTATGTGATTGGGGACTCCTTACTGAGAAGAATAGACAGGCCTGTCACTAGAGCTGATCCGGAGAACAGAAGGGGGTGCTGTCTGCCGGGTGCTAAGATACGGGATGTGGACCTGAGGCTGAAAAGGATCCTAACGGGAGCGGGAAAGAAACCGCTGATTGTCCTTCATGTGGGAACAAATGATACAGCTAGATTCTCACTGGAACGGATCAAGGGAGACTATGCCAGACTGGGGAAGATGCTTAAGGAAATCGAGGCTCAGGTGATCTTCAGTGGGATTCTGCCTGTTCCTAGAGAAGGGCAACAAAGGTGTGACAAGATTATGGCGATCAACAGATGGCTCAGGCAGTGGTGCTTTAAGGAGTGCTTTGGGATGTACGGCACCTGAGTAAGGAGGGAAATAGACTTCTAGGATGGAGGCTGGCACAACTGATTAAGAGAGATTTAAACTAGGAATTTGGGGGAGATAGTTGGGAGATGTCCAGGTAATCTCCACGCTGAAATTTAACATTGAGAGGGAAGAAAACAAAGTAAGAAAGGATACAGCCGTGGGTAAGAGAATGGACATGAGGAAGGGTAGTGTAGATACCAGTCTAATAGGTGATACTGGTGGTAGAATGTCTGTCTGTGCCTAACCAGGTAAAGAATGTCAGTGAAGCCAAACAGCAAAAATTAAGATGTCTGTACACTAATGCGAGGAGCCTAGGTAACAAAATGGAGGAACTAGAGCTACTGGTGCAGGAAGTGAAACCGGATATTATAGGGATAAGAGAAACATGGTGGAAGAGTAGTCATGACTAGAGTACAGGAATTAAAGGGTATGTGCTGTTTAGGAAAGACAGAAATAAAGGCAAAGGTGGTGGAGTAGCACTGTATGTCAATGATGAGGTTAACTGTAAAGAAATGAGAAGTGATGGAATGGATAAGACAGAGTCTATCTGGGCAAAAATCACACTGGGAAAGAAAGCTACTAGAGCCTCCCCTGAGATAGTGCTTGGGGTGTGCTACAGATTGCCGGGATCTGATTTGGATATAGATAGAGACCTCTTTAATGTTTTAATGAAGTAAACGCTGATGGGAATTGTGAGATCATGGGAGACTTTAACTTCCCAGATATAGACTGGAGGACAAGTGCTAGTAATAGTAATAGGGTCCAGATTTTCCTAGATGCAATAGCTGATGGATTTCTTCACCAAGTAGTTGAAGAACCAACAAGAAGGGATGCCATTTTAGATTTGGTTTTGGTGAGTAGTGAGGACCTCATAGAAGAAAGAGTTGTAGGGGACAACCTTGGTTTGAGCGATCATGAGCTAATTCAGTTCAAACTAGATGGAAGGATAAACAAAAATAGATCTGGGACTAGGGTTTTTTATTTCAAAAAGGCTAACTTTAAAGAATTAAGGAAATTAGTTAGGGAAGTGGATTGGACTGAAGAACTTGTGAATCTAAAGGCAGAGGAGGCCTGGATTTATTTCAAGTCAAAGTTGCAGAAACTTTCAGAAGCCTGCATCCCAAGAAAGGGCAAAAAAATCATAAGCAGGAGTTGTAGACCAAGCTGGATGAGCAAGCATCTCAGAGAGGTGATTAAGACAAAGCAGAAAGCCTACAAGGAGTGGAAGATGGGAGGGATTAGCAAGGAAAGCTACCTTATTGACATCTGCTTTTACAGATCCAGACTAACACAGCTACCCCTCTGATACTTGACACCATGCAAGGCACTGCATTTAGCCGTATGGAGTGGAAATCCATCAACCTCATGAAGAAACTTGTACAAATACAGATATCATCTTCCTTTCCAAATGCAAACTGATGGACATCATACCAAATGGACTAAAGGGAAAAAATCCACTGCTATCTACATACTGCACAGACCACAGTGAGAGATTATGCCATACTCT
The DNA here is from genome assembly GCA_003846335.1 of Cuora mccordi. Taxonomy (NCBI): domain Eukaryota; kingdom Metazoa; phylum Chordata; order Testudines; family Geoemydidae; genus Cuora; species Cuora mccordi. Next base: position 7,971 of record RQSS01036568.1, read on the forward strand.
ATCAAAGAAACTGAGGAACCACCTGATCAGCAACATATACAGCAAACAGAAAAACATCAAATAAGAGCTCTCCAACCTGGAGACTCTCATAAATAACCAAACTTCCACACAAACAGACGCCACTAAACTAAGACAGGAGATCTACATTACTCACTTCACCTCTCTACAAAGGAAAAAGGACTGTAAGCTGTCTAAACTTATACCTGCCACATGGGGCCACAACCGTGGTGCCCCTAACCCACCCAGCAATGTCGTCAATCTATCCAACCACACACTCAGCCCAGCAGAAAAGTCTGTCCTATCTCAGGGACTCTCTTTCTGCCCTGCCACCCCCACAAATATGATACAGTTCTGCGGCGATCTGGAAGCCTACTTTCGCCGTCTCCGACTCAAAGAATACTTCCAGGATAACACTGAACAGCCCACTGATACACAGTTACCCTCCCACCAACAGCACAAGAAGAAGAACTCCACATGGACTCCTCCTGAGGGTTGAAATCACGGTCTGGACCTATACACAGAATGCTTCCACCAACGTGCACAGGCAGAAATTGTGGAAAAACAACATCGCTTGACTCATAACCTAAGTCGTGCAGAACGCAATGCCATCCACAGCCTCAGAAACCACCCTGACATTATAATCAAAGAGGCTGATAAAGGAGGTGCTGTTGTCATCATGAACAGGTCTGACTACCAAAAGGAGGCCGCCAGACAACTCTCCAATACCAAATTCTACAGGCCACTTCCCTCAGATCCCACTGAGGAATATGCTAAGAAACTGCACCATCTACTCAGGACACTCCCTACACTAACACCGGAACAAATCAACATACCCTTAGAGCCCCGACCAGGGCTATTCTATCTGCTACCCAAGATCCACAAACCCAGAAATCCTGGACACCCCATCATCTCGGGCATTGGCACTCTCACTGAAGGACTGTCTGGATATGTAGACTCTTTACTCAGACCCTATGCCACCAGCACTCCCAGCTATCTCTGTGACACCACTGATTTACTGAGGAAACTACAATGTATTGGTGACCTTCCAGAAAACACCATCCTGGCCACCATGGATGTAGAGGCTCTCTACACAAACATCCCATACACCGATGGAATACAAGCTGTCAGGAACAGTATCCCTGATGATGCCACAGCACAACTGGTTGCTGAGCTCTGTGCCTTTATCCTCACACACAACTATTTCAAATTTGATGACAATATATATCTCCAGATCAGTGGCATTGCTATGGGCACCCGCATGGCCCCACAATATGCCAACATTTTTAAGGCTGACCTGGAACAACGTTTCCTCAGCTCTTGTCCACTTATGCCCCTTCTCTACCTACGCTACATTGATGACATCTTCATCATCTCGACCCATGGGAAGGAGACTCTGGAAGAATTCCACCACGATTTCAACAGCTTCCACCCCCACCATCAACCTCAGCCTGGACCAATCTACACGGGAAGTCCACTTCCTAGACACCACGGTGCAAATAAGTGATGGTCACATTAGCACCACCCTATACCGAAAACCTACCGACCACTATGCCTACCTTCATGCCTCCAGCTTCCAGCCCGGGCACACCACACGATCCGTTGTCTACAGCCAAGCACTGAGGTACAACCGTATCTGCTCCAACACCTCAGACAGAGACCAACACCTACAAGATCTTCACCAAGCATTCTCAAAACTATGATACCCGCACGAGGAAATAAGGAAACAGATCAACAGAGCCAGAGGTGTACCCAACCAACAGATCTCCACTGGCCATCACATACAGTCCCCAGCTAAAACCCCTCAAACGCATCATCAGGGATCTACAACCCATCCTGGACAATGATCCCTCACTTTCACAGGCCTTGGGTGGCAGGCCAGTCCTCGTCCATAGACAACCTGCCAACCTGAAGCATATTCTCATCAGTAATTTCACACCGCACCATAGTAACTCTAACTCAGGAACCAATCCATCCAACAAACCTCGATGCCAACTCTGCCCACATATCTACACCAGCGACACCATCACAGGACCTAACCAGATCAGCCACACCATCACCGGTTCATTCACCTGCACGTCCACCAATGTAATATACGCCATCATATGCCAGCAATGCCTTTCTGCTATGTACATCGGCCAGACCGGACAGTCTCTACGGAAAAGGATAAATGGACACAAATCAGATATTAGGAATGGCAATATACAAAAACCTGTAGGAGAACACTTCAACCTCCCTGGCCACACAGTAGCAGATCTTAAGGTGGCCATCCTGCAGCAAAAAAACTTCAGGACCAGACTTCAGAGAGAAACTGCTGAGCTTCAGTTTATCGGCAAATTTGACACCATCAGCTCAGGATTAAACAAAGACTGTGAATGGCTTGCCAACTACAAAAGCAGTTACTCCTCCTTTGGTTTTCACACCTCAACTGCTAGAAGAGGGCTTCATCCTCACTGATTGAACTAACCTCGTTATCTCTAGCCTGCTTCTTGCTTGCATATATATACCTGCCCCTGGACATTTCCACTACTTGCATCCGACGAAGTGGGATTCACCCATGAAAGCTCATGCTCCAATATGTCTGTTAGTCTATAAGGTGCCACAGGACTCTTTGCTGCTTTTACAGATCCAGACTAACACAGCTACCCCTCTGATTATTGAGGTGAGAACATTTAGGGATAAAGTGAGAAAGGCCAAAAGCCGTGTAGAGTTGGACCTTGCAAAGGGAATTAAAACCAATAGTAAAAGGTTCTATAGCCATATAAATAAGAAGAAAACAAAGAAAGAAGAAGTGAGGCCGCTAAACATTGAGGATGGAGTAGAGGTTAAGAATAACCTAGGCATGGCCCAATATGTAAACAAATACTTTGCCTCAGTCTTTAATGAAGCTAATGAGGAGCTTAGGGATAATGGTAGGATGACAAATGGGAATGAGGATATGGAGGTAGATATTACCACATCCGCGGTAGAAGCCAAACTCGAACAGCTTAATGGGACAAAATCGGAGGGCCCAGATAATCTTCATCCAAGAATATTAAAGGAACCTGCACATGAAATTGCAAGCCCATTAGCAAGATTTTTTAATGAATCAGTAAACTCAGGGGTTGTACCGTATGACTGGAGAATTGCTAACATAGTTCCTATTTTTAAGAAAGGGGAAAAAAAGTGACTATAGGCCTGTCAGTTTGACATCTGTTGTATGTAAGGTCTTGGGGAAAAAATTGAAGGAGAAAGTAGTTAAGGACATTGAGGTCAATGGTAATTGGGACAAAATACAACATGGTTTTACAAAAGGTAGATCGTGCCAAACCAACCTGATCTCCTTCTTTGAGAAGGTAACAGATTTTTTAGACAAAGGAAATGCAGTGGATCTAATTTACCTCGATTTCAGTAAGTCATTTGATACAGTTCCGCATGGGGAATTATTAATTAAATTGGAAAAGATGGGGATCAATATGAAAACTGAAAAGTGGATAAGGAACTGGTTAAAGGGGAGATTACAACGGGTCGTACTGAAAGGTGAACTGTCAGGGTGGAGGGAGGTTACTAGTGGAGTTCCTCAGGGATCAGTTTTGGGACCAATCTTATTTAACCTTTTTATTACTGACCTCGGCACAAAAAGCGGGAATGTGCTAATAAAGTTTGCGGATGACACGAAGCTGGGAGGTATTGCTAACACAGGGAAGGACCAGGATATCATACAGGAAGATCTGAGTGACCTTGTAAACTGGAGTAATAGTAATAGGATGAAATTTTATAGTGAAAAGTGCAAGGTCCTGCATTTAGGGATTAATAACAAGAATTCTGGTTATAAATTGGGGACACATCAGTTGGAAGTAACAGAGGAGGAGAAGGACCTCGGAGTATTGGTTGATCACAGGATGACTATGAGCCGCCAATGTGATATGGCCATTAAAAAAGTTAAAGCAGTTTTAGGATGCATCAGGCGAAGTATTTCCAGCAAAGATAAGGAGGTGTTAGTACTGTTATATAAGGCACTGGTGAGACCTCATCTGGAATATTGTGTGCAGTTCTGGTCTCCCATGTTTATGAAGGATGAATTCAAACTGGAACAGGTTCAGAGACAGGCTACTAGGATGATCCGAGGAATGGAAAACCTGTCTTATGAAAGGAGTCTCAAAGAGCTTGGCTTGTTTAGCCTAACCAAAAGAAGGCTGAGGGGAGATATGATGGCTCTTTATAAATATATCCGAGGACAAAATCTTGAGAGGCCACGCCTCTTCCGGATGAGGCCACGCCCCTCACATGACTTCGGCAGTACCGGTAAGTCCTGTAAATTACTTTCACCCCTGCTGGGTACCTAAGGTGGAGCAGGGCTGGGGGAAGGCAAGAGGAGCTGGGGAGCTCTGGCCTGGAAACCCCCCCAGGCTTCAGGGTAAGGCCAACTGCACAGGGGCAGCCCAGGGGTAGGCAGAGGCAGCAGGTCTGAACCCCTTTGCCTATGAATAGTGGCTGACACTGCAGTCTGCCCTAGGGAACAGGGGCTAAGTGATGACTGGGCAGTAGCCATCACTGAGGCGAAGTGGGGATAGTGGGCGGGGGTTCCGCTGGGAGGAAGCACCCCAGATAACAGGGCACCGGGTCCTGGGAGGGACACGGGGGCCAGAGTGAGGTAAGATGAATCACCGGCCTGCAGAGGGAGCTCCGGAGCTGGGACGAGCTAATTCCCTCTGACGACCAGCAGGAGGCGCCACAGGGGTGAGTCCACACACTTACCCCACCCAGGGATATATGGCTGGGAGACTGGTCTTGCAGGGGGCAGGGAGTTCTGCAGTCCTTGCAGAGGAGAAGGGGGTGATTCCCTGGCTTGACTGCTGATGGCGGTGGCGGGGTGGGGGGCACTGGTGGATTGTGGTCTCATCCCTGCAGGGCTGGAGATGGAGCATGGCCTGCTGGGAGCTGATGTCTCCTCTGTATGTGGGAGGGTGACACTGGCCAAATTGTGGGACCCCCTGTCCCCCCTGGGAACAAAGGAGGGGCCTCTCAGCCTTGCCCGCTCTTCTCTCTTTCACCAGGACCTGCCCAAGCAGCTGGCCCAGCCCAGGCCCACCTTCCTCAACGCCAGCAGCTTCCCATTCTGGTGAGTGGAGCGGCCGGGGAGTGGGGGCCTCTCAAGCCCCCCCCCCCGGGGAGCAGGGGCCGGGGCACTAGAGGGGGGCAAGGGCTGTGATGGGGGGAGGTGGGGTTGGAGAGATGTCAGGGGGTGAAGCTGGGACTCAGGGAGGGAATGGGGCAAGCTGCAGGGAGAAAGTGTAGAGAGGGGGGATGTCACAGGGGCGGGAGCTGGGGGGGGCTGGGAAGCTGCAGGGGAGGGGACACAGCCGAGGGGAGGTACTGGGGAGGCCGCAGGGGGG
>RQSS01036569.1:0-41761 GCA_003846335.1 Cuora mccordi
GTTTCTAGCAGAGCTTATGGAACTGACGTGGGGAAACCAGCCTTTAATAACAGGCAGTTCAAGTTTAAGCTCAGTGTTTTTAACAATTTCTGCAACATTAAAAAACCCTTCAATCTTAGTGTCACCATCCATAACATTGCTTCAGCCTTATAGGTTCCCAAATGCAAAACTAAACATCTCTTCAAATCCAAGGGAGTGGAGATCAGTCAGTGTTCAGAGTCATCCCACATAGAAGAACCATGTTGAGGTACATACTTGCCCCATCATGTGGCCATGGCCTTTTCCTCCTCTCTGTTAAAAGTTTTAATATTTTGCACAGAAACTTTCTTCCCTCAGGAGACACCTGGGAACCAGGGCTGCCAGCCAGACAAACACCTTTAAGAGGCGGCGTAACCTGTCAAAAAGTGATCTCCCTCCTTCAGTTCAGTGACAGCCTGCGCATCTCTCTGCCAGTGCGAGAGCGCGTAAGGCACTAATCCGGATAGTGGTGGCTGGGTGAAAGTATGAAGAGCCGGCTGGGTGGCACAGCGGGAGCGTGCTGGGCCCATAACCCAGAGGTCGATGGATCGAAACCATCCTCTGCTACACATGCACTTGTTTCTTTTCCCTCTGGGCCTTCAAGCGAACTGGTGACCAGCAGAGCACCAAGAGCCAAGGCAAGAGGTGGCTGAGGCGAAGCAGCAGCCTGCCAGGGAGCTCCCCAGCACCTCTGACTGCCTGGGCTGAAGGCAAGAGGCAGGCCTGGGCGTGGCGAGGGCCTCCTGTCCTGGAATGAGGCTGCAGTGCTTCCTGGTCCCCTTTTCCCACCCACACGGGCAGGCGGCTGCTGCGGGAGAACACGAGGGAGGCTCTCAGGGCGCTAGGCAGCGCTGTGTGTGTGGCTGTCAGGGGAAAGAGACGAGGCTCCCGACTCGACCTGCCATTGACTCGCGTGACTCTGCGCGCCGTCAGCCGGGGTGGGGCGGGCCAGACTGCGGGCGTGACTCAGGCTTGGGCCGCATGGATGCGCTTTCCTGACGAGGCATGAGGCAGGCCAAGAGCTTTGCACAGCGTACAGGGAAGTGGGAGGGAGGCGTCTTCGGGCCGGCCTGTCTCGTCCCCTTCTCCATTGCCGCTTGGGCAGGAGCGAAAATCCATATAGCTCCAAGGAGCGAAACATACCCAACTGAAGATTCTGCACTTGGATTAAGCCCGAGTCCCTGACATCACTGCTCAGAGGCAGGTTTTTGCGGCGTGGCCCCCACACTCTTCCAGCCAGCGGGTGACCCCACTGTGTCCAAGAGGGAGCCTTTGAGGTGGCAAAAGGGGGACATCACAGCTCCCAGCAGACCTTAAGGAGCCCACGAGGAGCCTTCAGTGGCATCCCTGGGGGAGCATAAACTCCCCCTCCTGTGCCCATAACACAGAGGTCGATTAATCAAAACCCTCTTCTGCCAGCACCAGGCCTCCTGCTTCTTACACTGGGCCTGCAAGCGAGGGGGCGGCTGGCACAGCGCCAAGAGTCTAACCTGTGAGGCAGGAGGCGGCTGACGCCCGCAGCCTGCTGGGGAGCTCCCAGAAGTTATTAATGGACAGAGGCTCCTCAATGCCCTTAGTAACAAGAGTTTGGGGGTCACCGAGGCCAGTAAGGGGGTCACTATGTCGGCCCTATATCCCTGGGTGTCAGGTCACTGTGCAGCTTTGATCTAGAGCTCGGATCCCAACAACCAACCAGCAGCCCACAGCCTCCCTCTGGGTCTGCCCCACCTGGTTACTCCTTACAGGCTGACCTTACCCCCCTTCCAGCACCAGATACACCCCCTAATCATCCTACTGCCACTCAGAGCCACAGCCGTGGAGGTGCTGAAGGAGGGAGGGGTGACTCTAGGGTGGGGTTCTTCTCTAAAGATGGCTGGCAGAAAGGTGGTGCTCAGCTCTGTCAGCGACCTGCCCAGGTGCCTCGCTGCCAGGGGATGCAGACATTTCTGTAAGGCCATTAAATGGGGTATTTGGCTTCTGAATGAATGTGAGAAATGTGCAATCATGAGAGGGAATTTCCATCCCTCTTTCTACTGTTCTTCAGAGCCCCAGTGGCCTAATGGATAAGGCATTGGCTTCCTAAACCAGAGCTGGTGGGTTCAAGTCCCATCTGGGGTGAAAATCTCCTTCTTTCATGTATATTGCAAAGAAACCTGGTGTTATTTTTCACCAAGGAAGCTGGGAGATGTTTGAACACAAAGTAATGCAGCTTGGGAACAATCCCCCAGAAATGGCATCTTCCACTCCACAAATCACTAGCAAACAGTTAATATTAGTGTTTGTCTGAGACTAGAGGGAAGGGGAGTGTTTACTCCGACACCTCAGTGAGTGAAACAGACAGAAAGAGCAAGGCAGTCTTGAAAGACAACGGATCTGTCTGGAGGCAAAGCAGACCTTGAGAATGAGCAAGAGTGTGAAAAGAGGTTCAAATGTGGGTTAGGTGTTAGTTAGGTTGGTCTGACAAATTTCAAGAAAATACCAATGCTCGTAGACTGATGCAGACATGGCCTGACAACTCCCCCACTGCCAGCTCCCCATCGGTGTCAGAAGCTCTCCCTCCCCTGCTCCCCAGCCCTCAGCCCCAGGAACCACTGTCCTCTGCTTCCCCCTCTGGCCCCACCAACTTTTCCTCCCATTTCTGGGTCCCTCGCCCCAGGGGCCAGACACGGGGTCCCACTCACCGCAATGCTCTCCACGAGGGCTGCTTTGGAGACCTGGGGCTCCAGAGTGTCCAGCTCCTGCTGCTGTGCCAAGAAGCACAGACGTGGGACAACATGGAGGAAGCTGAGCTGTTGGGCCCTGTCCTCCACCAACTAGGAGTGGAGGGGGGGGAGAGGGAGAGAGATGGAGACGGTTAGGTGGGGACCTCCCCAACCCACCTACACCAGCTCCACGGCTCAGGAACCCCATGGAGTTGGACAGGGAAACCGCCCCGCTTCCCGAAACCAGTGTCGCCCTGAACAGACTGGGGTTGTAACTGGGACAGTGTCTGCGGGGAGCAGACACCTTGGCCTGCGTGAGACAAATGCCCCCACTTTGGGGTGCCAGGTAACAAGGGAGAAGTTCCCCCCATTGGGGGTGATGGATTCTCTGGGAAAAGACCCCCCTGCGTGGGTGGGGATGGAACAAGGGGCAGGACAGACTTGGGGGCAGCGCAGCTGGGGGATTTTTGTACCTCAGCTCTGCCCTGGAGGTGCTGCTGGATGACCCTGATGGTGTCTTGTTCAGGGGACACATCCTCCTCCTCCTTCTCTTCTTCCTCTTCCTCCTCCTCAGCCCACTGCTGCTGGGCACTGGGGGTCTCTGCACCAGGGAGAGAAGGAGAAAGGACAATCCCTGCTGCCACTGGGGGGATGCAGTGTAGAGAAATGGCTCAATGTCCCCCATCCTCAACAAGGAACCCCATGGCATAGAGGGCCCCACCCTGCCCCTCCCAGAGACACCCTCAGACCCATCAGCCTCAGGGCCCCGTGGCCATCAGCCCCCCTCCCCAACATCATCAGGGAAGGCTGGAGCTCCCCCGACTCTGCCCAGCATCCCCTGCCGCAAGGTGTGGCAGTGTCACCCCCACAGGTGTTAGTGGGGCTCCCGTGGCTCAGTCCTGGTGCCTTGGTGACCCAATGGGCACAGGGTGTTCCTAGTCCCCCACTGCCCCCGTCCTTCCCCCTGTCCCCAGGGTCTCCGCTCACCTGCACAGAGGGAGCCTTCAGCCTCAGGGCTGTCAGACCCCACAGAGGAGCTGCTGGCCCCTCGGGAGTAGGCGAACCTGCTGGTCCCCATGCCGGAGCCGCCCAGCTCCTGCTCTGGGCTGGCTGGAGGCTCCTCGGTGGCCAGGCTGGTGGATGGCTCCTGCTGGGCCCTGGGGCTGGGCTCCTGCCTCCTCTGCTTCCTGGAAAGGAAGTCGCAGAGCCACCTTGCCTGGCTCCCGCTCTCTCCTGGGTCCCTACATAGCATCACCCGTGGCCACCTCCATTTGGGACCAGAAGGTGCCTCAGGGCCTGCTAAGGGAGCTGGTGGCTTTCTCTTCCTCCAGAAGGTCAGAGAGCTCCTCCGCTTTGTCTGCCCACTGGTCTCTTCCCCGCCCGCGGGGACAGAGGGGCCACTCTCCTCCTGGGCAAGACGGACGCTGCTCCCTACTGGCTCCAGAGCCACCTGCCCAGACTTCCTCCTCAGCATCCGCTTCAGCCGCTCCATCCTGGAACTGAATGGGGAACAGCCATGAGTCTGGGCTCAAGGCAGCCTCTCATTAACGGGCCTGCCTGTTCCCCTGTCCACGTCCTCTCTGCTGAGGCAATTCCTCCTCACCACACACCCCACCCCAGGGCAGGGGGGCTGCCGTCCACATGCACTGGCAGCAGCTCCCAGCACAGGCTGCTCCCAATGTTCCCAGAGCAATGGGGCTCTCCGTTAGTTTGGACAAGCAGCTCCCTCCACCCCAGTAGGCCCCGCTCCCTCCCAGGCCAGAGAAAGAGCAGAACCCGGACAGTCCTCAATGAAAGTTCGTTCACAAGGTGCCAGTCCTAGGAGGGAGGAGTCGCCCTCAGTTCCCACTGATTTCACTGCTTGCGGTTGTGGGTGTTCAGCACCTGGCAGGTTCTGCCCTCCCCAAAGACTCTCGACGTTGGGAACAATCTCCTGCAAGGGAAGGGCTGGGAGCCCTATTGCTGGGCCATTCCCACCACACTGGCGATGGCTCTGGAGACCTCCACTCACTTGCGCTAGATGGGATGGAGCTGGATGGCAGATGCTCTCTTCCTCGATCTCCTGCACCCAGGTGGGCTGGAAAGGGTGCTGCACAATGGCCTGCCAGCAGGGTAGGGGGCAGAAGCCAGGAGATCAAAAGTAGCTGTGAAAACAAGACAATGTTTTATTGCCAGGGGTTGGATAAACTCAGCCTAGCAACTGGAGGTTCACAACACTGACCTACGGCCAGCAGGACACCCCCCATCTCCAGGTCTCCTAGTACCTCACGCACATTCCTGAAGCGTGACGGCCCAAGGGCTCTAGGGCATTTCTTTGGAGGTGTCTCCGCTGTCGTCGTCTTCACTGTTGTCATGTTCCATTCTATATGATTTTATAAAAATATGCTAATGAGTGTGAATATAAAGTGGCTGGACTATGCTTCATGCAAAAGGTCTCTTGTAAGGTATCATTACAAACTTTATAATCTACTGAGTGTGGTCATCCTATTTGTATAAATGTATCACTTTTCTATCTGTATCTGGGTGGAAGAGAACAAATGGGGCAGCCATCATGAGAAATCCACTAGCTACCACCTGAGCTGGAACGAAGGCTGTACCAGGGGAAAGGAGCGTGAGGAGGGCTCCAGGGAGGCACGGCAAGGCCCAGCCCAGGCCAGCCCAGCGGCTCCCTTCAGCCCATTCCTGGCTGAGCGGCTCCCTCCGGCCTGGTTTCGCCGACTCCGGCCTGGCCCCAGGTGAGCGCCCCAAGCCTGACCCGGTCCCAGCCTGGCCATGGCTATTTTGACCATATATGGCCTGTAATGTTATGGGTATAGTATAATATCTCATTGGAAGGCCACAGGGCCAGAAAGAGTTAATTAACTCACAGACTGACTTAACCCTTTAAAGACTGGTTAGGAAGACATGTAAAAATCCAGTGACTTTCCTTTTGAAAGATCCAGTGTGGATAGCTTTGAAAAGGTCTCAGATGGAGTAAGAGCTGATAAGAAAGTTGAGCTTATATAACCAAGTGGCTGTGTTTGGCCAGCTGGTTGGGAAGACAATGGTGTTGGAACAGGAATGTCTCCATTCTGATTCTTTAAGTGAGCAGTCTGTGCTTCTGTGTTGATGCAAATTATTTGGCTGGCAGGGAGAGGAAAGACTTGCTAATAGCTGTTAGCAAAGAGAGTCCACCCCATCAGCCAGTGAATTCTGTTAAGCAAGAAAAATCAGGGTTTGATCCTTCAGAACAAGGAGGAAAGAGAGAACTTAAGTTTGCAAAGGGAAGCCACAGGTTAACCCTAAATGGCCCAAACCCCAATGGTATTGAGCCAAAGGTGTGGCATGATGACAAAAATGATTGTAGGTGGACACCTGCAATGAATTTGTTGTTATTGCTAATGGTAATTTTTGTAACTAATGTGTTGTTATTGCCAAGAACTGTAAAAATGTTCCATCTAGGGTGACCAGATGTCCCCATTTTATAGGGACAGTCCTGATATTTGGGGCTTTTTCTTATATAGGCTCCTATTACCCCCCACCACTGTCCCGATTTTTCAGTTGTTATCTGGTCACCCTAGTTCCATCCCTCCCTTTCAGAGGTCCCTGTGATCTAACCTGTCACAGCTTCTGTCTATTTGCTTCCAACACGCTAGGCATCTGGCTTTCAAGTCTTGCCTACAAGAGGCAGCCAGCCTGTTCTTGTTGGGATTTCTGGAGCTTGTGAACCAGACTGGTAGGCAGCTCCAGCCTTTATAGGCAGAGGCTGGCTGGCATGTCACACAATCTCTTTATTACTCGCCTGAGATGGGTCACCTGTTACTTGTGGCTCTGAGTGTCCATATAAGGAAAAATCCCACAAGGTTTGACCATCTATGGCCATCAGGTACCAGTGATGTGAAAGTGCCATCACCACAGCAGTGACCATAAAGCCAGGTGTTTTGACCATCTATGGCCTGCGATGTTATGGGCATAATATAATATCTTATTCAGCCAATCACTCCGACAAACAAGTTATTTATATTTGCAGAAGATAATGCTGCCCACTTGTTTACACTTCTCTGCACGAGATGTCACAATTGTTTCCTTGGCAATGGAGTGTGATGTCACAGACTGTGTACATCACCATGTAATGACTGACTGCACCCATCACTTTTAAACCACTTGGTTTGCACCCATGCCCTTAATCCTGTCCTAAAATTACCTTTTCATGTCACTGAGGTACTGTGGTGTGAGGCAGGGCAGGTTGGGAGAAGAAATATTCTTTATCTGAAGAAATGAACTGTGTGAGGAAAACATTTGAAAACTTGTAATGTGAGTTCTTCACTCTACCTGATGGCATTTCTCTGTTTGTAACATGAACTTGTGAACACCACATCCAATCAATTCTAAAATTCCAGGAATATTCTAGGCATCAGTGAGCAGAACCATATTGGTCTTGGTGAAAATTGGAACGGGAAATAGACCAGTAGGGCTTAAGTTAGGTTTGGCACCTAACTCCTGTTGAAATCGGTGGGTGTTATGCACCTAACCTGCTGGTGGGATTTTCAAAAGCACCTTTAAGCATGTTTGCATCTTAAGCACCTAAATACCTTTGAAAATCTGGTCCTTCATCTCTGCCTCAGTTCCCCATCTATGGAGGTTAATAGTTCTTTATCCTACTGTTTGCCTATCTTGTCTATTTGTTTAGATTGTATTTGAGGCAGGGGACAATCTCTTACTATGTTTTTGTAATGGGACCCTGAATTTTGGTGGGGACAGCTAAACACTACTGTAAAACAAAAAATGATCAGATCCCTAATATAAAGGCCCACCAATGATCTATTTTTCAGAGCAAGTCACAGGCCCAGCTGTGTCAGAGGAAAGTCTGAGAAACCCCATAGAAAAACAATAATGGATTAACCTGCCCATAGGAGAAGTTTCTTCCTGACCCCCATCAGTTAGTGGTAGGCTTATATCCTGAAGCATGAGGATTTATATCCCTTCTACATTTTGTATACCAGCGAAGTTAAGATGCAGAAAATGAGGGGAGAAGCGGGGAGGGAGGGATCCAGCCCTATAGACCTGTAGGGGCAGGGAGATATTGGGGGCAGGAGGGGAGAAGGGGGGTTGGTAGAGACCCAGCCCGGGGTGCAGGGGAAATGGGCTGGTTTGGAGGGAACTGGGGAGGAGAAGAGACACAGGGCAGGACACATGTTGGGACAGGGAAACTGACTCACTCCGAATACATGCGGAGCAGGGCAGGGCGGAGGCAGATCATGCTGGTCCCAGGGTAATTTCGGGGGGTTCTGATGCCCCACTCAGCCGGGGGGCTCCCCTCTGGGCTGAGGAGACCTGGGGTGGGGCGGGTGCAGGGGCTGGGTGTGTGTGTCAGGCTGGGGGAGCTGCCTGGGCAGAGGGGCTGGAACTGGGGGGGCTGCAGCAGCCCCTGGCTTGACGTGGTTTCCATCACACCCCGGGGTTACAGTTGGTTCAGTGGCTCAGCGCCCCCCACTATACAGATTGTTCTGGCACCACTGGCCTAGGGTCACCGTCTGGTGCCCTTTGCCGCCCCGCTCAGGGCCTGCCTGGCTCTCCTAGAGCAGGGCGAGCGCCCAGCTCTCCTGGGGCAGGGCTGGCGAGAGCTCTGGACAGATACTAACAGCGCCGGGGAGCCTGGGCGAATATTAGTGGGACAGAGGAGCCTGGGGCAGTTTTGTCAGAGAGCAGAAATGAATCCCGCACACAGCACTGGAGCTGCAGTGCTCAGCGCGTGGGCCTGGGTCTCCTGCACAGTCTCCCTGCTCCCCCTCGTGGCATAACAAGTTCCCTGCAGAGAAGCAGAGGGGCGGGACCGAGGGGTGCGGCGGGGGCTGCAGCACCCCCATGTCTCACTGTGAAAAGCTCCAGGTGCTGTGGGAACAAAGCCAGCATTATTGTGCCATTCCAGAGAACCCCGGAGCTGTGCTGTCCCTGTGGAGTGTGAGTGGGAATTGCACGTTTTCACATTGCTTGTGAACACACCTGGGTACAGGTCACAGGCTTTCAGCACCCCTGACAGGCTGATTAGAACACCTGCAGCCAATCAAGGCAGAGCTAATCAGGGCACCTGGGTTTAAAAAGGAGCTCACTTCAGTTTGTGGTGTGTGTGTGAGGAGCAGGGAGCAAGAGGCACAAGGAGCTGAGAGGGAGAGGGAGTGGGAGTGCTGCTGGAGGACTAAGGAGTACAAGCGTTATCAGACACCAGGAGGAAGGTCCTGTGGTGAGGATAAAGAAGGTGTTTGGAGGAGGCCCTGGGGAAGTAGCCCAGGGAGTTGTAGCTGTCATGCAGCTGTTACAGGAGGCGCTATAGACAGCTGCAACCCACAGGGCCCTGGGTTGGAACCCGGAGTAGAGTACGGGCCCGGGTTCCCCCAAACCTCCCAACTCCTGATTAGACCCAGGAGGAGTTGACCCAGACTGTGGGTTCCACCAGAGGGGAAGATCACTGAGGTGAGCAAATCTGCCAATAAGCGCAGGACCCACCAAGGTAGAGGAGGAACTTTGTCGCAGCCTCTAATTGCAGCGTTTTTAAACGGTCTGCATGCTGCTTGTGGGCTCCTAACACTTGCCACAGCAGCTCCTTTTAACTTCCATCCAACCATCTGTACTTATGCCGATAGGTTGACTTTAGGTCTTTAACTTTGATTGGTAGCTGAGAAGATGGTAAATTGGACAGAAATCCGTTCTTCATTTGCTTGTTATTTCCTGACTCCTTTATTCATCGCCTTTTCCTTATTTCCCTGCAGATTGACTAGATCTGGGTGCTAGCAGGGGGACCTGACGGGCTCCTTATTGTCTGATTTCTTTCGGAAGCATTGAACTTGCCAGGGCACAGTGAGATTCTGGATGCTCATGTAAATGTAACACCTCGTGCTCAGCTTTAGTTCTGTTTCTCAGCTCTTTTGGAAAATCGATCTTTAGTCTGACATGTAGCATCCTTGCATTAGGAGATGGCTAATTAATAAGACCATAAACCTTGGCAATCAAATGGAACCTGAAGTCCATAGAAGACCCCGAAAGGCCCTTGGGGAGTGAAGTGCAAGTTGAGGAAGACTTCCCTGCACAGCTTCTCTCTCAATTCTCGTTTTCCTGTATTGACAGCAAAAGTCGGGAATCAGCTCAGGGTAGGGTTATACCATACGTGTGCAGTGGTTGGACAAGAAACTGGACTGGTATGGAGCAAAACTCTTATGTGTGCCTGATGACTGTACATTTGAGAAGGAGCAGAAAAGAGCATTGGGGCTGCGGGATAGCGCTTGCATAGGCTTTCTTTGGCCTGTTTTGCTGTAAGAGTTAAAACAGTGAGAGATTGTTAGTCACAGGTCAGTGGGTGGGTTTATGCAAATTAAGCATGTACAGGGAAACCAGCAAGAGGAAGGAGGCTGAAAGACTTCTCTGTCTTTGAACAGAACTGTGTGTTAAGGGCTCTTGCTTTGAATTCTTCCAGTGGAGTCATTTCGGGGAAGTGATCATCACTTAGTTACCTAGTTATCAAAGCCTCGTGAATGGTGTTTGGTGCGTGTCTGGGAGCTCCTCGTGCTGAAGTAGAAAGCAGTGGGGGAAGAGCGGCTGCCTAGCATCCGATTCTCCCAACATCACTTCTCGGCCTCATGGCTAAGATCAAAGCGTAAAATCAAAGAGCTGCTTCTCGGCTCTTTGAGCTCAGATGGGGTGAGTAGTCTCTTAGCCTATCCAAGGCCGTGATCAAGCGTCTTGATGTTTTTGGTCTTTTGGCCTCGAGATGAAAACCTGGTCTGTGTCTTGGGAACCTTGAAGAAAAAATTATCTAAATTATATCTGTTCTTATCAGTTTAATATCTGATATGTTCTTTATTTGAGGACTGTATATTAAATTGATTTTTGAAACAGGGGGCTGGAATAGAAGCTTGCTCTGTCCACCCCATGCATTGACCTGGTATTGCAGTGTTTCCAGGACCGGTGCTTCTCCCTCTGGGGAGAATTGTTTGGTTAAAAAAGTAGAAAAAATTTCACTCTAAAGATGCTGACTTGAGAAGATTTTTTTTGAAAGTAGCTGAAAAATCAGGTATTTTTAGCACTTTGGTTTTTTATGACAACATATTAATTTTTGGGGGGTGTTTTCTGAGTTTACACATGTGAGTTTCTTTGTGTTGCTGGAGGATTTTTTTAAAAGCTGGGATTCTTCTGTTTGCTGTGATTCTTTTCAACAATATGAGGGATGAATGCTTTTTTGGACTGAGGGTCTGTTTGGGAGAGGGTTGGTTGGGGTGGTTTGTGGGGGGGGGGACACAGATTGGTAATATGTGAGGTCACATGTATATCAATAACTGCATGAGTTACACAGACTTTTCCCCACCCAGCCTACGTTCCATGTATCTTGACTGAGCCTGCCACCCACCATCCCAGAGCAGAAGCCTGAGCCCCACCGCACGTGGGAAGGTGGGGAACTCCCACTGGTTGCCTGCTCCTAATAGTGTTTATGACTCGGGAAGGGGGTAGGGACCAGCCCCTGCAGGCAGCCTGGGGGAAGAGCTGCTGCTTTGCTGCCCCCGACTCCCCCTCAGTTACAGCCCGGGAGGCTGTGGCCACAATAAAATCCCCTGGTGGCCATACGAGAAATGCTGGAGCTTCACAGTAAACAAATCCCAGCAGGTTTGTCACTCCCTGTCCCCCACCCTGGGGATTTCCTGCCCTCTCCCACCCAGACCAACCTTCCTGGAAGTTCCCACCCCCTATATATTTACTGCCCTTTGGCCCCGCAAAGGGAACCCGCCAGCAACTCCCTGATAATCCCTACCTCACCTGGCTCCACTGCAGCCATTTCCCTTCCCCGGCCCCTGGAAGGACCGAATGAGCTGGAGCAAAACATGGATGTTGCGCTGCAGCCTGTAAGGCCAAAAAGGGCAACTGGGGACATGTCAGAACAGAAAATAATTTCACAGCACAATTCCCCCCAGGCTCTTTCCCTGCACACAGATATTCTAGCTTGTCCTGCATGTGACAGAAACAGTCAAATCTAGGGCTGTCAATTAATTGCAATTAACTTATGCAATTAGCTTTAATCATGATTTTTTTACTCTCCGTTTTAATCACACTGTTAAACAATAGAAAACCAATTTAAATTTATTATATTCTTGATGTTTTTCTACATTTTCAAATATATTGATTACAATTACAACAGAATACGAAGTGTACAGTGCTCACTATATAGTTTTATTACAAATATTTACACTGTAAACTATAAAGTACTGTAGTGCAATCTCTTTATCATTAAAGTGCAACTTGCATATGTAGATTTTTGTTGTTGTTGCATAAGTGCACTCAAAAAGAAAACAATGTAAAAATTTAGAGTCCAGTCAGTCCTACTTCTTGTTCAGCCAATCGCTAAGACAAACAAGTTTGTTTGCATTTACTGGAGATAATGCTGCTCGTGTCCTATATACGTCACCTAAAAGTGAGACCAGGCTCTCTCATGGCACTTTTGCAGCCAGCGTTGCAAGGTATTAATGTGCCAGATGTGCTAACATCCATATGCCTTCATACTTCAACCACCATTCCAGAGGACATGCTTCCATGCTGAAAACGCTCCTTAAAAAAAATAATGCGTTAATTTGTGACTGAAGACCTTGATGAAGAACTGTATGTCTCCTGCTCCATGGTTTTATCTGCATTCTGCCATAGATTTCGTTTTATGGCAGTCTTGGGTGATGACCCAGCACATGTTGTTCACTTTAAGAACACTTTCACTGCAAATTTGACAACACACAAAGAAGGTAAAACGGGAGATTTCTAGAGATAGCTACAGCGCTCGACCCAAGGTTTAAGAATCTGAAGAGCCTTCCAAAATCCAAGAGGGACGAGGTGTGAAACATGTTCTCAGAAGTCCTCAAAGAGCAACACTCTGATGCAGACACTACAGAACCTGAACCACTAGACAGGAAAATCAATCTTCGGTGGGTGGCATCTGACTCAGATGAGGAATATGAATGTACTTTGGATCGTTATCGAGCAGTACCTGTCATCAGCATGGAAGCATGTCCCTGGCCTCTGATTGCTAGAAGCTGGGAGGGGAGAACAGGGGTTGGAGCTCTCCATGGCCGCCTGGTCTGGTCACTCCCTCTGAAGCCCATAGCCAGGCCAGCCTTAGGGGGGGGTGCCACCAGGGAATTGCCCAGGGGTACCATGGTCAAGGGCAGTGCTGTACGGTGGCAGAGAGGTGTGTGCTGCTGGTGTAAAGTCAGAAACTGCTCCCGGCTGGCAGGGGATGCTGCTTGGGGTGGTGCCCAGATTTCTCCCTGCTCCCTCCCGGCATAGGAACATGGGGGGGAGGGAGGGGAAGAGAAGGGGGAGAGAGCGGTGATGAGCGAATACTGCTCCCCCCTCACAGCCCCCTAGTGATGTGTGGAGGAGCAGTGTTCAGGGACGGCGGGGGGAGCGAGCAGCAATGCCAGCTACTCCGTGCATCCAGGTCAGTTTCCCCAAGTGGGCACAGGAGGGGGTGCAGGGGTTAGGGGAAAAGGGGGCACAGTGCAGGGATTAGGGGTGCGGGAGGAGGCAGGGGTTAGGGGTGCAGGGGTTAGGGGTGCAGAGCTTGTGGGCACCAGAGGGGGTGCAGGGTTAGAGGTTCAGTGGTTGGGTGCCAGAGGGGGAGCGCAGGGGTTAGGGGGACAGGAGGGGGCACAGGGGTTAGGGGTGCAGAGATTAGGAGGCAGGGTGAGGGGTGCAGGAGGGGGGTGTAGGGGTGCCAGAGGTCACAGGTTTAGGATGCAGGAGGGGGCACAGGGTTGGGGCATAGGGGGCACAGGGTTGGGGGTGAGGGATGTAGGGGTGCAGGAGGGGGTGCAGGGTTAGGGGTGCCAGAGGTAGGGGATGTAGGGGTTGGGGTGCTGGAGGGAGTGCAGGGGGAAACACATGGTTAGGGGTGCAGAGGTTAAGGGGGCAGGGTGAGGGGTGCAGGAGGGGGGTGCAGGGTTGGGGTGTAAGTGTGTCAGAGGTCACAGGTTTAGTGTTCGGGGGCACAGGGTTAGGGGAGCCAGAGGTTGGGGATGTAGGGGTTAGGGGTCCTCGAGGGAGTGCAGGGGGGAGCACAGGGGGAGGGAGTGCAGAGGTTAGGGGTGCCAGAGGGGGGCACAGGGTTAGGGCCGTGGGGGAGGACGCAGGGTGAACAGTGCAGGGTTAGAAGCACAGGCAGGGGCATGGGGCTCTCCTCTTGCCCAACCCCACAGGAGATTGACCCCATGTTTAAAGAACAAACCTCTATACTAAGGGCTGCAATATCCACTGCGGTGAGACAAACTGCATCAGCTCCTTGCTGCCCAGCCTGTGAGAGCTCTGACTGTGCGTCTATAAAGGGAACAGGGAATGGAAGTTAAGTTGCTCCGGGACGCGCTCTGTTAGAGTCCCACCGGGAACAGTGAGCAGAAGTTAAGTTGCCTCCTGTTCTATAACTGATGGGGGGGGGGGGCAGCAGGGATTAGGGGCATGGAGAACGGGGGTGCCTGACAGGGGTTGGGCTGCGGGGTTCCCTGCTGCAGCTCCGCAGACTGGAGCCTGCTCCTCCTGTGAAGGGCCAGCTCCAGCTTTTCTGCCGCCCCAAGCAGGAGGGGGGAAAAAAAAAGACAAGCTGCTTCTTCCATGGCAGTTCGGGCGAGTCCTCCCCCGCTTCCTCTTTGGCAGCAATTCGGCGGCAGCTCAAAGACTAAGACAGGGAATGAGGGATCCGCTGCCGAATTTCCGCCAAAGACCCAGACGTGCTGCCCCGATACCGGACAGGCCGCCCCTTTGAATTGGCTGCTCCAAGCACCTGCTTGCTACACTGGTGCCTGGAGCCAGCCCTGCTCCCGTGACAAGCAGGGGCTGGTGCAGAGCGTGGCAAGGCAGGGAGATGACATCTCCCCTAAGGTCAGGGCCTTTTCACAGCAAGGGCAGCACCTCCCCGCAGTAGCACAGACCCCACCTACTCCTCCTGCTTTCTCCTGACACCAGCACCACCCTTGCCAGCACCGCCTCATGGCAGCATTTGCTTCCGGACTTGCACCAGAAATGGGAAGTCTGGGCCGGGCCTGGCAGCGGCTGTCAGGAAACGGAAGCAGGAGACACGACCACTCCCATGGTGCTGTGGGGCCTGTCCTGGCTGGTGGAAGATGGAGGCAGTGGACACTACCACTCCCAAGGTGGGGTGCCCCCCCGCCAGGGTTGGGCTCCAGGGGAGGTTTGGCATCTTAAGGGACTGGGGGGGGGGGCGTTGCTTGGAGGAGGTTTGAGGACCAACAGCGAAGGGGAAGTTGGACACTGGCCAGAATACCAGGGAGACAAGGCAGCTGAGGTGATACCTGTTACTGGACCAGCTTTGGAGCCACACAGGGTCTTCTTCCGGCAGGGGAAAGGTGCTCAGAGCATCACAGCTCAATAGAAGGTGGAACGCTCTGCCCCGAACACCAGAAATTCCCCTACTTCCTGGAACGGAGGGGAGGGGGGGCTGTCCCCATTGTCCTGTAAACAGCCCCACCATGTAACCCAGAGGTGGCTGCATCTTAGCACCAAGACATCAGTGGTCACTGCTCCAGAGGAGATGGTACATACAGGCCACTGCCCTACGTGGCCACCAGACGTCACAGACTGTTCACTGTCTTAGCTGGCCCCACACGTTACTGCCCCAAGAGGTGAGGTACACACAGGCTACTACTCAAACTGGGCACCTGGGGTCACTGCAGCAATGGTTGTGGGGATACATGCAGGGCACTGCCGCACATGGCTACCAGGGGGCACTGCTGCAATGGTGGGGGGGGGGATGATAAACAGGCCACTGCCTGAAGTGGCCACTACCACAATGGTGTGGGGAGAGGGGGAGGGAGATATCAATAGGGCACTGCCACCCCAGGGCACCACGGGGAGGTCACTGCTCCAATTAGTAGAGATACACATCGGGTAGCGCCCCAACTGGGGGCCCTACCCCAGAGAGAGAGGGGGCTGGGGAGAGAAGAGGAAATCAAAGGCCACTGCCTCACTTAGCCACCAGGGGTCACTACCTAAATAGGGGAGACGCACACACAGGGCACTGCCCCACCTGACCAGCAGGGGTCACTGCCCCAATTGGGGGCTATACAGAGGGTATTGCCCCACGGTGATGCCAGGGATCAGTGCCTGCCATACCTGGCACAGGGGTAGAAGGGATAGGGTGACCAGATGTCCCGCTTTTATAGGGACAGTCCCCATATTCGGGACCTTTTCTTATGTAGGTGCCTATTACCCTCCACCCCGTCCCGATTCTTCACACTTTCTATCTGGTCACCCTGCAGGGGGGAGGGAGGGGGCTACACACAGGGCACTGCCATACTTGGCCACCAGTGCACATCCCTAGTGGGGGAGTGACACACACCAGGAGCAGGGCTCACTGCCACAAAGGGGTTGGAAGATACCCAGGGCACTGCCTGACACGGCCACCCAGGCACCCTGCCACCTTGGGGGAGGTGAAGAACACACCTCAGGCACTGACTCCTCTGGCTACCAGTGCTCACTGGCCCAATGCAGGGGGTGGGGGGAGTAAATACACACAGGGGACTGCCCCACCTGGGCAACATGAGTCACCAAGATGAGAGTGGGATACGCAGAGGGCACTGCCCCAATGGCTGATATACACACAGGGCCCTGCCTCACCTACCCACCAGCGCTCACAGGCGCAATGGCAGTGGTGGGGTCACATAGGCAACTGCCCTCAGTGGCCACCAGGGGGCGCTGCAGCAATGCTAGGGGGGATACAAGCCAGGCATTGCTGCCCCTCACCACCAGGAGTCACTGCTCCTACAAGAAGGCACCTACAGGACACTCCCGTGCCTGGCCAGCAGGGGTCACTATCACTGGGGAGGGCCTATGGGGAAGCAGAGAAAGAGCAACTAACTGCAGTGGGGAAAATCGTCATCTACAGGGGAGAAAGAACGGACTCCGCTAGGACATCGCACCAGCTCCGGCCAGGCTGGATACCAGCAATTCGCGGCTGGAGCAGCTCCAGCTAGAAGCTGGGCGGAGGCAGGTGACCTCGGTCTCTGTGCTGAGCAGGCTGCTTTGGCAGCGAGGAGGGACAGGGAACCCCCCGGCCAGGGTCTTGCTGCCCAAGGAGGGGGAGATCTGTGGCAGGCTTTGGAGTAGCTGGTTCAGCAGCCGTGAGCCACACGCTTGTCCCTGCCTGAGCTCTCCAGGAGCACATAACACACAGGTGTGCGCTGGATGTAGGCACCAGTGTAACGACAGGGCCAGACTCTGCTGAGTGCTGCCTGTGAGAGACAGGGACAGAGTCAGACGGGCAGATGGGGGCAGGAGATGACAGGGCCAGCGGCCATGAGCTGAACCCATCACAAGTCCAGCCTGTGATGTCACCATCCGTCCCTGCAGCTCTCCATCTGTCCCGCTGTCTGCCAAACTCTCAACCTCCCATCCGTCCCCAATGTATGCCACACACCCCCCTTCACCCATCTGCCTCACACACTCATCTATTTCCTCATGCATCCTGCTGTCCCTGATTGTCCCTGCAGTGCCCAGCACAAGGAGGCATAGTGGACCCTGAGCGAGGCTTTTGGGTGATGCAGTAATGGAGCTAGCGGGTGATAAGGGGGGTTTTGGGCATCTCTAATCCCAGCCCCACTTCTCCTGTGCCCAAAGCCATGACTGCGAGCCTACCCCTCTCAGTCTCAGACCCCACAGCCCCAAAGACATGACTGGCCACTCAAGCTGTGACCCAGTTACAGCAATGAGGTCTCCCTGAAGATAGGGGGTGGGAGGAGCAACCCCCTTATCCTGGCAGGCAGGACACATCCTTCCCAGTATGGCAGAGACCTTGCCAGTGGGCAGACAGACCCAGCTGAGCCCATAGGAGACTGGGGGAGGAGGAGCAGAGGAAGAGGATGAAGGCAACTGAACATGAGAGGTGTCCATGAAAGGAGAGAGAGAGAGTTTGAGTGTAACTTGGCCAACACAGAGAGAGAAACCTCGGAGGAAGAAAGAAACCCTGAACAGGGAGTCACCCTCATGGATCCAACCTTCTGCTAGGGAGCACACACCACTCCTGGCCAGAGAGATGATCAGCCCCCGCAAATGGCAACATCATCTCCCTTGAAGCCACAGCTAGTCCAGAAACCCACACCCAGGTAACGGGACGTCCCTGCCTGGAGCCAGGGGGGCTGTGACCAGAGCCCTCCCCAAACCAGATACTTCTCTCACCGACAGAGACAGCTGCTCTCATCCCAGCTTGTCAGACAGAGGGGCCAGATATATAATTAGGCCAAATATGTGCTCATACATTTGTCATTTTCCCTGCCTAAAGTTACATGGACACAGGATCTATATAAAATGTATACCTAAAAGGGAATGAGTTAAACAGATGTGCCTGCTCTTGGGAGGGGAACCATAAAAGAAGGAATGCGGGGGAAAGGGGAGGGGGAGGTGAATAGAGGGCCCCTAATTTCTACCAGACACAAACTTAAAGAATGCATATGTTAGCAGAATTAAAGAACGCATAGGTCAGCAGAATTCGACACGTTACATTGTTTGATCGTAGGTATAAAAGGACATGCTTTTTGCCTGTATGACGTGCTCTTTCTCAGGCACGAGCCGAGAAAGACACCCGCTCAGCTGATTGAATAAAGAACTTGGTAACCGTCTCCCTGTCCTTCCGTGCCTCCTTGGGGTAATTGGGAAAGCTCCAGGGAGAGCGAGCCTATTTGGCTAACAAATGGCGACTCAGCCGGGACTTCTCTCCCTGTAGGGGGCGCTCGACCGGCGGCCGAGGACGACCCAGGAGAGTGGCCACCTCGGGCTGTGGTTTGCTCGAGCTCCAGGTCGCCTCAATCGGCCGGGACGGCTGCGCCCCCTCTATAGAGAACTCCACAGGCCACGGAAGCAGGGTGGACGAAGCAGAGGGGAGTCCAACGGCCGGACGCGGCCACTCCAGGCGGTAAGTGCGTTTGCCTGTCGGGTTTGATGTATGATGCCTAACAGGAGCGCCCCTGCAGTGTAGGTTGGACACGGGAACCCTCTAGGCAGCACGTGCATGGGATAGTGGACTGCAGTATGCTATGTGTTATGTCAAATGTGTAATGTTCCTTGTTAAGTAATTACTTGCCAATGACTAACTCCACCAGCCCGTGGGCTGTTCTGGACAATTACTGGGACTTAGAACAACCCCAGTGGTTGATCCTGTTTTTAACTATAGTATTCTTGTTCTTTCTATTAATGTTATATTGGAGACCGAAGTTATAATCACTTGAGCAGACTGTTAGGAAACCTGCGTATGAAAGGAGTGAATGCCACTGAGGTCTGGGACTTAAGCTGATCCTAGCCGCACCAAGATTTCTGCGAAGGGAAACCTGATGACCGGAAAATCTTGAACGCAAGGGGGGTCAGCCGAATCTCGTGACCCAGTGGAAATCTGGATGAATTATACTCCTTCTTTTCTTTCCCTCTCCTTAATAGATCAGGTTAAAATATAATGGGGTCCTCTCAAAGCACCTTTCCTGGGACACCCCTAGGGTGTATGTTGAATAATTGGAAAGCGTTTAGACGCCAGGCTGATTATGGCATTGTATTATGTAAGGACAATCTTATCAAGTTCTGTACTCTGGAATGGGCAACACTCGGGGTGGAATGGCCCGAGGGGGGAACACTCAAACCAGAAATCGTACAAGCTGTGCATAGCACTGTAACCCAAAAAGGCAATTGGGATCAGTATCCTTATATAGATATTTGGCAGGACCTCGTGGCCAACCCCCCCCCCCCATGGTTGCAAAAATGTAAAACACGGACTATTAAAACTCTAATGGCCCGCGCCCCCGTTAGGAAGGCCAGTACTCCTGTTAAGAAGTCTTGTCCGCCAGCTGTAATTCCCTCTGCCCCTGATCCTATGCCCCCTCCCCCTCTGTATCCCGGCCTCCCGGTCCTGGCAGCCCCAATAAAGGGCCCCCCTCCCTCTGAGGATATTGCCTCAACTGCGAAACAGGAGGACAAGTCAAGCATCCCAGGAACCTCCAGGCAGGAGCCCCCTCAAACCCCCTCAGGCCCCTGGGAGAACACTAGGAGCAGGGCAACGATTCACCTCAGCCCCGCAATATCTTTCACAAGGAAGGTGGGGAAGATACCACCTGAAGATACCCAACTAACCCTTACTCACTCCCCAGACGGGGTTGAGGGTAACACGGCGCACACGATGCCCTTAAGGGAGGCTTTAACCTCAAACGGTCAACTCACTATGCTTTATGTCCCCTTCACTAGCAGTGATTTATATAATTGGAAGCACCAGAATCCCCCGTTCTCGGAGGATCCGGCCCCGCTAACGGCAGTATTCGAGACCTTAATCTCGGCCCATAATCCTACCTGGGGCGATATGAGAGTAGCTCTAAACACCCTACTCACTGCCGAAGAAAGGCGTTTAGTCCTCTTAAAAGCCCGTGAACAAATAGAAGAGACAGAAAAAAATCCAGCCAAGCTGGCAGAATTATTGCCAGAAAGCCCTCCTGATTGGGGGCATGGTAGCAATGACTTAGATAAGCACCGCAACTATGCCGCCGCTATAGTACAGGGCATGAAGCGCTGTATTAGAAAAACACCAAATTGGGCTAAGCTGTATAATATTCGACAAGAAAAGAGTGAAAATCCAGCTGCCTTTTATGAACGTCTGTGTAACACTTGTAAGAAATACACAGACCTTGATCCGGAAAGTGCCAATGGAAAGCAGGTGTTGATTCCCCTCTTCATTGGACAATCTTATGAGGACATCAGGAAAAAGTTGCAAAAATTGGAGGGGGCATCGGGTAAAAATATAGGGGAGCTTTTAGAGATTGCAATGAAGGTTTATGATCGCAGAGACGATGAGGAACGAAAGAAAGGGGCCCGCGTTTTGGCACTGGCCCTAAGGGAGGGAAATGAGGAGAAGGGGGGCAAGGCTAAAGGACGATCGGGGCCACCGAGTAAGAATAGGGGAAAGGGTCCCCGTTTAGGTCGGAATCAATGTGCTATCTGTAAGGAGGAGGGACACTGGAAAAATGAATGCCCCCGGAGGCATGCAAAGGGAAAAGAGTACACGGACAGGGCTTTTCCCTCCCCCGTTTACTACAGCAATACGGGACTTTCGGGGGAGGGATCTTCCCCATAGGGGGGCCGGGGGACCCAGCGGCCCCTCCTGGCAGCACAAGCTGCCAGCTTGGATCCCACGGTAAAAATTAAAGTGGAGGGCCGCCCAATTGAAGCCCTAATCGATACTGGGGCTACCCTTAGTTTACTCCCCCTTAATAAGGCTCCCCGGGGTAGAGCTCAGGGACGTGCTGTTGTTCAAGGGATTGAGGGACAGACTACAGCTTTGGAGAAAACTCTCCCTCTCCTAGTAAAAGTCGGGGACCAACAGATCTCTCACCAGTTTGTCTGCAGCCCCTCTTGTCCCATAGCGCTGCTCGGACGAGACATCCTCACTAAATTACAGGCGGAAATCTCGTTCGAGAACGGAACCATAGAAGTTAGACTCCCGAAGCGGCAAACCTCTAACTACCAGATGGCTCTCATAAGTGCTAGAAATCACTCCTCGGAATATCAGGAGTGTGCCGAGAACCAGCTGCCGGGGGTTAACTCTGAAGTTTGGTCGGAGGGGGGAGGGGCTGCCCGAGCTAAAAACGCTGCACCGGTGCATATATTCCTTAAGGAGGGAAGCAGCCCGGCACGAATTCGACAATACCCCCTTAAGTTAACCGTTCGGATCGGGCTGAAACCTCTGATTCAAAAGTTCCTGCAGTGTGGATGGCTAAGGGAAGGCACATCCCCGTACAATACTCCGATAATGGGAGTGCCTAAACCTAATGGACAGTATCGATTGGTCCAGGACCTGAGACAGATTAACAAGCTAATAGAAGCCCCCTACCCAGTCGTCCCAAATCCCCATACGATTTTAGGCCAAGTACCTAAAAACCACGGCTGGTTCTCGGTCATAGATTTAAAAGACGCCTTCTTTTCCATTCCCCTTGATTTAGAATCTCAAAAGTTGTTTGCCTTTGAATGGGAGGACCCGGATACCCACTACAAGGCCCAATATCTCTGGACCGTTGTCCCACAGGGGCTTACCTGTGCGCCTGAGATTTTTGGCAGCCAGCTAAAGAGGGATCTGGCCCCATTTCTAGCTAACCACCCTGCATGTAACATAGTGCAGTATTGTGATGATCTGCTCTTAAGTGCTGAGACAGGGGCAGCCTGCAAGGAGCACACTATAGAGCTCCTTAATTACCTTGGGGAACAAGGATATAAAGTTTCAAAGGAGAAAGCTCAATTAGTTAAGCAGCAGGTCACCTTCCTTGGGTACCACCTCTGCCAAGGGAGCCGTAGTTTGGGTAAAGAACGGATCCAGGTTATACTTGATAGCCCTCAGCCCCGGAATCCACGAGAATTAAGGGCATTTCTGGGACTGACTGGCTTTTGTCGGCTTTGGATCCCTGACTATGGGGGAAAAGCCAGACCACTATATGAGTCCCTGACTAAGGAAGGTTTGCTTCACTGGGTATGGACCAAGGAAATGGAAAAAGCATTTCG
Source organism: Cuora mccordi (assembly GCA_003846335.1). Lineage (NCBI taxonomy): Eukaryota > Metazoa > Chordata > Testudines > Geoemydidae > Cuora > Cuora mccordi. Next base: position 22,257 of record RQSS01036569.1, read on the forward strand.
AGAGCTTAAAGAAGCCTTGGTTCAGCCTCCTGCTCTAGCCCTCCCAGATTCCCGAAAGCCATTCACCCTATACGTACATGAAAGGGGAGGGGTGGCAGCTGGAGTCCTGTGCCAGAGGTCAGGACCAACCTGGCGGCCCATTGGATACTATTCAAAAGTTTTGGATCCCGTCGCCAAGGGATGGCCTGCCTGTTTACGGGCCGTAGCAGCGACCGCCCTCCTCGTTCAGGAAGCCGAAAAATTAACCCTGGGTGGAGATACTGAAGTTGTGGTCCCCCACGGGGTGCCTCAGATACTGGGAACTGGTGCGGGGGAAAAGCATCTAAACCCCAGTCGACATACTAGATATGAAGTGGGGCTCCTGTTAGCCCCCAATCTGACCTTTAAGACAGTCAGTTCCCTTAACCCGGCCACCCTATTGCCCGATCCCCAGGCCTCCTCTGAGGCCGGTCCTATTCATGACTGTATTGAAGTCTTACAACAAGAGACCAAACCCCGATCTGATCTCTCAGACCTGCCCTGGCCCAACCCCGATGTTGAGGGATATGTCGATGGGTCTAGTTATGTGGTAAATGGCAAGCGATTTACTGGGGCGGCGGTGGTGATTAAGGATAAGGGGATACACAAATTTAAACTCAGCCCCAACTTGTCTGCTCAGGCAGCGGAACTAGTGGCTCTCATTGAGGCTCTACGCTTGGGAGCCGGGAAAACCCTTAACTTGTATACTGACAGTCGGTATGCCTACATGGTAGTGCATGCACATGGGACCCTGTGGAGAGAAAGAGGGTTCATTACGGCCTCAGGCCAAAAGATTGCACATGGGAGCCTCATTAAAATGTTGCTCGAGGCCCTAATGCTCCCTCTCCGGGTTGCCGTGATACATGTGCGTGCCCATGGGAAAGCCCCAGAGGCCGAACAGCGGAGGTATAATCAGCTTGCTGATCAGGCCGCGAAGGAGGCCGCCCGAGATGGGGCCCTATGGCTCCTCATGGTTCAGGACACTGAGGCTAAAACCCCTCCTCCCCAATACACAGCCGAGGAGGTAGGTCAAGCCCAGGCTGCGGGAGGCCGGCAGGTTTCCTCTGGATGGTGGAGACTGCCTGGGGGAGAGGTTTTTGTCCCCAGGCCAGTACTCCAGGAAATCTTCCGGCTCCTGCATAAAGAAGGACATTTGGGGTCTGGGGCAATGGTTGATTTGGCCGCCAGATCCCTTAAGGGGCTGGGTATGCACATGGAGGCCCAGAGAATTGTTAATAACTGTGCCGTCTGTCAACAAACTAACCAGAAGGGATGTGGCCCTCCTGCCCCGATGGGAGGCCGACCATGGGCTATGTTCCCTTTTCAAAGGTGGCAAGTTGATTTCGCTGAGGTGCCCCCTTGCAGGGGCTATAAATACCTGCTTGTATTTGTTGATCAACTTACCGGATGGGTGGAATGTTACCCCAGCCGGCATTGTCAGGCCCGGGCTGTCACTAAAGCCCTGTTACAAGAGATACTTCCTCGTTTCCATCTCCCCGAAGTAATTGAATCTGATAGAGGAAGCCACTTTGTTTCACAAGTGGTCCAGCAGGTGTCCCAGGCTCTCGGCATACAGTGGAAACTACATACACCCTGGAGGCCGCAGAGCTCGGGTCAAGTGGAAAGGATGAATAGAACTCTCAAAGATACTCTTACTAAAATATGCACAGAATCTAACTTAAAGTGGCTCGATGCTTTGCCACTCGCCCTCACTCGCATTCGAAGGGCCCCGCGAAAGGGTCTTAAACTTTCACCCTTTGAGCTGGTCTTTGGGTTTCCTCCCCGAATACTTATCCCAGGGTTTCGGGAGGACGTAACCTGGGAGGTGGGAAATGACTTATTATGGAAACAGGTTTCCGGGTTGCAATCTGTTTTGTTACAGCTGCATCGATACGCGGCACCTTTCCAGGCCCTTCCCTTGGACCAGACCGTGCATCCATTCCGGATCGGTGACCAGGTCCTTATCAAGAAGTGGAAGCGCGACCCCCTTACGCCGCGGTGGGACGGTCCACACACTGTTTCGCTCATCAGCCAGGCCGCGGTTAAAATTCTCGGGAGCGACAAATGGACACACCACACACGGGTTAAGCGGTACCTGACCCCGAATCTGGAAGCTGACTCCACAGAAGAGGACATCAGCCCTCTGTCCGCCCCGGCTCCGGAGGCCCGGGGTGGCACGGGCGAAGACACCGTCTGGGAATATCAAGGACTTGACGGACTGAAAGGATTGTTTAAGAGAAAACGATAATGCATTTAATATTGATACTATTGTTTGTATATTCACACTGTTACTCTGACTGGGAAAATAGGTTTGTGCAACTAGGGGAGACAATAGCTAATTCCTTTAATCTTAGTAGTTGCTGGGTATGCGGGGGCCCAGGGGATTGGAATGAATGGCCCTGGGTAGCCCAGCCGGTGCCAGCTAAATGGTGGATCAGTAATTTAAGTGTGGTCCACCAAGGAACAGGAAGCTGGACCGAGGACAGTGAGCCTTGGCGACTTTATTCATCTGGGGTAGGGATCCTTTGTCTTAATCGGACACGACAAGAGGGGGTGTATGTGGGAGAAAGCCGATGTGACTGGACCCTATCCCTAGGATATGACTGCTACGATCACCCTAGTTGCCATACGTATGATTGTTCTAAATATCAAGGACGATGGAATCACACCCACGTGAAACTCACTAATAATAGCTGGGTACAGTGTTCTTTCCAACATCATCGCAGCGAGGGTTGTAAGGCAGTAGCAGGGGATCATTTCTTTGATTCCCTCTTTATAAGCTGCCAGCGCGATAATACCATCAGTGAGGACCATGTGGTACGTTGGTATCAGTGGGCATGGCAGCACCTTAACGGAACTCGGGTAACCCATTTTAACCATTTCTGGTCTACGACCAATAGCCCTAAATTCGGGTGTAATTGTGCTTGGAGGGAAGGGGCTGGGGCGTGGAAATGTGACTATTGTAATCCCGATGGTACGTCCATCGTCCTAGGGGGTCCCCTAGAAATGGGTAACTCTTTATATTATGAAGAGCCGGGCCCCGAAGACGACCCCGAAACCTGGGAGGGCCCCTTTGCAAAAGGAAAATGGGCCCTAAAAGGCCATTACTGGATATGTGGGCAATACGCTTATCGAAGATTGCCTCCAAATTGGTCAGGAATATGTTATGTTGGATACATCAGGCCCTTGTTCTTTCTACTACCCCAGGTGCAGGGAGGCAAATTGGGAATTAAGGTATATGATGATCTGATTAGGGAAAGGCGGTCTGTGGATTCTTCATTGACCGCTGGAAGCTCCCAAACGTGGGGAGCTCAGGAATGGCCCCCTGAGAGAATTATAAAACATTATGGACCAGCTACATGGAATCCAAATGAGTGGATCGCAGGGGCAAGGGAGCCCATTTACAACTTAAATCGGATAATTAGGCTGCAAGCCATCTTAGAAATAATAACTAATCAAACGGCTGAGGCTCTTGATCTTTTAGCCGATCAGTCCACTCAGATGAGGAATGTGATTTATCAGCACCATTTAGTTCTTGATTATTTGTTGGCAGAGGAAGGGGGAATCTGTGCAAAATTAAACGAGTCTAATTGCTGTTTACAAATAGATGATAATGGAAAAGCGGTAAAACAGATAACAAAAGAACTGAGGAAGTTAGCCCATGTCCCGGTCCAAACCTGGGGTGGGTGGAATATGGATTGGTTCACGTCCTGGTTGCCGCAATTAGGATGGCTCCGAGAGGGCTTTCTACTCTTTGTACTTTTTATTACAACCCTATTAACCCTAGCTTGCTTCGCTCCCTGTGTAGTTACCCTGGTCCGACGAATAGCAAACCGAGTGATACGTCAACATATGATGGCTATGTATCAGCCAGTAAAAGCTGAAGACTGGGGGCCATAAGGCTCTCAAATTGCTTTTTAGGGGGGAATTGTCAGACAGAGGGGCCAGATATATAATTAGGCCAAATATGTGCTCATACATTTGTCATTTTCCCTGCCTAAAGTTACATGGACACAGGATCTATATAAAATGTATACCTAAAAGGGAATGAGTTAAACAGATGTGCCTGCTCTTGGGAGGGGAACCATAAAAGAAGGAATGCGGGGGAAAGGGGAGGGGGAGGTGAATAGAGGGCCCCTAATTTCTACCAGACACAAACTTAAAGAATGCATATGTTAGCAGAATTAAAGAACGCATAGGTCAGCAGAATTCGACACGTTACATTGTTTGATCGTAGGTATAAAAGGACATGCTTTTTGCCTGTATGACGTGCTCTTTCTCAGGCACGAGCCGAGAAAGACACCCGCTCAGCTGATTGAATAAAGAACTTGGTAACCGTCTCCCTGTCCTTCCGTGCCTCCTTGGGGTAATTGGGAAAGCTCCAGGGAGAACGAGCCTATTTGGCTAACAAGCTGGGCAGGTCTTGCCTGGCACCAACAGGATTCACCCTGTCACTGCTCTCGCTCACTTTCCATCTCACCTCAGGGCTGGACTCCGTCCCTGCGACTTCTTTTCCCTTGGTAGGAAACACAACACAAAAGGAAAAGAAAAAGCAATGGTGGCGAGGCTCCTCTTCTCGCTACTCCCGCACCCCAGGGCTCCGGCTTCAACCCTCCTCCCATTCTGCCATCACAGCTACAATTAGAAATCTGAGCCCTGGGCTCACACCTGGTTGTCTCCCCAGTCCTTGGCCCTGTCCAGCATGTCTCCCTCCACAGAAGTCACCTGGCCTCGTCTTAGACTCCATCTTCATATTGCTCTTCTCCTTCCCAGAGCTCCTGCTCTGCTCCTCAGACCTGTCTGTGCTCAGCTCTGCAGGCAGAGGGGAAGGGGCATGATGGGAACACACACGCCCCATTCCAGACACCACGCAGCATCCACCGGGCTACCAAACCACGTCACCTTCGGCCAAAACCACCCCCCACCCCGAGGGAGCAAAAACCCTTTGTGAGCTCAGCACACACAAGCCAGGAAAAGATTAACACCCACCCCCAGCCCAGCCAAAGTGGGAGCTTCCCCACCTTCCCGACCACAGGTCCACGGGGCTCATGGATGGAGAAGTTTGGTGGGCAGTGGGGGCCCCTGAAGAACTAACTCAGCGTGTGAATGAGTGACTGGGATGTATGTGGGGGCCTGACTGTGGGTTGGGGTGTCCAGGAGGACGCAAGGGAAGGGACTAGGGGGATTAGGGATAGAGGAGGGTGGGGTTACCAAGGTGCATTGTGGGAATGTGGGATTTAGAGAGCCCAGAGTGGATGGGTGGGGGCGGGTTGGAGGACCCCACAGTGGCTGAAAAGGGGTACCCGGCAGGTTGGGGGGTAGCAGAGATTGAAGCTGAGGAACCTCACACCCTGGGGATGGACTGCGGGAGTGGGGGGATGGGAAAGTGGGGCCCAGCAATGGAGAAATGGGCTGGAATCAATTAGGGGCAGGGCGCTGAGGACGGGGAGGGGCAGGAGGAAGGGGGGATGGGGCACTGAGGACAGGGGGGAGGAGAAGGAGCTCATCGGGGGTGGGGCGAGAGGAGGAGGTCGTCGGCGTCAGGGCACTGAGGATGGGGGGGAGGGGGAGGAGGAGGGCGGCAAAGGGAAAGGCCAGGCAGAGTGTACAGGGTGGGGGAGGGGACGCTGGGGGCTGAGGGATCCCCACAGATGGGGGTGGGGCTGGCGAGAGGGTCACAACAGAAGGGGAGACACGGGGGGGCAGGTTGGGGGGGCTTGAAGGGGCTGTCGGGGCCCTACAGAGGGGGAGGAGGGTCGGAGTGCTGAGGATGGGGATGGGGGGGAGGAGGAGGAAGGGAGGCGGGGTGCTGAGGACAGGAAGGACGAGGTCGGGGTGCTGAGGATGGGGGGAGGAGAAGGAGGGTGGGGTGCTGGGGGGAGGGGAGGGTGCTGAGGACAGGGAGGGGGAGGAGGATGTCGGGGGTGGGGCGGGAGGAGGCGGGGGGCAGGGTGCTGAGGACCGGGATGGGGGGGAGGATGGGGGGGGGGGGGGGGGGAGGAGGAGGAGGGCGGGGGGGTGAAGGGAAAGGCCGGGCAGAGCGGACAGGATGGGGGAGGGGACGCCGGGGGCGGGGCTGGCGGGAGGGTCACAGCGAGGGGGGGGGACACTGCACGGGCGGCTGGTTGGGGGGGGGCCGAGGGGCCCCAGCTGGGGCCCAGAGCGGGAGGAGGGAGCAGGTTGGGGGGGGTGAAGCCCTTTCACTCCGCGCTGCCTCTGCCCTGTGCCCCCCCCAGCCCGGATCCCTAGAACTGCTCCCGGGACAGGGGCTGGGCCTGGCGCCTGAAACTGGATTCGAATCCCAACGGCCGCAGCGCGCGGGGGGCGGCGGGGGGACAGCGAAGCTTCTGGGCGAGGGAACCGGCCCCCCCGCCCCACGCGCCGAGTCTCTGTCCCGCGCTCTCTCCGCCAATCAGGGAGCGGGGAGGGACGCAGCGAAGTGACGAGTTACGGCCCCTCCTCCAATAGAGGCCGCGTGTGAGAGAGAGAGAGAGAGAGAGAGAGAACTACGCTTCCCAGTGTGCACCGGGAGGGGGCGTTGCCCGACCAACCTGGCCGTCATTTCCGCTCTGAGACGAGCCAGGAACTACAACTCCCAGCCTGCCCCGGGGCGCCAACGTCCTCTCCAGCCCAGGTGAGGGCGGGTCCCTGGGTCAACCTGACACCTCCCCCCCCCCCAACGCAACTCCTCATCCCCGCCCCGCCCCCAGAGAGCCCCGGCCCCGTCCCCCTCCGGCTCCTGACGCGAACTCGCGTGTCCCGGGGTCTCGGCCCGGCCCCGCCCCCGCCCACCGCCTGCTTCTCCCCTGGCCTCGTCTCTCCGCACTCGGGGGGGGGGCGGGAGGCTCTTGGATGGAGCCATATGGAAATACGGGGGAGGGGCAGGGCTGGGAGCCAGGACTCCTGGGTTCTCCCCCAGCTCTGGGAGGGTGTTGGAAAATTATAGTGCTAATAAAGCCTTTCCGTATTAGGCCTGAGTAAACCAAAGTTATGTTATGCTTGTCCAAACTGTGTTGGAAAGCTTACAGAACTCATTAGACTGAAGGCCGTGTATCTACCTAAGTCAGCTATTTCGCTTATCAGTTTTGTTTGGCTCCCCAAGAGTATGCAGCTGTGTTCCCATGTATGTCTTCAAGATATTTAGTACAAAGGGTCAACAGATGTACCTTGTTTCCCCTTCAGAATGACAAATGTATCCTCAACAGCTGTATGTCTCTTGTAGCCCCCACAAAATGATATATGTATCCTGCGTACCCAATTATCCCCTAACAGATACATGTATAGGTTCTACAGGTCAACCAAATGACGTAGACAAACGTAGGCTAAGTTGTTTGTTACTGACTATAAAAGGGGACCGTCCGGGTTTGTGGGGTGTGTCTCTCTCTTTGGCACGAGCCGAGATGAGAGCACCCGCTCAGCTGACCGATCAATAAAGATAATGGTACTCGTCTCTCTGATCTTCCGTGCCTCCTTGGTGTAATTAGGTAAGCTCCGGGGGGAAACGAGCCCTTTTGGCTAACAAGGGGAGTGGGGTTAGGAGGGGCGGGGCTGGGAGCCAGGACTCCTGGGTTCTCCCCCAGCTCTGGGAGGGGAGGGGAGGGGAGGGGGGGTAGAGTGGGGGAGGGGTTCGGGGTGTCTGCTGCCCTCGCGGTGACCAGCAGAGCGCCCCCTGCAGCTTGCCCCCCCAACCACGCGCTGGGTGTGCTGGTGCCTGGAGCCGCCCCTGGTTCCAGCCCCTCTGTCCAGGCAGCTCCCCCAGCCTGACACCCCACCCCCCCACACCCACACCCCTCTCAGGTCTCCTCAGCCCAGAGGGGAGCCCCCCGGCTGAGTGGGGCATCAGAACCCCCCGAAATTACCCTGGGACCAGCAGGGCCGGCTCCAGAGCCCAGCGGGGCAAGCACCCGCATGGGGCGGCACTTTCCCGGGGGGGCGGCAGGCTGGGCCGGCGGACCTGCCGCAGTCATGCCTGCGGGAGGTCCACCGGAGCCCCGGGACGACCGGACCTGCCGCGGGCATGACTGCGGAGGGGACGCTCGGCCCTTGGCTCCAGTGGACTTCCCGCAGGGATGACTGCGGACGGTTCGCTGGTCCCACGGCTCGGCTGGACCTCCCGCAGGCATGCCTGCGGCAGCTCAACCGGAGCCGCCGGAACAGCGAACCCTCCGCAGCTGCGGGAGGTTCAGCCGAGCCGCGCGACCAGCGGACCCTCCGCAGTCATGCCCGCGGGAGGTCCGCTGCTCTCGCGGCTCGGGGGCGCCTCCCGGGCATGACTGCTTGGGGCGGCCAAATTTGTAGAGCCGCCCCTGGGGACCAGCTTGATCTGCCTCCTCCCTGCCCTGCTCTGCTCCGCATGTATTCGGAGTGAGTCAGTTTCCCTGTCCCAACATGTGTCCTGCCCTGTGTCTCTTCTCCTCCCCAGCTCCCTCCAAACCACCCCATTTCCCCTGCACGCCGGGCTGGGTCTCTGCCAACCCCCCTTCTCCCCTCCTGCCCCCAATAGCTCCCTGCCCCTACAGGTCTATAGGGCTGGATCCCTCCCTCCCCCCTTCTCCCCTCATTTCCTGCCTCTGGGGGTCTATGGAGAAGGGTGTCTTCTCTGTCATCCCATCTCCTACCCCCCCATGTCCCGCTGCCTCTAGGGGTCTATGGGGCTGGGTCTCTCCCCCCTCCATCCCCTCCCCTGCCCCCAATATCCCTCTGGGGCTCTGTGGGGCTGGGGCTGGGGCTGGGGCTCTCTCCCTGCCCCTGTGCTCTCCCCTGCACACGATGTCCTGGGAGTGACTCAGTTTCCCTGGACCAACATTTCACACACCCCACCCCCACCCGACATGTCTCCCTCCACCCCATCCCATTTCTCCTGCACCCCAGGCTGGGTCTCTGCCAATCCCCCTTCTCTGCTGGGGCGGGGCTTCTACTGTCTGCCTTGGGGAGGGGGAGGTCCATGATGTCACAGCCCAGGGGGGAGGGGTTTGAATCATGTTTCTGAAATGGGAGACCAACTTCCCCCGCTCCCACTCACTCTCCATTAGGGGGCTGGGCTGGGCTCTCTAGGGAGGGGAGCCCAGGAAAAAACAGTCTCCCCTATGGAACCCAGGAGTCCTGGCTCCCAGTCCTCCTGCTCTAGACCCCCTCCACTCCCAGGGCCAGGGAAAGAACCCAGGGGTCCTGGTGCTCAGCCCCCTCCCTGCTCTGACCACTCGACCCCACTCCCCTCCCAGGGTGGTGCAGGGGTCACTGGGTCCGTGTCCCAGCTCTGCTAAGGGCCTTCACTGATTTTCCCAACGTGCTTCCTTCTGAATCCAGCACATCTGCCCCCCCTGCCCGGTTACTGCCCACCCCCGTGTGGGGACACCAGCACTGTGCCGGGTCGTGATGGGAAATTGTCCAAGCTGGCCCAGGAGAGACGTGTGTGTCCCTGCTGCCCCCTGCTAGTGGGGCTGAGCCCCGCTCTGTGTGTGTGTGTGTGTGTGTGTGTGTGTGTGTGTGTGTTGGCTTTGCAGGATTTTGTATCCTGCAGCAAGTGACACACACACACACACACATTGACACACAAAGGGACTCACACAATCCCAAGAACACTCACACACAACACACCCAGAGGGGCATGCTAGCCCAACCCCCAAAGAGAGAAACAATCACACCCCCAGCCACACTCACAATCACACACACACACCAGAATATTCACAATTGTGCTCAGAGACACAACCGCACACAGTTCACCCCCACTGCTCCCAACACAAGGACCTCCTGCCCCACACAGCCTGTGCCGAGGCCTGTGGAACTCACTGCCACTGCACAGCTACCAATGAGAATGGACCTTCCCAGGAGACCAATAGACATGGCGGTGGCGACAGAGGGGGCTGGGCTCACAGGGTCTGACCCGGGCTGAGACTGGTTCTGACCTAGAGGGGTCTATCCAGGAGGGGGCAGCGTGACCCACACACAAACCCACCAGAAGCGCCTTTCTTAGTGGGTCTCCCAGGCCATCCCCTACCCTGCCCCGTGTTGGGTAACAAAGGGGCAGCACAGGACTCTGGGCTGTGTCACAACCTGGCCCCAGCCCCCCACTCACACAAGCTGGCGAGTTGGGTAACTGCTGAGGGATTGCACAAGAGAGAGTCAGAGCCAGGGAGAGAACCCAGGAGTCCTGGCTCCCCCGACACACACTAACCACTGGACCCCACTCCCCTCCCAGGGCTGGAGATAGAACCCAGGAATTCTGACCAGCAACACACACCCCCGCTCTGACCACTAGACCCCACACTCCCCTTTTAGATTTTAGACCCGCTGCCTCTTCTATCCATCCACCCCACCTGTCCATCCCTTTGCTGCAGGTTTTTGGGGTGTCACCCCTGCTCTGTGCTCCCCCAGTGCAGCCCAAGGCTTTTCCTGCCCCCAACCACACATCCTCTCCCCCTCGTGCTGGATCATCTGCTTGGCCCCCTGTCCCCTCTCGGGGTGCGCTGTGCGGTGTGGCTGGGGATTGTGCAATGGCCCAGCACCAGGCAACGCAGAACGGACACCACAGACCCTGCCCCGCCTCACCTGAGCTGCTCTCCAGGTGCATCGGAGTCCAGTGCCGCACATCTGGGCCCTCCTGCCCCACAGGGGGTGAGCTGCAGCCCCCGCCACACTCCACTGAGGGGAGGAGGGTCAGGCCAGCCAGCCCTTGTAAGATGGGGAAATCACCACCGGGGTCGGTGGTATGGGGATTGTGACACATGGAGAAGCAGTTGTCGCTACATCCAGCAGAGGGCAGCATAGCATACACACATGCACACCACACACATTACTAACATACAAATACCCACACATATCCAGCCACACACCCACACAACTGCTAACAGATGCAAACACACACAAAAATCCAGCCACACGAACACACACACCTGCACAGCCACAAACACAATTCACCACAGCCACACAAACACCTGCTCACACACACACAATCCCTGCAAAACTCCAGACATATACACACACATGCACAAATCCACACACACCCACATGCGCACACCGCACCCCCTCCCGTACACACACCTTGGGTCACTGCGACACTGAACACTTCAACTGGATGGGGAGGTCCAGTTCCGTGTCTATTCCCTGCCTCCCAGGGCTCGTAGGGGGTGGATTGGGGGGGCATGGGGAGCACAATCCAGAGCCAGACAAGGTGGGGTTGAGGCCGTTGTTTCTGCACCACCCGGTTCCTGGCACAGGCTCCTTCGAGGATTTGCATTTCTTGGTAGTTTTCACCCGATCACCACTTCCTGCCCGGCCCCCTCCTGCTGTGCAAGATGGTTCGGGGGGGGGATGGGAAGAACCCAGGAGTCCTGGATCCCAGCCCCACCTGTGCTAACATATGAGACTCCACTCTAACCCCAGCGCTGGGAATGGAACCCAGGAGTCCTGGCTCCCAACCTCCCTTCCTCTAACCACTAGACCCCAGTACCACCCTTTTTGGGAGCCAGGACTCCGGGGTTCTGTCCCCAACTCTGGGAGCAGAGTGGGGTCTAGTGGTTAGAGCAGGAGGAGCCATAACTCCTGGGTTTTATTCTCAGAGCTGCTGTGTGACACTGGGTCTGTTTCTCTTCCCACTTTTTGGGTATGGAGCCTGTAAACTCTCTGGGGCAGGGCCTGTCTCTCGCTGTGTTTGGGCAGCGCCTGGCCCAACAGGGGTCTTAATTCTGCCCCGGTCTCTGTAGGTGCTGCTGATGTACAGATAAATAGTCGTGATACTAGAAGGTGTGGCAGTGCGTGAGTGCACCACCATTGCCGTGCAAGGGCTAAATGTGATTCTTATCCCTGTGACCCCCCCGTGCACGCTCCCCCCCATGACTCCTGAATTCTCCGTCCTGAGCCCTTTGTGCTGCTGCCCTTGTCAAATGCAGTGCAGAAAGCCACTCAGCCCTAGCGCCAAAAGAAGAAGATCGGGGGGAAAAGCTTTGCAAAAATCGGTCACACCAATAGGAAACCAGCCCCAGCAGTTTGTGACATCACTTCCCAAAATTAGATACACACACACACGCAGAGCCCTGCTCAAACCTCCCCCTTTGCCAATGCACCACCTCACCTCGTCCAGGGAGGTCTAGGCGGGGAGCTCCGAGTGGGAGCGGTGACGGACGGCACCGTCAAGGTAGGTTCTGGAGATGGTCCTCCAGGTGCGGGCGTCTCGGCTCCAACTGGCACTGGGCTCATGCTGGGCTGTGGTCACTTCCTCTCTCTGGTGTGCGCCCCAGCTCCACAAACGCCCCCGCCCCCTGCTCTTTCCTTCTGGTACTAAAATATCCTCTTCCTTCGCCCCGGAGAGAGACACCCACGGTGCTGCTCAGCACACGCCTTCCCCCCCTTCCCCCATTCCCAGGAGCGTGCGGGAAGGGGGTCGGGATTGGGGAGAGCCCACGTCCTGAGGGGAGGGTATGGGGGGCCGATGAGAGGTGGGAGAAGCTGGTACAAATTACTGGGGCCCGGTGGTCCAGAAGGGGGCCCGGGACCTGGCTTCCCTGACTTCGTCAGCCCTGTTTAGCTGGCCCACCCTTGCTGGGGGGCCCACAACCAAATTTTCACTGGGGCCCAAACCCGATCTCGGTGGTCCTGAGGGTATGGGAGGGCTCACCCCCTCCACAGAGCATGAGGGTGCCAATAGGCACCTATGGATGGTCCCCCCAAGCAGGGCCAGGAAAGAAATGGGGGGCCTGTGTCCCCAACATGGAGAATCTGGGGTGCAACTTTGCTTATCGGGTCAGTCAGAGTCCTTTCTCTGACTCTCTCATTCCAGCTTCAACTAGCGCTTGTGGTTCATTCGTTCTTTTTCATTCCTTTCCTTCTCTAGCTTGTCCCCCTCTACCTTTCATGCTCTTGCTTTCTTTCCTTCTTTTTCTAATATTTTTTCTCTCCTTTTATTTCTTTCTCTGCCTTTCATGTTCTTTTCGCTTGCTCTCTCACAAGTTATTTTTTTCACTCGCTCTTTTTCCTCGCTTTCTTCCGAGCCAAGCGGGTTCTCCTCGCACACAGATTTTGACAGGTTTTCCTCCTGATCAGCAAGTGGGTTAAGCACGTCTTCAGTGGGGGTTCAGCATGGCAGGGAGCAGGCTGGCTGGGTTTCTTTGTGGCTGTCTGCTGGCCACACATAGGCATGGTCCTCCCCTCCTCTGGCCCTGACCTCGGTTGCTCTGTAGCTTTGAAGCCTTCCCTTGTAGCTGTCAGCACCAGCCGCCTCTGCTCTAGGTGCCCAGAGGAGGAGAGGTGCTGGGCTCCAGCCTGGGACTCTGCCTCCCTCCTTTCTTCAAGTGCCTGGTGGACAAGAGGTAACGTGGCTGCAAGCAAAATGTCCAAACTTGGGGGTCTTATGTGAATCAGCAAGAATCCCAAACACCTGGTCAAACCACAGGCATCGGGAACCAGGGTAACAAGTTCTGAAACCCCAGCCAATTTTGGACATCATAACCCAAGACGTAGCTCCTGTGGGCAAGTCACCCAGCAGAAGGGGAAAGACTGGCTCTGGCACAGCTGGAGACAGGGAAGTTGAGCACTGTGAGCTCCAGGGCTTTACCACAAGGCAGTACAAGGTCCCACTGAGATTTGAACTCAGATTGCAGGATTCAGAATCCTGAGTACTGCCCGTTACACCATGGAACCAGCTTCTGCTGCTGTCTCTGCACATTGGTGACCCACATGGGGCCGGCTTGTGTAAGGGACTGTTGGCCCCTTACTAAAACTTAGTGGGGGTTTTGGTTGGCTAGTTCCCAGTCCCAATAGAAGGGCGAAGGGCCAATGGGAAATCAGGCCCCTGAGACTGACAGTCCCCAGGAGCAATGGGGAGAGGCCAAAGCTCCAAGTTAGCCGCACTGACAGGCCAGGCAGTGTAATGAGGGAGTCACCAGGCCAGGGGGTCCCATCCTCCGTGGGAGCTGGAACTGCCTGGGCCAGAGTGGGGCGGAGCTAAGGAGAGAGCAGGAGCCCGAGAAGAGCCGGGGAGCAGAGCTGCACCAGCCAGGGAGAACCAGAGCAGATCTGTGCTTGGAGCTGAGCCGCAGCACCACGAGCCGTAGAAGCTGCCCAGGGAGCAGATCTGTGCTGAGAGAAGAGCTGCAGCAAGCGGAGCCAGAGGAGCAGCCCAGGGAGCTGGAGGCAGAGCTGCAGCAGCACTGGGGCTGGAGGTGGGTGCAGTGAGCAGCGTGGGAGGGCGAGAGGGACCCTGGGCAGAAGGCCCAGTGCAAGGAGATGCCACCCGTCAAGAGATCTTGCAGGCCAGACTTTTGGGGGTGGGGGGATCATATCCCCTACATGGGGGCTGACACTGGGAACAAGGGGCCTGTCACCTAGAGCATGTGGCCACTGCCAGAGCAAGTGTCCAGCCCGTGGTGTCCCTGCAGCACAGCCAGGGCCTGGGGAGGAGGCCTGGGACATGTGAGGGAGAGACTGTGACCTGCCCTGACCCTCCAGAGACGCTGGTTGTGATCTCCCTGCACCACAGAACAGGGTGACGTGTTTTCCTTTCCCATCTTTCCTTGTGTTTTACATTGATTGCTGGGTAATAAATGGTGTTTGCTTGAAGCACATGCAATGAGGAGTGGGTCAGGGAAGTGCCCAGAGTGGAGACACTGTAGCCCCTGTTCAAGTGATCATGACAAGATTGGGGGTCATCAAACCCCCCAGGATTCCTGGGCCCAGCCTTGTTGTGGTTACAAGGACTCTGCCACACAGGAGAGTAGAAAGAGCGTCCTTGGGGTCAGGCAGCCTCTGGGTAAGGGGGTGGGGACTCAGATCCTTCCGCCCGCCAATTGCACCAGGGTCATGTATAAACCAGGGAAGTTCCCCACAATAGTCAGACCTGAACCTCCTGTACACTGTCCTCATTGCTTCTCTTCCCCTCATCTCTGCTGCTCCCCCTCTGGGCTTTCTCAGCACCTGGCCCCACAGCGCTTCCTGGCAGCCAGAGACTGCGTGTTCTAGGCCTGCTCCTGGGGATGTGGCCTCTCTCCTGATTCCTGAGAAAAAGAACCTTTCCAGGAAATGGCCACGGCTTCTGGGAATCCACATGTGGCTGGTGGACAGCACCAGGAATCATTTGGCCCCTGGCACACAAGGCAACTTAAAAGCTGAGCACCCAAACAAGGACTTGAACCCTGGACCCTCAGATTAAGAGCCTGATGCTTTATCAACTGAGCTACCTGAGCTTGTTGAGACTATCTTCACCGTTCACCACAAGAGCGAGCAGGGAGGCAAAAAAATGTCCCCAAAACTCCTCCTCTACAGCCACTGCCTGTCAGCAGGATTCCTCCTCCTCCTCCCTCCTGTGCCTCAGTGTGACTAAATCTCCACAGGTTCCTCCTGGCGCTCACGTCCATGAACCTGAATACTCTCTTAGTCCTCAAAGAGAGACCTGGAGAAGGAGACTTGCTGAAGCAAAGCCACAGGGGTCTCTGAGGTTTCCCTGGCCCCTCGCCCCTGTCCTGCCTGCCTGATGTCAGCATCTCTCTGTGAGGTCACCACCTCCTCAACACCTTTGACCAATAGTCTGAGATCCTGCAAAAGGCCTTTGTGATGTCACTGCCACACCCCTCCCTTGCTGGGCTAATGTCCTGCCCCTGGCCAGGCACTTTGGAGGTTCACCCCACTCAAGGAGCGTTCGTTCTAGGAAGCAAGCCGGTAGTTTTGGAGCTCACGATTTAGCAGGTCATTTATGAATATGTTGACTAGTACTGGCCCCAGTACAGACACCACTAGTTACCTGTTTCCATCCTGAAAACTGACCATTTATTCTTACCCTTTGTTTCTTGTCTTTTAACCAGTTATTGATCTGCGTGAGGACCTTCCGGAGGTGAAAGTAAGCTGGTATGTTCCGGTATGGGGTACTGGCAAAAGCCGGTACGCTGTGCCAGCCCGGCCCGGCTTCCCCAGGCTGGTGATTTAAAGGGCCCAGGGCTCCCTGCAGCGGCTGGAGCCCCGGGCCCTTTAAATCACCTCCTGAGCCCCCCTGCCAGAGCCCCGGGGAGCAAATCACTGCCGTGGATGCTGCTCTCTCCCGCTCTGCGAACACAGAGCAGGGGCGGCAGAAGCTTCCTTACAGTGGGGGGGGGCACCGTTGTTCGAACTGTGGCACCCCCCTGACACCCCTTCCCTAAGGACCCCCACTCACACCACCTCTCCCCCCGAGGCCACACCCACAGACACCTCTTCCCCAAGACTGCACCCCCCCCCTCCATCATTTGTCCTAACAGCCAGTAAAGAGTGGTGGGGCCATGGCCCTCTAACCCCCTGTTCCAGCCCCCCTGACACAGAGCTAAGGAGGCAGCAGTGTGTGTGTGTGTGACAGAGAGTGCTGTGCTGAGCTGAGCCAGTGAGAGAAGGGGGCTGATGTCGGGGCTGCCCCTGCCTCAGGACTGGTTGCTTCCAGCAGCTGTCTGAGCTTAGAGACAGTGTGCGACACACTCACTCTTCCGCAACGCACACACTGTCTCTCCCCCACACACACACACATGTTCTCTACCCCACCATGCACACTGCAGTTGGAAAGCAGCTGGCAATCTAGTAGGATGCCCATGGAACAATGGGATAGAAACCTGCATCATGTGATGCTGTACAGGCCTGTGAGGCATTGCAAACCCTTCCCAAAGCACCCTGCAGCCAGTTGCACTGTGGGATAGCTACCCACAGTGCACTGCTCTCTGTGGTAATCCAAGAGATGCTAGCATGGATCTGCTCTGGTGACACGGGGCATAGGGTGGACAAGCAACAGCTGTTCAATTAAAACACTTTAACTAAGGCCAGGTTACTCTTTCATGGGGGGGCCCTGCGGCAAATTGCTCCCCCTGCCCCTCCTCTGGGAGGCCCTGCCCTCAGCCTCTCCTCATAAGTCCCCTGCCCCCTAATAGTTTTTGTTGCCCTCCCCTAGACTCTCTCCAATTTGTTTCTGTAGTGGGGGGGCGGGGGGCGAAAACTGGATGCAATGCTCCAGATGTGGCCTCACCAGTGCTGACTAGAGGGGAATAATCACTTCCCTCGATCTGCTAGCAACGCTCCTACTAATCCAGCCCAATATGACCAGTTACCCATATTGAATGCAGACACAGCAATATTTGATACATTGGTTCCTGTCCATTCAGGAGGTTATTTCCCACCTATTCATAAATAATGAAGCTGCTCTAAGCGGAGGGGAGAGAGCTGTCCCGTTCGTGTAGTTAACCCATCTCCCCGAGAGGTGGTAGCTATGTCAGTGGGGGGAAGCTATGTTGGTGGGTGTGCAAGCTGTGGTGTCTACATGTGTATATAAAGTTTAATCAAACCTCATTTTTAAAACCCCTGTGGTCTGGGAATAGAAAAGGAGCTCTCTGAGGCAGAGCCCGTCCTTCAAAATCCTTAAGATCACGGACTTACCTATTCAACTGTCAGGGGGGTATAGCTCAGTGGTAGAGTGTTTGACTGCAGATTAACTGGTCCTTGGTTCAAATCCAAGTGCCCCCTTTCAAGCCTCTTCCTTTAGTAAAAATAATTCCATGTCCACTATGTTCAGGCGATTCACTAAATAGGGATTTCTGAAATGAATGGACACACTCAATGTTTTCCTGTGCAAATGCATAAAAACCTAGCAAACATGTCCCCAGCTGAAATCAGTTCCAATCCTCTAAGTGTCTAGGTTTGTTTTCATCAATTAAACACAGGCCCATGAAGACATATTTGCAGGTCCTTGGCCTCCATGGGCTACAATGTGCAGAAGAACAAGAACCACATCCACTTGGGAGGAATGGACTAGTCTGTATTACATTTGGTAAGTAAGTTGCCATTGGGACTGAAAACTCTACTGGAGGTGGACAGGAACCTCTTAGAAAAATAAAATAACCAAGATTTACCAAACTCCCTGTTACACATTCAATCCTCTCTTTGTGCACACGGCATCAATTGGGGCTCTAATAAATGGCAACCTTCCTTTAACACAGATCGTTGTTCCTTGTAACTTTCAGATGCATTCGAATGGCAGCTGTTCACAGGTCATGTGCTGCTAGTTCATGAGCAGGAGCAGAGTCTCTGTAAGTTTACCAACCATAGAGCTCATTATGTCTGCATCTAAGTAAGTGCAGAGTTATTTCAATGGCTCCTACACTGACATCTGCTGCCCCTTCTGGCTGGTTAATTGCACTATTTGGAACCTGCTCCTAAAATTACACCCTTCCTGGGAGTGTCAAAACTGCCCAAGGAAACTTCACTGGGTTTCAAGTGCAGCACAAGCAGGGTAGTGAGGGGCCAGCACAGGGGTCTCAGAGCTTCTCCTTTGTCACAGGGATCAGGGTTGGGGGGCTAGTAGTCATGACTGTGGGGCTCTATTCCTGGCTGTGGGAGGAAAGGGGTGTCTAGTAGATTAGAGGTGGGGGCCTAGAAATCAAAGAGGAAGCATCTCCCTTTTCAGCTTCAATGCACATTGAACAAGAACATGGATTTTTCATCTCTTCAGTTTCAGAGGAGCAGCCATGTTAGTCTGTATCCTCAAAAAGAACAGGAGTACGTGTGGCACCTTAGAGACTAACCAATTTCTTAGGTTCTGTTGCCATCATGTGGCCATTTCATTTCATTTCACTTCTTATTATTAAATGGTTTGGGTACTTCGCACAGAAACATCATTTCCTTGGGAGAGATGGAGAAGTGGAAGCTGCATTGATTTAATCCTCTGAAAAATAGATAAGGATTAAAATATTCCCCAGACAGCTCAGTCCCAACCAGGGCCGTCCTTAGGATTTCTGGTGCCCTAGGCGAGATTATTAAACTGGTGCCCCTGTGCCTGATCTGCTCTTAGCAACACAAATATAAGCTTACAGAATTGGAAAACTTGCCACATTCACGTTATTAAAACCAGTTTAACTTAATTAAGCACACTGTAATGCTGATGCACTAGCACTAAAGAAGTAGTTTATTTGCATCATTCTGATTTGACAGAATGATGCAAATAATATAATTTTTTTAATTTGTCAAAATTTTATTGGAAATTTATATGAAGAGGTATTGAAACAAAGATTTGTTTTTAATTAAAAGCAATCTTTCTGGCTTTTTTGGCTGCAAAATCAATTTAATAAGCTGGGTTTCCAAACAGTGGGAAAATATAACCCTAGTTTTACTGCTAGGTAAAGCACAAAGTGACCAAAATGAAGTCAGCACAGAATCATCTCATCTAGATTAAGGTAGCACAGAAATGTTACAGAAGTCCTATTGTGCCTTATTTTTGTTTGGAAAGACATTGGCAATAGCAGCACATTCACATGATAAAATACATGATAAATCACTATCTCTAAAGTTCCAACAAAAACTGACATTTTCACAGGTCTAGCACGATCTGCTGTACAGATTCTTCACAAGGAAGTGTCCCTGGCCTTTTTAACTCATAATAACTATGTATTTAATTTATGAAAGTTGGAGAAAACATTGAAAATGTAAAACATTGGCTGCCCAACTTCTGGGCTGGCAAAAGCTATACTGACTCACAGGAAAAAAAAAAAAAG